>CM068742.1:26757671-26972671 GCA_035084275.1 Hydrolagus colliei | reverse complement strand
TTCCAGTATTGGGTATCCAGGATGGGTCTGGGAAGAAAGTGCACATTTATTCATTGATCTGGAATAATCTGGACGCTGGGAAATTTCCATGTGGAGGTGGCACACATATACGACTCATTCCAGTTTAAATATTCAAGAACCAGTTTCAATAACCTCCCCTTCACCCTTCTTCTCCTCTGTCCTCCATCCTCCCCCAGCCTGATTTCCCCATCCCACCCCCCCAGCTCAGGTCTGAAACACTGATTGTCCAGTGCCTTGGGACGCCTTCCCGAAGTGAAAGGTGCTACACAAATGTGTGTTTGTTGTTGTTAAAAAGTACATAACTTCCAATTATTTTGACTTTGAAAAAATGCAGTGAGATTATTTGCTCTGACACTTCCTACTGGTTATTGAAATGTATCAAACATAAAAGAATGATCGTAATTCAGAAGAGGGCAGACGGAAGAACGGAAAAAAAAACTACAGCTGTTAACATTAACCACTGTTACTGACAGTTCATCACATGGTCATTGCATAAACTAGCAATGGGATGGGGGTAATAAACCTTTCACAAACTTTTTTAAAAATGGTCACTCAATCCATGACTATTAATGGGATACCACTGTGTGCAATTGGCTGACTTGTTTCGCCCACAAAATATACAGTCAACCCACTTTACAGTATATTCTGTAAAGTGCTTTAAGACATCTTGAAGACGTGTTCAGGTGGTATATAAAATAATAGTATTGATAGTTGCATTTGATACAGCACTTCTTACATCTTCTAGGCATCTCAAAGCGCTTTATAGAATACAGTATGGAGTAAAGTGAATTGACTATATTTGTGGGTGAAATACTTCAGCCAATTGCACACAGCAGTGTCCCACAAACAGTCATGGATTGAAATGTCCGATTTATTATTTTTCCTTTTCTGAGGGATTATTGGCTAGCAGGCGTTATGGAGTGAGGAAACTCGCCCAGGGTTTTGCCCTGCCTGGAATCGAACCCAGGTCTCTCTCTTGTGCTCTGACCACTGAGCTAATAGGACTCCTATGTAACGCCGGAATTATTAATTGTGCAACCACGCGGAGATCAATTTATTTTAAGAACAGGGAATAAATAGTACAACAGGCCTTGAATCTGATCCCAGCATCGGTTCCCGAGAGAATCTCTTAAATTTAAAAAATGAAGCTACTTTAGCAGCCACCACCCCCTCCCTCCCTCCCTCCCCTCTCCTCTCTCTAATCCTTTTTCTCCCGCTCACAGAGTGCAATCCTCCCAGGACACAGGGAGCCGGGCACCAAACCTCCTAACTGGATTAAAAACCTTTTCTCATTTCAAAGGTTTGATCTCAACACGTTTTTGATGTGATGAAATCAAAGTGGCAGCTTGGATTTTGGGTGGGGGGGGGGGGGGGGGGGAATCCTATCGGGATTTAAGTATTTATAGGCGGAAAATTTGGAACCAATAGGGCAAACATTTGTGCTGTAAGATTTTCGTTAGAGCTGCAACAGAACAGCAGAGTCCCATGAAGTTTTGCTGACATTATTTTTTTAATGGTACGAGATACAGAAATATATTCCTGTGAAACAGGTACATCATCTATTCATGGGTTTGCGCAGCAACACGCGTACAGTTGAAGATAACAGTTACTTTGCCCAATGATCGTGAGCTTTTACTCAGTTTCATGTCTCCCATCGTTATAAAGGACAGTGAGTGAGTGTGTGTGTGTGTGAGAGAGAGAGAGTGTGAAGAGAGATGGCGAGTTAACATTAACCTTTAGCATCTCATACCACCAAGACCCTGTTGTTAATCATTCCTGATCGACACTCCGGGGGAGGTGGGTGTGGAGGGGGTGGAGAATGTCTTTTTCGCGTCGGTGTTGTCTGGGAAATGTGAAAGTTGTGATTGCAACATGTAGTTCAGTCTCTCCAATAAAAAAATCTCCTAGTGTAGTGTTACTGCACAGGTCTCAGGGGGCTGTGTTTATAAGGGGAGTCTTTAAAAAACATACAAACCCAGTGACTGTTGTTTATTTACTGAAATAAATACTGTGTATTTGTCTGCACGTCGGTATATGTTCCCCCCCCCTCCCACCCCCACTCCTCCACACTCCC
Source organism: Hydrolagus colliei (assembly GCA_035084275.1). NCBI lineage: Eukaryota > Metazoa > Chordata > Chondrichthyes > Chimaeriformes > Chimaeridae > Hydrolagus > Hydrolagus colliei. The sequence goes on along the minus strand of CM068742.1, from coordinate 26,970,576 downwards.
TCTCTTTAGATGGAGGCATCGAAATAACACACGGATAAAACATAAGTCTGTTTGAAACTCTCTTAAAGGCAGGAAATGTGGGGATCAAACCAGCACCATTGGTTACTGATCTTTTCAGTGGGTCAGTGGCAGTCATTGAAAGTCGGAATATTGTCAGTAGCCAGCAGTTAATCATTCAGTGTCTGGGCCAAAACAAACTCTGTAAAGATCTCATCAAATCATTAGTCATTGCAAATCCCTCGAAAATCGTTTCAGTGCCGTAATCAATAGAGAGGCTTAAAGGCTGGCGAGAAGTCGTTGAATTATTATGCAGTATTTAATGAAATTCCACTCCTGCTGAGATCACCCCTGCCGATTTTCCATATTTCAGCCTGAGAAACGTTTGGCCCTTTCCTGTAGTTGCCAAACGTTAATTGAAAACATTTCACGGGAAAGTCAGATGTGTGTATGTGTGTGTGTATGTATGTATGTGTGTGTGTGTGTGGGGGGGTAGGTGGGTAGGTGGGAGGCATTGAGAACCCAGCGAGAATAGAACCCTGTCGCATTAAGACTCAAGCTATCAGCAAACACAAGAACACACAAAGTGAGCCTTCACTTCTTAAAGGAGCAGTCTTTAACCCTGCGTGTTATTGAAAGAGGTGACAAGGTCACTTACACAAATAAGTATTTGTACTTCCCATTTAACGTTTTATGTAAGACGGGGAATGGGTATCTTGGACGCAGAGTCGAAGTTTCGGATTTTTTTTTTAAGCCTACTTTGTAAACATTCTGTATCGCTTTTATATCAGGCTTTCATTGGCACAAACAACCGTCGCCGCTATATTGTGGAATTTATAATGATAAATCTTTGCAAGATTTATTCTGATCAGGATATTCTCGAGTGTTCACCTCACGAGAATATCTCAAAATATGTCATGGGATTTATCTAAGGAGTAATGAGTGTATATTGTATAGACAAACACAGCAGCCAAATTGCAAATAGTCATGTCCAACAAACAGCTATAAAGTGAATGGACAATTGTATTTGGGGTTGTAATTAGACTGTGATCTCCCATCCATTCTATTGTATACTTTGATTTTCATATTTAGAACAACTTTCCTCTTCTTCACCAATTTTTTTCTAATAGCATAAAATAAACATTATGTTATCAAGTGGGTTCCTTTGGAAATTCTGTAGAAAGCAAGCAAAGACTGGTGATGTTTCAAATTGATTAAACTTGTTATCGTGTGACCCAGACACACATTTATTTGGTAACCTTAAAACTATTTTTCTGTCAGACTACATACATGCAATTATCCTCAACAAATCAAAGAATTGGCAACAGAAATATGAAATGATAGTATCACTTCTTTACGTGCCTGCCTCCTCAAAAACTAAATACTGTATATTGTTCTCCACTTTATCATCTTCCTTCGAAGAAAAATAGTTTGAAGGAAGTTCTACTCTCAAGGGGCTGTTGGGGGTTGGAATTAATTTTCACAAGAGACTTGATGAATACAGTACAGTCATTCAAAGTGTAACTGGACATGCACATGAACAGCAAAATCATTAAACAATTATTGAAGGAGAAAGAGATGCAAAATAGAATTCTTCAATATTTAGAAAAACAGGTACAGTAACTTGGACTCAATAGGCTGAATGATAAACATAGAGCATAGAAATTTATGGCACAGAAGGCCATTTGACCAATCTTTTTTTATGACGGTGACTTTAAGATCAATGACTTTCAATCCAATTTTCCTGCCCGTTTCCCATACCCCTGTAACTGACTCCATTTCAGGTTCCCTCTCATTCCCTCTTGAAAGGCAATATGGATTCTGCCTCAAACACTGCTTCTGACATGCCATATCCTAAGTACTCTGTGAAAAAAAATCCAATCCTCCCCATTTGCTCCTTTACTAACTTATTGTAAATATCTCTGAAAAAAATATTTTCATATGTTTCCGTAATTAGAGATTCCAACTCTCTGGGTGCAGCTGGCACTCCTAAACATGAAAAGGCTTGTTTGTCCATTGATAGGCAATCTTCTACTACCCAGACGTCTTCATTATCAATAGGTCATTAATTCTATGAACACATACACAAATATATTTTGTTACTCCCAAGCTCAAAATATGCAGTCCTATATGTTTTTCTTGCTCACATCAACCTTACAGCCACACAGACATTCCAGTGGATGATGATGATAATAATAAACTCTGTACAATATTTTATATAGCACCTTATCACACCGTTGAGACATTTCCATGCATAAAATATACTGTAAAGTGGAGTGAGTGACTGTGGGCAAAACATGACAGCTAATTTACACAGCAGTGTCCCACAAACAGTCGTGCATTGAATGACCAATAATTCTTTTATACAAGATAAATTTTTTTGGACCAGATAATACTAAGATAATGTCAGAGATCAGAGGATAGCATTTTGTGGAGATAATGGCATGTTGAAGCAAAGAAAAATTAAAGGGGACGTTTAATAGACGTTTTCAAAATAATGAATCGGTTTGATAGAAAAAAATGATTTCCATTGATTGGTGAGTTAGCAACAATAGAACATTCGTTAAGACCATAAATAAAAAAGTGGAAGTTTAGAAAAATATTTTTCATGCTGTGGTTGATTAGCATATAGAATGCCTTACCACAAATGGCAGTTCAGTCAATTACAACATTTGACAAGGAATTGGATTAAAACTTGAGGAAAAATATTAAAAGTTATGAGAAAATTGTGGGGAAACAGTCTAAAAGCAGATAATGGCACCAATACAACATGACAGTCTGAACTTTCTGTCATCTGTAGCTAGATTATCATTCTAAAGCTTTCTTTCTAGTATTCTATCGGTGCTGGTTAAATGAAAAAAAATCATGGTACTTATTTCCTAACTTATTTCCTATAAGAATAATAATCATACTTGCATTTGATATGGCACTTTTCACATCTTATCAAAGTCTCAAAGCGCTTCACAGAATATACTGTAAAGTGAATTGACTGTATATTTGTGGACAAAAGGCGGCAGCCAATTGCGCACAGCAGTGTCCCACAAACAGTTGTGGATTGAAATGACCAATTTTATTATTGTGTTTTTTTGTGGACAGATTATTATTAGATGGGTGGAGTAAGGAAACTTGCCCAAGGCTTCATCTGCCTGGATTCGAATGCAGGTCTCATGCTTGTAAGGCAAGTACTCTAACCACTGAGCTACAGGAGCTCCACAATTTTCTAACATTCTGAAGACATGAAGCTCCCATGTACTGTAGGGAGTAATGTGAGCCTCAGAGGTCAAACTAAGCAGACCAAATTATACTATTCACTTGCCCCAACTGATTTGGAAATGCTTTGAGATAATCTTTCACATTCACTGAATTGGGCTATCACTCCATGTCAGCATGTTCATATGCATAGTGATGCAGTCCTGAGCAAAGTTGCATAAAATCTTTGGACAGTTATAATGAGTGTAGACTTGACAGCAATGCAACACTGGTTGTAGTTACACTGCAGCATCAACACTTCTTTATATTGAACCATCTTCCCCTTATCTGCGCCTATCACGTTGAAACACCTCAAAGCACTTCACAGAGTAAATTGAAATTAGTCTATTTGCAGGTGACCCTGGTAGCTATTTTGCACACAACAATGTCACACAAACAGCCATGAAGTGAACAATCTTTTTTTTAAATCTGAGGAATTGACACCAAGAAAAAATCTTGTCTCGAATAAAGCCGAAAAATCTTGTCTCGAATAAATCGAATAAAACTTCGATTTATATAGCGCCCTCCACGCCAGAAGGCGTCTCAGAGCGCTTCACAGTTACGGGTCCCGGGACCGAGCCAGGAGCAGGGGCAGGAAGGTGACCAAAAGCTCGGTCGATGAGAAAGGTCTTCAACTGTGACCTGAAACTGGGAAGAGAGGGGGTGAGGCGAAGTGAGTGAAGAAGGGAGTTCCAGAGCCTTGGGGCGTAGTGGCTAAAGGCACGGCCGCCGAGGGTGGAGCGGAGGACTCGGGGGACATGGAGGAGGCCAGACCCGGAGGAACGAAGGCAGCGGGTGCTGGGTTGTGGGGAGAGGAGATCAGTGAGATAGGGGGGGTGCAGAGGAGTGGAGGGATTTGAAAACAAATGTGAGGATCTTGAAGTCGATCTTCTCTGGGACAGGGAGCCAGTGAAGTCTGGCAAGGACTGGGGTAATGGGGGAGCGAAGCTTAGAGCGGGTGAGTATGCGGGCGGCAGAGTTCTGGATAAGCTGGATATTGTGGATTGTGGTGGAGGGGAGACCGGCGAGGAGGGCGTTGCAATAGTCCAGCCGAGAGGTGACAAAGGCGTGGTCCAAGGTTTCGGCGGCTTTTAAGGTGAGGTATTGCCGGAGACGGGCGATCCGTCGGAGGTGGTAGAAGGCAGTGCTGGTGACGGACCGGATGTGGGGGAGGAAGGACAGTTGGGGTTCGAACCTGATGCTAAGGTTGCGGACAGGTTCGGAGAGTTTTAGGGGCAGGCCGGGAAGGTGGAGGAGGTGAGAGCCGTGTGAGTGGAGACGTTGACGAGAGCCAAGGAGTATGGCCTCCGTCTTGTCAACATTCAGCTGCAAGAAATTTGTGCTCATCCAGCCCCTGATGTCTGAAAGGCAGGCTGACAGAACATCAAGGGACTGGGGGTCACAAAGTGAAGTGGAGAGATAGAGTTGGGTGTCATCCACGTACATGTGGAATTGTGCCCCATGTCTGCGGATCACATCCCCAAGAGGAAGAGTGCAGATGAGGAAAAGGAGGGGGACAAGGATGGATCCCTGGGGTACCCCGCAGATAACTGGGTGAGTGCGGGAGGAAAAACCATTTGTGGAGATGTACTGCTGGCGGTTTGTGAGGCAGGACTCGAACCAGGCGAGTGCGGTCCCACTGAGGTGGATGGCGGAGGACAGGCGGTGGAGGAGGATGGCTTGGTCGACTGTGTCAAAGGCAGCCGACAGGTCCAGGAGGATAAGGAGGCAGAGGGAACCCTGGTCACAGATAGAGAGGACATCGTTTGTGACTTTCACATGCGCAATCTCTGTACTGTGGGCAGGGCGGAAACCGGACTGGAGGGGTTCGAAGAGGGAGTGGGAGGAGAAGTGGGCACGGAGTTGGTTTGTGACAACGCGTTCCAGTGCTTTTCAGAGGAAGGGCAGGTTTGAGATAGGGCGGTAGTGGCTGGGGTTTGAGGGATCTAGGCAGGGTTTTTTAAGGAGGGGGGTGCTGACGGCAGTTTTGAGGGGGGCAGGGACTGATCCGGAGGAGAGGGACTGGTTGATGATATCAGCCAGCAGTGGGCAGAGGAGGAGGAGTTGGGTGAGCAGTAGGTTAGTGGGGATGGGATCGAGGCAGCAGGTTGTTGGCCTCATAGAGGTGAGAGTGCGTGAGAGTGAGGAAGGAGAGATAGGGGAGAAAGAGTGTAGGAAGGGGGTCGAGGTAGGAGCTGAAGGTGGGGGGGGGTGAGGGGGATGGGGTGGTAGTGGGAGACGAGAGGCTGGAGGATGATGCTGCCTGGCGGATGTTGTGGATCTTGGAAGAAAAGAAGTCCATGGCTTCCTCGCACTTCGCATTTGAAGTGAAGATTGAGGAGGCCTGAGGGGGTGCGCGGAGGAGGTGGTGGGTGGTGGAAAAGAGGACTTTGGGGTTGTTATTTGCCTCCAGGATGATGTTGGAGTAGTAGGCCGTTTTTGCTTGACACAAGGAACGGCGGTAGCTGTGGAGTTGCTCGAGCCACAGTTGGTGGTAAACCGTGAGGCCGGTTTTCTGCCACCTGCGCTCGAGCAGCCGGGTTTGGCATTTGAGGGTGTCAGCCTACATGAAGAACTCATATCCCACTACTGACCTAGAGGTGACAATCTGATAGTTGTTCCTTTCTTGTCCTGCCCCCTTCATTCAAGTGTCTTATTTTTAATGGTGCAACATGTCTCCTCAAGGGTAAAATGCACGTTGCAGGGAACTTTGTTCATCACCACTCGCCAGACCAAAAGATCTGATAGCAACTTTCTGGATATTTACAGGTTGAATCAGAAGTACTTACTTGTAGAGTTTTTAATTATTAATTATGTTCTTTATTTTAAGACAATATTGGTAGAGAGTGTGCAGTTATTATTCACCCTGTATAAACTCACATCATCATCATAAACAATATGTCGCTCAAAAAATTAACACCAAAAGTATCCTCACAAGTGTATAACTAACAAATTTCAAAGCCTGGAGATGCATCCTTTTGCCAATAACTAATATGAAGAAATAAGGCTATTTGAGACATGTCTGTTGTATAAAGATTAATTCTGAATGAGAACATTTTGGCTTGGAATGAAGATTTCATAAAAATATACACTGAAGGTAAGCAATAGTTAGAACATTTTGTTACGTGTTTAGACAGTTCCATGCCCAAATCAATTGTTTCTACACATTCAATTATTTTAATTACATGCCGCCAATCCTTATATTCCTGCATGTTTGATATATCTAATCAGATTATATTCCATAATATACTTCTTAGCAGCTTGATTTTCAGCTGGCGTTTTATTGATCTGCATTTGTAATCCACTAACTATTGAATACCTTTACAAAACGCACTAACATAACGATTTTATGTTCAGAAATTGCAGCTATATGGGATGTCAATTTGGGAAAGTGGAATATTTCACACTTTTTGTATTCAGCACTAGCATCAAACACTCTCTTATATCAGGAATACCACAGATTATGCACAGATTATAGTTCTCCTATAATCAATTGCCAGAGTCATAACATTTTGCAAGGTAATTCTATCCATTATACCTGTGCTGGTCATCTGAAAAAAGCTATCCATGCTTTTTGACTTGTGTTCGAATCCAGGCAAGGCGAAACCTTGGACAAGTTTCCTTACTCCACATGCCTAATAATAATCCCTCAAAATAAAACAACAATAAAATTGGTCATTTTCAATCCACAACTTTGTGGGACACTGCTGTGTGCAATTGGCTGCCGCATTTTGCCCACAAATATTCAGTAAATTCATTTTACAGTATATTCCGTGAAGCGCTTTGAGACGCCTTGAAGACATGAAAAGCGCTATATAAAGCAAGGATTATTATTAGTATTTAAGAAAATGTGAAAGTCTATGCTAGTGATTTTTGCACTTTGCAAGATAAAAACTCAATGAGATATGATTGTTTGATAAGAACATAAGAAATGGTAGATGAAAAAAAAACCAAGGTCCATCTAGTTTGCCTTCCATGTTCCTTGCGGTCACATGCACATATGTCCCGAACTACCTATGTACTGTACTCTATCCCATAATTTTATTTCTTAAAAGAAAACTATCTAATTGTGTTTGAAAGAATCAACACTTCCCGTTTCAACCATCTCCTTAGGGAGTCTGTTCCACAGGTTCACTATTCGCTCATTGAAATAATGTTTGCGTAGATTTGTTTTCAATTTAACCCCTTTAATCGCAGGTCGTGTCCTCTGATTTTAATATTCTAGACAAGTTGAAACAGCCGTCATGATCTATATTGTCTAGCCCTTTTAGAATCTTAAAGACAGCAATCACATTACCAATCAATCTTCTATTTTCCAGCGTGAACAAGGCCAATTTACTTAGTGTCTCCTTATAGTCCAGTTCCTCCATTCCTTCAATTATTTTGGTTGCCCTTCTCTCTATCTTCTCGATTTCTCCTTTTTGTACTGCTGTAACCAGAACTGTACACAGTACTCTAAGTATGGTCTTACCAATGATTTATACAGTGACAGGATTAACCCATTATTTTGAGTTGCTATTGATCTATTGATGCATCCCAACATCTGTCACCATGTCACTCACTGCCACTGAGCGTTGTTGGGAGAGCTCCAATTTATTGTCCATTAGGCCCCTCAGGTTCTTAAATATTATTTTCTTTCCACTCAAATAATAGTCCATTCCAGGATTTTTTGTCTTCAAAAATCAAACATAAATCATATAATGTCCACCCACTAATAAGCAGTCATTAGATTTCACAATAAAATAAAATCTTGTGAAGGACTTTGAGTAGTCGTGTGGAGTCCTGTGGCTCAAGAGCACTCACCTTACAATCAAGAGACCTGGGTTTGATTCCCATCAAGGCAAAACCCTTTCGGGAGGACGAAACCTTGGGCAAGTTTCCTTACTCCACTCCCTCAAAAGCAAACAATAATAAATTGGAAATTTCTATCCTCAACTATTCGTGGGACACTGCTGTGCATAATTGACTGGCGCGGTTCGTCCACATAAAGTCAATTACTTTACGGTATATTCTGTGAAGCTCTTTGAGAGGTCTAGAAGATGTGAATGCACTATGTTAAATGCAAGGTTTATTATTATTATTAACCTCAACTGAAATATGAAAATACTTTAAATATACTGAATGACAATAATAATTGTTGCATTTGAAATAATATCTTATCACATCATCGTATCGTCTCAAAGCGCAACACAGAACATAAAAAGTGGATTGACTGAACGTTTTGTGGGTGAAATTCAATCATCTTAATTACATGCTGTCAATCCATGCAATCCTAGAAGATTTATATATTTGCCCTGATTACATCTATGTCACTTCAAAATCCATTCTGGGATTTTAATATACAATTACAGTAGAAGGTGTTATTATGAAAATAACCCAAAACACTTAATCTCTCTGGACAAAGGGCGGAAAAAAAGAAGAGACAGAATCCCTTTCTCTGCAAAAGTTTTGGATAGAAAAGTCCCACTAGGCCCTAATATAGTTGTTCTCAACTCTACCTCTCTCACTTCTCACCATGTCACTCAGTCCATAAACACGTCAAGTTGCATCTTGAACCTATTTAACAATAATCCCTATAATAATCTTGTATTTGTATAACTCCTTATTATGTCATTGATAAGTCTCAAAGCACTTCACAGGATTTTATATAAAGTAAGGTTACTGTATATTTGCAGAAAAACACAGCAGCCAATTTGCACACAGCAATGTCTCACAGACATGAATAGTTTTATTCTGTCTGATCTGTGACTTTTCCTGGTAACTTTTTCCCACAAATCTATTACTTTCATTGTACCCAGTGCAACTAATTAAGGAAAAAATATAATATAAAATATAGAGAACAATATAATTTAATAATACTCCATAATATACAGAGTTACGCAGATTTTGCTTTGTGAAAACACAATCATATATCCATGGTTTGGTGTCTTAGCATAATTCGCATCCAGTGAGGATAACAACTACAACTGAAGTGAAATAACTGATCCGAGGGTAAGTGTGTGAATCTGGGCTGTGATCGAGTGAAACACGTTTAATGCTGAAGCATGCTGTTCATCCGTTTGGCTTACAAGAAATTATTGTAACCTATTATCCACGTGATGCACAATATCTGATGGTGACCAACAAGTGACTATCCTCTATTGGAGAGGTAAGTAGCATTTCACTGAGGCTGAATTAGCTCCAATTTGACAAGCCCAGCATTGGAAAATCAGAAATGAATCATTTTCTGTGTTCAGATGGACATTAAGTATCCCATGCCATTATTTTCCCCACAAAATATACAGTCAATTTATTTTACAGTACATTCTGTCAAACGCTTTGAGACATCTCGAAGACATAAGGCAGTAAGGACTATTATTTATTATTCAAAAAGAGATGGTTTCTCCTGATGTTCTGGCCAACTCTACACCAGATGAAATTGGTCATTCACTTCAGGACTGTTTGTCATATATTGCTGTATGCAAAGTGACTGCTCATTTTGCCTACAAATACAATACAAAATTATATTTGTATAGCACCTTTCACATTGGGAGGAATTCCCAAAACACTGGACAATCGGGGATTTGGACCTGTGCTGGGGATGGGGATCGGGGAGGGTGGAGGACACAGATGGTAGGAGGGTGGCAGAAAGCATGGTCGAAGAGGAGGATTTTGAGAGTTATGGATGATTTGGAACTTGTGGAGGAAAGAGTTGAGTGGGCCGACATGCAGGGGGTTGGCATAGTTGAGCCTAGATGTGATGAATGCATGGCTAAGCATTTCAGCAGCCTGAAGAATGAGGCAGTGGCAAAATACACATTTTTCACAGTAAAATCCTGCGAAGTACTTTGAGAAGTTTCAACAACTTGATAAGTGGAGCTATATTGAATGCAAGGATTATTATTAGAGTTTGGAATGGAGACTCAAGCATGGTGATGGAATTCTGCTTATTTGGATATACTGTACTCAGTTTAAAATTAAAATAAGTTCCATACCTCAGCCATTAATCATGTGGAACTTTGTCAAAGGCTTTCTTAAAATCTAAGTCTATAATATGTCCTGTTCACTATATTAGTACACCTTTTGGAGAAGCTCCTGTAGGTTAGTTAACTAGTAGTTTCCTTTCCTGAAACTGTGCAGAATCACTAATTTATTCTTAACCGTCACCATGGTTAAGAGAATCTAATCTAGACTGAGAGTTCTATACACATGTATGTCACCTTCACATGGAAATTTCACTATTTCTGGAGTGGAATGTGAACTCTCTTCCCACAGGAGTCCTGTAGCTCAGGGGTTAGAACACTCGCCTTACAAGTATGAGATCCGTGTTTCGAATCTAGGCAGGTCAGGGTGAAACCTTGGGCAAGTTTCCTTACTCCACACACCTAATAATAATCCCACCCAAAAAAAAACCCAATAATAAACTGCTGTGTGCAATTGGCTGCTGCGTATTGCCCACAAATATACAGCCAATTCACTTTACAGTATATTCTGTGAAATGCTTTGAAATGTCTATAAGACATGAAAAGTGCTATATCAAACGCAAGGATTATTATTATTACAGATGCCCTGCTTCCTAAATCAAGCATTGTTTGGCATAGGATAATGAGAGCCAAGACTTGGGGACTCCATTCCTCCTCCTCCTTCTTCACCTGGAGAATGTGGCTGCTAATGTCCTCTTGGAAATAACCACTCACACTACTGCTGATGTTTCTGAAATCCCTGAGGAGGCTGAAAGGGACAAAGTCTCCTAGTCTCATCAACAATCCAAAGATACTCTATTGAAACTCGTGATGTAATCAGTGGACAGCTCAACAGTCAGAGATATCACAATACAGTACCTGGACTTTCCTACCTCCAAGGTAAGCCATATGCTTCCACTCTCTCAATGGCAATTATTGGAGCTATCATCTTCTCCACTGCCATCAATGCCATGTAGCTACAGAAGCTCTCCAGCTGTCATGTCCCCCCTTCCCATCTCCATTCGCTGAAGCTGTGCAAGATCTTCCTCTGAGAAGAAAACATAAAGAATTATTAATATCTTCATTGTGCTGCCTTCTATTTTTGAGGCCGCATTTAAGAACCTAATCCTCGGGTTTGATATAGCACTTTTCAGTTTGAGAGGATGCCTCAAAACACTTCACAGGATTTTCTGTAAAGTGTAGTGACTGTGTATTTGGTAGATGAGTTTACATGTTTCCGCCCAGTGCCATAATCATCCTGTCCAATTCATTCTTACTTTCATTCATCTCATTGAATGATCAGCAAACAAATTACTCTGGAAAATATTCAAAATTGACTCGGAGAATAACATTCAACCTTTTGTGTTCCTTTGCACTGTATTGTCCCCAAACCACAACAACAACAAAATTATATTTGTATAGTGCCAAGGCACTGGATAGTCAGTATTTCAGACCTGAGCTGGGGTTGGGATCGGGGAGGGTGGAGGGAAGGGATGGAAAGGGGGGGTGACTGATAGTATGGTCAAAGAGGAGGGTTTTAAGTACACGTCAAAGAAACATATAGATAAAACCAGGCCCAAATACCATCTGGAGCTCAGAACCCCTCCTGCTTCTCTACAGCCTTGCAAACATCATTGACAGCCATTTCCCATTGAAACTGGGGTATGTATAGGATTACACATCCAGCAGGCACCTTGCATCTTATTTTTTGTTGAACTTGGCTCTTTTGCGAAAGTGGTTTCTGGTTGGATGGTTATCCCCATCATGTTTTTGACCCCGCCAGAAACTAACACAATCTTCATTTGTTAAATGTTTTGGCACACAAAAAAACATGGGACTTCTCCTAGGGGAGAGGTAAGTGGGGGGGTCTCCTTGGGACTGACTGGCTCCAAGGTCACATGCTTAGTAGTGGAATGGCAAAATGAAGTCAGCCACTCTGCGGTGGGTCTCGGGAGTCTGGTTCTTGAGCCAAACGAGTGTGCGGTACTCCATGGCACTGTTGATGACAGACCAGCCAGCCTGGCATGGTGTTTCAGTGAGTTATAATCCAGCAGAAACCCAACAGACATTCTAGATCCCCAAGCCTTTGCCCCTGCCAACCTCTGCGTAATACTTTCCGTAATTATGCCGGGGAGGGTGAATTCCATGACAGAAATAGAGACTTTTCCAAGTATAGGTGGCATACAGATGTGAAACACTCAGTTCAGTTAGGATTTAAGCTTGGTGATGGGTTTCCACGTGTCAAGACACCTGGCCGACCGAAAAATACGAATTGTTTCCAGATATAGAGATTCAGATAACTCTTAACGTCTCGTTTTGTGTTGGTTGCCAGAGCCATAACACATTCTGGCTTCTGTAAAGATAGACCCAAAGCTTTTTTTCCTTTTTGCATCTTCAGTATTTTTCAACGCACCCCCGGTAATTGACATCAGTGCAGACATGCTTTTAATATTAGTGTCTGAACAATGAACCTAAAATAGATTTAAAGGAACTCTACGATTTGGCTTTACTTGAAATACTCGACAGTGTGTTCCTTTTTGAACAGGGATGACCTTTAACTCCTTTTGTTTCTTCTCTTCCAGTATCTAATCTGTGAATCTTGACCAAACAGTTCCTAGTCAGAGTGCCTGAGGGTTAACACACACCCTGGGATCACTTTTCGCATTCATATCCCGACAGTTTTCAGGAACCAGAAACTCAACCGCAACCTTACTTCTCAACATATTTCTTGGGAAATTCTTTTTCAACAGAATTTGCTCCACTGACAACCATTTGGCTTAAAAACTAGCGAGAGGAAACACCACCAACAAAACGTCTGAAGATCCCCATTGCTTCCCAGTCTTAACAGTGGCAATGTTTACGTGGTGTAAGATTTGGGTCTATAATTTGGGATGCTATTCTTTCCCTTATTATTATATATATATATATATATTTGGCCTGGTATGTGTGTGTCCATGTTTGAGAAAGCAATCTCACTCATCATAGGGACTGATGATTGATATATTTCCAGTGTTTCCCTGTAGTGCCTTCGCTTTGTAAAGAGACTTTTCGTGGGGTTTGTTACCATACTCCCCACATGCAGATGTGCCATGGTGTCTGTCGCCTTTGTTCATTCAGTTTGATTATATTCTCCCTATTGTCATCATATATTGATTGGTCCAGCCATCAGCCATATCTCATCTCTATAGATTTATGATCTCGCTGTGGCAAAGGAGCTAACACAACTCGCACGTATTTCCCACATAATTACACGCGGTGTCCCAGACGTGTCAACGCATTAACTTTACAATATATGACTTGGACATTTTGACATCCTTTTGTATTTACCACAATAGCAATATCTAATCTCCATACATTTGTTTTGGAAACGGTGCCTGGGGTATGTCAGTGTGCAAAAATAATTCCCATGCGTGTCACTGTAATATATTGCTTACTAACTTGGCATCTCCTTATCTTTTATATATTTTTCTCTCTCTGTGTGTGTGTGTGGGGGGGGGGGGGGGGGGGGATCAAAATTCCCTTTCACAATCAGAATATAAATTCAACATAAATCTGCGACAGGGGCCAGGAGTGGGCTGACAAGAGTGGTGGGCAAGTCATTTCATGCAGAATTCCGCCAAGTGCATTATAAACTTTACAACGAGTTGTATAGACAATATCCCCCACCCCATCCACACACACACTCTCTATCTCTCTCCTATTTCCCTCATTACCCTCCCTCACCCCCCCCCCCCCCCCCCCACCACCACACACACACACACACAGCATCCATTTGCTCCCAAAATAAAACAGTCCCCAAAATAATCCCATCTAAAAATGTCTCAAATCTGTTGGTGCTCTACCAGTGATCAGTGGAAATAAATGCCAGGGTCTGTGTGGATAAATCCCCCCCCCCCCCCCTCCCCTTCATGCAGTGTATTAACACGGTGAGCAGTGAGGCTCACTAAACCACTTGGTCGGTGGGTGAAAAGGGGGTGCCTGCCTTCCTCAATAACAATATCTTGAAGCTCATACATTTATGATGTAGCGCAGGCTGGGGGGTGGCCTGTGTGTAGATATTTCCCACATAATTCCCCGCAGTTTCCTAGACGTGTAGTGTGCTAGAATGAAGTGCCTCCGCATTGTCCGACTGAACTATTATGTGCTTAACATTTGCATGACAAAAGCGCCACTCGACTTCCCCGATTAATGCAGCCGAGGAGCTCTTGTCGTCCAGTAATAAACATTGTTGAAATAATTTATTTGCAGCCCTGGTTACTCGTGGGAGAATGGCTATTACTGGTTAGCTGATTGGACAGTCAATGTTGTTGTGGTGGTAGTTTCATAAACACTAAGTAGTGTTTCGCCCTCACTCCCCCACCCCCTCCATCCCCCCCCCCACCCCCCCCTTCGCTTCCCCCTCCACCTCCCCTCCCCATTGTATGTTGTGTACAAAAGATTTGCTGTCTGCCAGGCTGATCAGTGGAGCAAGAGACCCTCTCTCCATATACTGTATGGTCACTGTCAGTTAAATGAACTGCTCCTTGTTCGCCTGTATTGTTCAAGAGTCCCTTAAAACATTTGGTCACAAAAAAAGTTCCTGCACTCTCTCCACGTTTGCACCTCGGAATTCATTCTGCTCCGTGCGCCGCCGTCCATCAGTGAGGGACCATCTCGCGTTGGGCAACCGCTCCAGCTATAGGTCAGACTACTCTTTGTAACTGATATGATTTCTTCAGATCTGTGCTACACCAACCCCCCCCCCCCCCCCCCCCTCCCACCACCACCTACCCACCACACACACACACACACACAACTCCCCAACAAACCCTGAATGCACAGAGAGGTGCTCAGTGCCAAAGCTGTTATAAATAAACAAACTAGAAATTACTTGATGCCTCTCAGTCAGTCACACTTGACGATAATGTCTGCGATTTTTAATTTTTGCAAGTTGGTGGGTCGGTCTGACTGAATTGTATTTGTGCGAGTTCCATTAGGGACAAGGAGGTCCAAATGGTTTGTCACTCTTCTTCTTCTTCTTGCCCTTTTCCTACTAGGGATGAAGTCTTTAACGAAACGTGTGCTCCCCTGCCTACAAGGGTATGTTGAAATTCGTCAACTGACCACAGGAAAAAAACAGAAAACGACAAAAAAATTCCCTGAATTTTACGAATCAATCCAATCAAGAAGACCTACACTATTAACTGGTCAACGCGGGATAGTGATAGTGATATCATTTGCATAACACTTCATATATTTAGATTATATTGCTTTTAAATTCACCTAAATTCCCATTCTGCAGATATTAAATGCAAGTATTATTATAATATCAATAAGTAGCATTGGACATGCTTAACGGGCTTGTTCCTATGACATTATTTTACCTAGCGCCACACTTGAGGTACAAGCAGTGTGGAGAGGCAGTATTTACTGTTGAGGGCTGATTTATTTCAGGCAGATGCTATTGACAGCCGCTTGTAAACCAGTCCCCGTTTATTCTCTCGATTAATTATCATTCCAGCTGCCAGACCCCAGGCTTTAGGGTGCTAATGTCTTCACTCCTTGTCAGTGTCTTTTAGCCACCAAATTTTCATTGAAAATGCGGGGATGTTAAGAGTTAAACTAAGGTAAGAAACCAATATGCAGAGAATTGCACCAAGCAGTGGTTATCAAATACCTAAGTGTTTTTTTTGTTGGGAACCAACAGTCCACAAACAAAAACAAACCACATCGACTTGATATAACAACGAGAGACTCAATCCTAATTTATATTGCTGCAAAAAGTTTGACAAAAAGTTTGACAACAACTGTTTGCCTTGAAATCCTTAGACAGTGCCAATAAAAATACTCGTTTAAAACTTAATTTGTTGTATGGAAACAATCCCCTCCTCCCCCCAAAAAACTTTTGATTTTATTTGTATTATATATATATACACACATATATGTAGAGCGCCTTGGGACGTCCTCTCGACGTGAAAGGCGCTCTATAAATGTAATTTTGTTGTATATATACTGTATATGTATTACATGTTTTTTGTTTCCATACAACAAATTAGTCAATAAATAAACGACATACAGTATTAAAAAAACAACTCATCTCTTCCTGTAAAAACAGGGGGAAACTTGAAAGGTTATTCATTTCAAATTCCCTCACACTCACTGAAGACTCTGAAGTGATGTTCAACGTGGTAGCGAGAGAGGCTACAAAACCGTAAACAAAAACTACAGCTTCTCTTTTATATCAAAATCCACATAATAGTGTTGCGGTCGTTAAACAAATCCCGTCAACCAAAGTAAAAGTTTATTTGTGGGCGCAGTTAAACTTTTGACTGGGCTTCCAACCGCAACATTGAAGAATAAAATAAACAGCGAGGGAAAAGATAAATAAACTTATTCCTCGAGCCTGATGTGGCGCGATTTAGTCGAGAAGCCACGGGCAATCCCCTGGAGGATCCCAAGCCGTCTTTGTGTTAAATGTTTAAAGATTTCAAACGGCGGAGTTTATTCCTACTGCAAACACTTCTATTTACAAGGTCAAGTATACCAGCACTCGACGGGTGCTTAAGAGTGTCATTATTTATCTAAGGACGTTTGAGTGAGGATCAGGAGCCTTGGCAGAGGACCAGGCTCAATGCCCTCAGAAAGCAACTCAGAGCAGAAGGCATGACATTTGCACACATGCATTCAACAAGTTTTGCCTTTATGTCCTGGTTGTATACTTTACACCCCGTCCCCCCCCCCCACCCTGCCTACACTTTGCCCCAATTGAACTAGCATCATATTTACACTTGTTGGGGATGTGTTTCCATTAAACAGCTGCCTTGGCTCC
Source organism: Hydrolagus colliei (assembly GCA_035084275.1). Taxonomy (NCBI): domain Eukaryota; kingdom Metazoa; phylum Chordata; class Chondrichthyes; order Chimaeriformes; family Chimaeridae; genus Hydrolagus; species Hydrolagus colliei. The sequence goes on along the minus strand of CM068742.1, from coordinate 26,953,581 downwards.
ATTCCTTGTACATAAGCAATTTACTGTTTGGACTGTACATTCTCAAAACAATTAAACCATACGGTTAGTTACTCATTGGGCATTCAGCATCTCACCAGGAAAGATTCAACCCCCTCCCACCCGTCTTTCATAGCAACTTGTCTGCCTGAAAGAAATAGCAACGAAGTTAAAGCAAGTTAGGATGGCTGGAGGCCACTTTTTAGACTCACTGAGTGTTACTTGGCCGGTGTGCAATAGTTTTTGGTTCACCACCCCCACCCCCCCTCCCCACACACACCCCTCCTCCCCCTTGCATTACAAACCTCTGCTAAAAATGGCTCCTCTAAACGATTAGTAATTTGGAACTTTTTTTTGTGAAGCAATTGACTTGAAAAAAACGCACGCCAGAGGAAACCTAATTAATAGGACGTCTACTTTGACCCGACTTGTCAGCTGTGAAAACAGCAACCTCTCTCGGCCCTGAAAAGTTGGTAAAGTTTTAGTACCAAGAATAATCTCTACGTTAACATCCTGAGACCCAAACACACCGAACAAATCACAATAAAATCGCCAGCGTTTTTCACTTGGACTCGTTTGTTTTATATATATACAGTATATAAACACACACAAACACGAGAGACTTAAAAGCTTTTTTTAAAAACTAGATGCCTCTTTATGCCTTCTATAAAAATACAATGTTAACGGCAGCCGTAACAGAACAATTTCCATGACCATCCAATTTTGTGTTTTCTTCAAAAAAATACATATTCAAAAGGAAAACTTTTTCTTTCAAATCTATATATGTTACAATCTTGAAAAAAAAGATGATTTCAGTTTGGGATCGCCGAGAAGTATTTTCTATTGCATTATAAATCATTATTTATTTTTTCCCTTTAGAATAAGTTGTGAAATCTTGTACCTTCCCCCCCCCACCCGCCCCCGTTTGCTGGTAAAATAATTCCAACAGCTCTGTAAGAAATTCAGAGCCGCGTCTGTAAGTCTATATTTCAATAAATTATTCCCAAAATGTATACATTTGTAACTTTATACATAGTACACACAAAAAAGTACAGCGACTGGTTAAAAAAAATCAAAACTCGCCAGTCATATAGATTTATCATAGTCACCAGAGGTGAACTCCATAATTACTCCTGACACAAAAAAACACACACACAAAACAAGTCTTACCAGAATTAAAAATTTATATATAAAGTCTATCAAACTTTTTTTTAATATATTGTAGATGGCAGTGCAGAGCTTTTTTTTTTCCTGTGGGGTTGGTTGGTTGGTTGGTTGGTGTGGTTGGTTGGTTGGCGGTGTATTAGGTGAGGGCGAGAGGGAGGGCAGGGGTGAGAGAGGGGAGGTCGGGTTGCAGAAGAAGTAGAAGAAGAAAAAAAAAAGTTGTATTGTGGTTGTTTTTTTTACGAACGAGAGACGAGGACAAGCAGGAACATGGAGACCGTCAAAGTCAAAAGATTGGAGGCTCGGAGGCTGCAGGAGTCTTTGGGTAGGGCAGGGTGTCTGGGTTGCACTCCCGTATCCACGCCTATACTCTGGTTATCATCGTACTCGGTATACTCATCGTCCGTGTCCCAGCCGCTGCTGCCCGAGGTTTGCTCGGCCCCCGAGAAGCACAGCCTGGCCATGTTGTCCTTCACCGCCTCGCAGATGGGTCGGTCCGAGCCGTCGCACACGCACTCCTTGAGCAGGAAGGCTTTGGGGATGCCCAGCATGTTCTCGATCACCTCCCGGCACTGGTCCGTGCACTTCACCCCGTTGAAGAGCTTGCCGCAGTTGTGCAGGTAGCGGCGCATGGAGTTGTGGCACTGCGGGTCCCTCTCGCACTGCTGCCGGGCTTCGGTACAGCCCATGACACCCTCCCGGTGGCGAGTCCTGGGCAGGCAGGGCTCGATGGCCCGCTTGGTGCTCTTGCAGATCTCGTCTTGCACGCAGTCGCAGCTCTCCAGCGAGGGGCCGGTCTGGGTGTCGTTCAGATGGATGAGAGCCGAGATGCAGTGACTGGGACACCTCCTGGTGTCCTGAGCTAACACCGATTTGCAAGCCTGCAGGTACTGGTTGTAGGCGTAGTTGCAGTCGGGCTCGGCGTGGCACTGCATGATAGCCTGCCAGCAGATCCACCGGGCGAGCACCGGCCCCGAATTGCTCAGGAAGCCCAGCAGGCAGGCGAGCAGAAGGCCCCAGTTGCGGATCAAGCCGGCGAGACTCGCCATCCTCTCGGTGTCTCAAAGTTTTGAAGTCTGCCAAGTTTTTGCATAAGGGATCAAGGCTGTGCATCCATTCAGAAGAGTCCGGCGAGCGCAGAGCGAAGACTTTCTCTCTCTTTTCTTCCCCCCCCCCCCCTCTCTCTCTCTCTCTCTCTGTCTGCCTGTCTGTGTTGTTTGGTTGTGTGTTTGTAGAGCTCAGGAGGAGAGACCTGATTGCTTTGCTGCTTTGCTCTCTCTCCCTCCCTCCCTCTCTCTCTCTCACAGACACAGTTGCTTTCCCCTCAACACGCTCGCAATGCAAATGCTTGCGAGAGTTAGATGCCAGGGCTTTTTAGAGGAACGACTTAAACCCCCACAAGAGAGAGAGAAAAAAAAAAGCCCCTGGCAGGCAGACAGGCAGGCAGGCAGACAGCGTGCTCTAATTACCTCGCCAGCCCTACTACATTATGCATTCAGTAAACTGCAAACAAACAGCTCTGTAGCGGGCAGCTATAACACAGCCCGCCCCCCTCTCACTGCACCGCCCGCCCCTCACTCATCCCAGCACCATTGGCTCCAATTCTTGCTCCTTCCTCCTTCCCACCCCCTCTCCCTCGCCTCTGTCTCTCTCTCTCTCTCTCCCCCTCCCTCCTCCTCTCTCCCTCCCCCCCTCTCCTTTTTTGTAAGGGTTGGTGGGGGGGAGAGACAATAAAAAATCTTTTATATTTTTCCTCTCTCTGAAATTGAAGTGGGGGGGGGGGGGGGGGGGGGGGCGGTGAAGGGTAGGTAGGTAGGTTTGTGGAGAGTGGAGGGAGGGGTGGGGAGAAAAAAATGTGGGAATGATTGACTCGGGGCAGCTCCAATAGTTTCCCCCCCAAAAAAAATGCCTGAGAGCGATCGACTTCCTTCATCCAGTCTCCTTCCTTGGGAGGGAGGGATGTTATGGACTTGCTCTACCCCCAGCTCTCTGTGCCTTGGCTGGGAGTTCATTCGGGTGCTCACGCTTGGCTGCCTGTGTTGTGTTGTGTGTGTCTGTGTGATGTCCCAACATTGAGCCGGGATGGTTTGCTGCCGCGATGTGGCGCTTTCCCACTTTCCCCTCAAATGTATCCACTACAGTCAGCTTCAACATTGACCCCCCCCCCACACACACACACACCCCACCACTATCTCTCCCCTCCCCCCCCCAAGACTCACTCCCCACATTTCTTGCTGCATCTCTTGTCAATTCATCCACTTCCCTCCCCGCGGTTTACTTTACGCAGGTTTCTTAAACAAACGCTCTCACTCTCTCTCTCGCTCTCTCTTAACCCCCCCTACCCCCAAAAAACTCCTCACTTGTTCTTTCCCCGACTTGCAAGAAGTGGACGCCTTTGATAATTTATTATTAGTCCAATGCCCTCTTCAACTTTGCAAACTATTGAAATTCGTTAGCATTCTCTGTGTGTGTGTGTGTGTGTGTGTGGAGGGAGAGGAGAGGGAGGGTTTTTTTTTAGTATTTTTTCATGGGGGGAGTAAGTGGGGGAGAAATAAATGTGAAATAACCTAAATTGGGGGGGAAAAAACCAATCAGTGGGGTGTTTTGTTTAAAGTTTAATGTAGATGTATGTGTGTGTGTGAGAGAGAGAGAGTGTGAGGTGGGGGTGGGTGGGACACTTTTTTGTTCTTTGCTCATGATTAATTTAGTAGCCGGGGTTATCAATCTGCTACAGTGCATTCCTTTGGGCTCTTCTCTCCCCCTCCACCCCTCCCTCCCTCATTCTCTCATTCACAAACTGTGTCTAGTGGCATGGAACAGGGCATTGCACACACACAACACACACACACACAGCAACATTATACATGCCTCTCAACTCATCCTTTACCTCCTTACATTCATTCCCGTTCAGAAATTCCTCTCTTTGCCTCCACCCCCACCAACCACCTCCCACAACCAGTTGATGTCTTTAAACCTGCCTTGATCCATTTACTTTCCATGCATGTGTAAAGCCGCCTCACTTCTGCGATTGCGACATTATTCGTCCGAAAAAGAAAGCTTTGATTCATGACATTTTCGTGCAGCCTTGTTTACAGAATCGTCCTGTTTATATTTTTATAATCAGGGGTGGTGGGCGAGGGGAAAATGCAAAACAAAACCACACTACAATTATACAACTCGGTTGCCTTTGCTCCTGTGTCAGAAGGACATGCAATGTGGCATGTCCACATGAGTAGATGGCAATACACATTACCAGCGAATAGGGAAAAGCAAACATAGCAACACAAGGTAGAAGACATTTGTATTTCAGTTGCGCTATTTTACATCTAATTTCCTCTTACTTTTTTTTCAATCTCTTAACAAACCTCTCATTCGTAATTATAATTATTTCATTATTATTATTATCATCATTAAAAGCAAGTTAATAATAAAGGAGATCATTGTTCAATCTGTGTATAACCATGGGAAAGGGCATAATACTTACTGTTCAGAACAATAGAGGATATGTAGGTGCAAAGTTTACAAATAGTATTGTCCCAATTATCTTGCAAAGTGTGAATGTTCTAATAATAATCCTTACAGATTACTTGGTTAGGTGCAGACAATGGGACACTGAACAACAGTGCAACATGTGTTGCTTCTAGTAAGAATGAATTTGTATTTCTTTACTTAAAACACCTCAATTGTGGACTTGTGTAAACAACAGCCCAAATGTCAGGAGATTGCACCAATCTCTCAATCGATCAATGGTTAATATTTAGTGCCACTCTCAACCTCCTTATTTCCCTGAAACCGCAAGTAAGATGTTTGACGAAAAGGGTGGAAAAAGACGAAATAAGCTTTTAGGGTTATCTTAGAGACCAATAAAATAGAAACTGAATGTTCAGCAGGAAGGCATATGGAGAAGTGAACACTTAATTTCAGCCCAGACCAGACTTGACATAAGTAAATTTATCAGTTATTATATGTAAACCAGACTAAGGGGAACAATTTGAAGTATCACCACAGCTGAGTGAAACAAATAAATAACACAGAGGAGTTTTCTGGCCTCACTAAGACCTGCATAAACTTTTAGGATTGTATTACCAGTGTCTTCCCCCACCTGTTATGTCATTTGGACATTCACAGAGGCTATCATATGGGGTCAGCTGGGTTGCTCTTGTCGACACTGGCAGGGAGACGAAGGCCAGAAGGTCTGATGGACCAGTTGTTCTTGTGAGCTCTGTGATTCAGTTGCTGTTGTTTTGTACTCGACTTTTCAAACTCTCTATCCGCTGGTCTCCGCAGCTCCTCCGCCCACAAGATCCAACTGATCCCAAACTCCGCCACTCGCATATTGATCTGGACTAAACTCGGTACAGTAGTTTCATCATGCCAGCCTTAGCCAAACCTCACTGGCTTCCTATCTCCAAACATTAATTTCGCGGTCCTCACACTTGTTTTCAAATCCCTTCATGTCCTGGTAACTCCCCGCCACACCCCCCCCCCCCCCCAACCCCACCACCCTGCCGCCTCTCCAACCGGCTTATTCCCCAATCGACTACCCACTGTCTCTGCTCGACTGGCTCCGGCCTCCTGCATGCCCCTTGTGCCTTTTGTTCCACCATCAGTGGCTACACATTTAGCCACTGTGCCCCAAAAGTCTGAAACATTCTTTCTCTATCCCTCCGCCTTTCCCCCATCGTCAGATCGAGTATACAGGCCTTCCTTTTTGATCGTGACTACGGTCACCTCCCCACCCACAGCCAGCTCGACGTCATGCTCCGCCATTGTCAAGCATCCTGGGACACTGCCCTATATGAGGGGTGCAAAATGTTGTTGTTTGTGTGCATTTACAGTCACATAATTGCTTTTTAATAACCCCATTTAAGTTTAATGAATATTGTGCATTTTTTTTTCATTTGGCTTTGTATCTTAGATACAAAAAAAAATGGCAGAGTTAAAGAATCATAACTGATACTCTCAGATGGAATTAGTGTGTGCAGGTGTGTGCAATTCATTACTACCTGAATATTATCATACTATTATCATAACCACCTGTAGTATTTTCTTTTAATTGATAGGTCTTCATCCCTATTATCTAAGATCCTTCACACATAACATTTACAGTAATAAATTGTGAATTTAATAATAAATAATGATACCCTCACATTTTTTGCTACAGCAACTTTCACTTTGGGATGGTATCTCAAAGCGCTTCACTGGACATGTTGTAAAATGTAGTGATTATGTATTTTTAAATGAACATGGCAGCTAGATTTTATCCCACAAACAGCCACAACGAGAATGGACAATGTTATTATTTTATTCTTTTTGCCAAACAAAATAAACCACTTTACAGTGTATCCTTGAAGCTTTGCAACATCTTGACAATGTGATAAGGTGCAACATTAAATGCAAGGATTATTAACAGTACTGTACCATGGAATCTTTAACATTCAACTGGACAGGCAAAGAAAACACCTCATTTTAATGTTCATTCACAACTAGATTATGTGCGTTCAAAGTCCTAATGTGGTTCTTGAATCCACAATTACCTGACTCGGGGTTGAGAATGTTACCAACCGAGTCAGGCTGACATAACCCTCAAAACCTGGCACTTTTCTATGCATGAAACTTCCCCACCCAAATGCAGAAACACAGCATCTCAAACATTGGATTTTCTAAATTTGCTCTTCAATGATTGCTGCCACTTTGAATTCGGCAATCATAGCTGTATTTATTGACATTGCATATCTTATGGTACTCAAGTGACTCATTAATGGCTTCAGAAGTGTGAAAAACCCATTCATGGCAAGTGTGTTGTCATTAGGAATATTAAATGCACAGCAATATTAGTTGGTGCTTTTTGGTGAACAGTAAAAGAAACCCACATTTCTCAGTAACATTTAGGAATGCTGGGCACTGATCATTTTTTAAAACCCCCCCCCAGTAAATTGGTAAAAAAATTGTAAAAATTTGACTATTGCCCTTTGATGTAACACATTTATAATCTGTCTGAGATCCAGTGTTCTCTTGCTAAAGTAGTTTAAAATCTATTTCCTGTGGTGATTTGGCTCAAACGGTCACCACATGGGATTTGAAAGTAAAAGAAAAACAATTTAAAAGAATGCAACATTTAGAAAAAAACATGGAAACAGGAAACAATGTATTAAAGCACCGACATAACTCCTGAATACATGATCCTCTGCATAAATTTGCATGTGTTTGGCGAAAGGGGACTCTGACTGTGCAATAGGTATGTACTCTATGGCAGGTATTATCCAGCAAATTTACTCCTAAACTATTCTATGCAGTGAGGCAAAAGTAAATACTCTATATTGAACTACATCCATCTTTTCGTAAAATAAAACGTAATAAAATAAATTGAAAGGTGTTGTATGGGTTTTGGACTCTTGTGTTCGAGTCCCAAAATATCACGGACAAGGCCATCTCTGACCACTTCCTCATCTCCTTCTCCTCTCGTATCCCCCTCCTTTTTTTCCAATCCCTCCACCATTGTTTTCTGCACTTGGAAAGCTTCCCCCTGAGTTCCTCACAAACTGGCTGGGATTCTTTCTCGATTGTCTCGTTCTCTGGCCTTCCATCTTAAGTGATCCTGATGCAGGCATCATGTTTCTAAATAAGTATCAACTTTCCATTCCCTTGAAATCCAAGACTGTCTCCAAACCCACCTGCTCCCCCTGGTATAATAGCAACCTCTACTCCTTTAAATGCCAACGCTGTACATTTGAGAACAGATGGCACAAAACTGGTGTCGCAGTTTACTGCCAAATGTGATTTGAGTGTCTTCATGCCTGCCTTCACGTTTTCTCACAGGCCAAAACTGCCTTTAATTCTCAGGCCATTTTAGAGGCCATAAATAACCCCAAACTCCTGTTCTCCACCAATCATCACCTCCTCCAGGCACACTCCCAAGCACCCTGGATCCTCACATCCAATGTCAAGTACAAAGGGTCGGAAAGACAACATCTGCCTGATTGCCTCCTCCTCCCCGATGTTCTCTGGAACCCCTCTCCCTGACACGCCTCTACATCCTCCTCTCTTCCACCACAGTTTTCCTACCACCCTACACTACCTTGCTCCCATTCTCTATCCTCCCTCTCTACCATCATCATCCACATGAAGCCCACCACCTTGTGCCTCCATTCCCCCACCACTCCCCACCACCCAGCTGCAGGTCACTTAACTCCCCTCACCATCAAAACCACTGTCATCACTCCTTTTAAAAAAAACACCCTTGATCCCACTAAACTAAGAAACCGCAGGCCTATTTCTTACTTACCTTTTCTGTCTAAAGTTCTAGGACACATTATTGCAAATCAACTTCGCCCACATCTTTCCCTCACTGCCTACTCGAAATCCTTCAGTTTGATTTTCGTCCTGCTCACAGCAAAGAAACAGTGTTCGTCAAAGTTATAAATGATGTCCTGTCTCTCTGTGACCAGGACTATCTCTCAGTGTTGAGCTCTGCCACTGTTCTGAGATGTTACCCTGTGTAAAGGGTGCTATATAAATCAAGTTGTTGTTTTTGATGATTGTTTATAAAACTACAACAAAATAAGTTACAGAAAATACCTCCCAACATGAAAGGCACTATATAAACGTAATTTTCTTGTTTTTTTGCAGGATGTTTACTGATTTAATAGAGATGTGCAGTTTAACAGCTGCAAAAATGTTTTGTATTCAAAGTGTTAATGATACAAATGCATACAAACAATGTTGAAAAAGGTTACGGATAGATTATTCATTTAAATCAAACTCAAGAAATAGAAGGGACTATTATGTAGGCAGGTGACTTGGTCACCTTTTTAAAAATAATGATGATTCATCATTGCGGTCAGCTAGACTTCCTGCTTGTACATGCACTATGTATAATGGTTACATAATGTATAGATTTAGTAACCTTAATGTATGGAAATCTAAACATTTTCTTACAGATATTCTTTGACTTTTTTAACATATGTACAAAACACTAATGAATGGCAATGATTTTCATTGAATATTGCCATGTTTTTACCTAAATTTTCCACCCCTTGATGGTCTACCAAATTTTGACACAAAAAAATACATACTGAAAACACACAAAAATATCTGGGTTTTTATTTTGTGGATAAAAACTCTTAATAATAATCTTTATGTTTGACGTAGCACCATTCACACCGTGACAACGTCTCAAAATGTGTTACAGGATTTACTCCAAATTGTAGTAACTGTATTTCGTATGTGAATGTGGCTTCCAATTTTTGCACAGAAATGTTCCATGAATCGCCGTGAAATGAAAGCCCAGTTTTATTTGTGGGATTGTTGGCCCAGATACTGGGAGAAACTCCCTCCTCTTTTTGAATAGAGCCACGGAAAATAAAAATACTATCTTTGATGGATCCTCATTTCAGTAAATGGAGGGATTACTGCTGACATTTTGTTTGTGTAGCCGCACTTTAAAGATACTAAAAATAAGAGTTTAGATTTAATCACAAGCAGTAGCTCAAGTTCTGATCATATTTTGAATCAAAGAAGCACAATGCTTGACAATATATAAGAACGATACAAGAGGAATAAATCACGGAAATAAAGTATTACACTTGCAGATTTGCAATAAATCATTACTGAAGCATGTTATAAAACGGCCACAGACTCCAGTAATTCTAGTTAATGGAATTATAAAAAGTTGCAGCACAGATACAGGCCATTCAGCCAAGATAATAATAATAATAATAATACTTTGATAATTTGATATAGCTCCATTCACATTAGGAGAATATCTCAGAGGGCTTCACAGGATATACTGTAAAGTGCAGTGACTACAGCTTTGAAGATATTAACATGATATTAACATGATATTAACATGTAAAATGAGCTCTCTTATTTTCCTTTACTACCAAATTGCGGCAGATATCTTTCTTTATATCAATAATGCTTAGAAAACAATATTGACCCATGTGTATGATAATTATTGGCAAGCATAACACATAATGGCACACTTGTGGTTTCACAATTTTTGAGTTTCTCAGCTCATTGGATTTATATCTTATCTGCCAGAATTTTATGATATTTTTATGGTGAATTCCTGTCTGGATAACGAATTACATATTTAAATATATTATCCACACTATAATAAGATCTTGCTGTACAAAGAATTCATTGTTACATTTTGACATGCTAATAGATGTGTGTCATTTTTATGGCAACTATCCTCACATTTCAACTTGAGTTGCTAGTGATAGCAAGCCAGCATAATCAGTAAGGCGATACTGTACATGTTCACACTTGAAAGTGCCTTTAACATTGAGAAGGTTACAGTAATGATGGAGAAAAAAAAGGCACAGCACAAAGGGGTCACTGTCTAAACTAAAATGTACCTTTAGGGTAACCATTCGATCTTTCCCCCAAACTCTGCAACAAATATCAGCAACTGACGGGCAAGCTAACCAGCTTAACGGATCTCTTAACATCCTGGTAGTTTTGAATGATGGATGTGAAGTAATCCAATCCCTTCACCGGGAGACAGATGAGTGTTCATGATTGAGAAAAGTGCACAAAAACAATGATTCCACATTTTACTATTATAAAGGCTGTTCTACTTGACACCAAAGGCCACAAACAAAAGAGTAAAATCACTGCTAACGTACATTGGCTGTGAATATTTATTTCAAGTATTTATATGCTTAATTACTCCAGAGTCAAATTTAAACCGTACCGTTTCACTGTAAATGTAAATGTCACTGCTTCTTAATGGTTAGAGAATGCCAGGTCTCGAGATATTGAACTTACTTTAAATTATAAAGCGTTTAATATACAGACAGTTTAAGAAGATTGCATCTTTTGTTACTGAATAGCATGGCCTTTAAGTACGGAGTCTAAAATGTGATTTCTAATGGGATTCATTAAGGCATAAAAATGACGGTCTTGTGACAACATATCACTTCAACCTGTGAGAACTCTGCTCTGGAATACTGTCAGTTTAGCGGTCGCTTGGTTCAGTATCACATACGTCCAGTTTTTGCATAGAATTATATGGCATGGAAACAGGTCATTCTGTCCAACTAGTTCACTTATTATGGAATCCTGTTAGAAATCACTATGCATCAGCAAAATTGATGCATAACATCTCATGTTGAATACTTGTTCAGAGAGTATTTAATAATACAGTAGTTGTGCACTGCTGTATTAAGAAATCTGCTGATTTATTTTGACAATTATTCACTTCAAGGTTAGATTGTACCTAGGTTTTCTTAAACAATAAACAAGAAATGGTATGGTAGCAGACAGAGAGAGAGAGAGAGAGCCTCGTGATTGGAATGCCTTTTTAAAAATACATATATTATTTAATTTTTTTAACGTTAAAACATCTGCTTGTTCAGGTGGATGTTAAAGATCCCATGACACAATACAGAAAGAGAAGGGAATTTCTTCTGGTGTCTTGGCCAACAGTCCCCCAAAGTAAATTTCGTCACTTACTCCATGGATGTTTGGGGGACAATTCTGCACAAAATCAGCTGCTGTGTTTCACCCACAAAATACAGTCAATCCACTCTGACCCCTGACTGTTCAGTGCCTTGGGCCTTGTCCTCCCAATGTGAAAGGAGCTGTACAAATGTAATTTTGTTAATGTTTACAATGAAGCTTTGAGATGTCTTAAAGACATGATTAGGTGCTATATCAAATACGATTACTATTATTATTATTTTCATATTATTCTTATTATTATTCACATGCAATCACATTGATATCTCTGCTTTATTGAGAAGTTATTTTGCAAATATTACCTTGCATCACTGATTGCTCCCTTTAAAAATAACAGTTAAATCATTTATACATCACCTTATCTTGCCCAAATGTCTCAAAGTGCTTTTCTATCAAATGTTATGACTGTATTTATAGGTGAACGCATCAGCCACTTTATGCACAGCAATGATTCACAAATAGCCAAGAAGTAATTTTTAAAAAAAATTGGGGATTGCTGACCAGGGCATCTTTTCGACGTGTCATGGGATCTTTAATAACTAATCGGACATTAAGACCTCAGTTTAATGTCTATTTGAGGGGCCGGCACCTCTAACAATGCAAAACTTCCCCAAGCTAGTCTGCTCATATTGTGGTGCAACTATAATTACAACCCATGTAGGATCAATATCATTCTTCTCATGTATTTGAAAGCAGTTGTGATTGTGCAAGTCACATACAAATCCCTCACATCCTAACATCTCCCTATCTTTCTGATGTGCTGGAAAGATTTGCTCTGCCTACCCTTATGTTCATCTAACATCTGTGTGTCCCCTGCCCTCCCCTCACCACTATCGGTGGCACAGTTATTATGCCCTAACCTCTGAAACTTCCAGCCTCTATCCTTCCACCTTATTATTTAAGTAGATTATTAAATTGTCATCTCAGCATTGGAGATGCTAGACGCATGGAGTGGGCTCTATAAATGTATATTTTTGTTAATTCCTGAATTGCTTGCTGCTTGACCCATTCACTTATCTAAATGCTGAAACCTCTAAGTCACAAACAAATGCATCATTTCTTGAGCACTGGTGGTTTGCTGGTAGATAAGCTCATGCCACGTAAGCAATTATGTGACCAGAACCAAGAATTGGGATTGGGTACAAGACAAACAATCTTCAATCTTCACCCCACATCTGGCAACTATTGTTCTTCAAAAAGTATTATTTTGTACTGATTCCAATCCCTCAGCAATAAACATATTGTAAGGCCATTGGTTTTGTATTTCTGTACTGCCAGGGAGTGATGTCAAACATTGGTAAAGGCAGGAAGCTTGAGTTTTATCATTCTATCACTCAAAGTAAAAAAGTTAAAAAATATATTTTTAGGGGAAATAAAAAAAAAGTTTTTGTAACTTGTGCTGTCGGAACTTTGCATATCTACTGAGCTGATTGTCCTTGAAAAAAAGTCCAAACAGATTACTTCTCTGAACCACATTGGTAGTTTTTAGTTTAGTGTACCAAATAGATCACAAGATGCAGTTTGCTTCACTGTTCCTCTGGATGGGTTACAAAGTGTGGATGTAACATTGTCACTAGGAAATAGTTGCTGTCTGACAGCATGTGCTCTTTGCAGGTCTGTTATTGGATGGTCTATGAGTTCAGCACTCCTGACTGTGAAGGAAGCCAAAAACAGCTGGCAAAGTCTCACTAAAAACAATGGAAATTCCTGAAAACCTCAGCCCCGGAAAAGATTTAACCAGTGAGAGCAAAAAGACTTGAAATGAGCTTGCTGCCTGATGCAGGATGACCAGAATTAATATTAAATTTGGAAATATCTGTAGATCATAGAAAAAGAGTTTTTATGATTTATAGAATTTACTTTAATAATAAAATTATTAATGACAGAAGTTTGCTATGTGCTCTTTCCATACTTTTCATCCCTTTCACAAGTGTTTACATGTATTTTTTGAAAGGCATTAGTAAGTAGACTTCCTGAAAGCAGTGAAACAATCAGATTTTATATATTTTTTAGGCTTTTAAATATTATAAGGGCTGTTTGTGAGCATTTTTTAAAATATCAGGGTAAAATTTGCAGAATTCCTTCAAATGTTCCTAAACCTATTTAAGGAGCATTGGGGAATAATAACAGACACCAGGAAGTTTTTCTACACACAGAGGGTAATTAACAACTGGAACAGGTTCCCAGGAAAGGTGGTTGAGGCCAGCATACTGGACTCATTTAACAGTTTGATGCTGTGGGGGGAAGAAGGTAGGTTAAGTATTCTGGAAAAGAATACCAAATGGGCTGAAGATCTTTCTTCATTCATACTAATCTTGTAACCTTGTGATTTGATATGGAGCCTATACATGTTCAAATTCCCTAAAAACTTTGTTTTTGAAAAGTTTAATGAATGTGTATTTATAGGTAAACACAGCAGCCATTACCAGCCCTTAATTATTGAACGGTTTGATACTCTTTTACGTCATAATGTGTTTTGATTGTTTGTCTGAGATTACAGAAACAGCTTGCATTTATATACACAGCACCATTTATATTATGAAAAGAAGTGTCGAATATTTTAATAGTGAGTGGTGGGACACCAAATAATACACAAGAAGAATATAGAGGTGAGCAAAAGTATTGTCAAAGAGATAGATTTTCAGTAACAAAGAGAGGTGGTTTTGGAAGAGTTCCACAGGTAGGGATGTGGTAGTTAAAGGCTTAATAGAATGATGGCAGTGAAATTATAATCCTTGTTGAATAAAGATGATGGAGTTACAGCACCCAATCTCCATCACACTGATGCGCAACTTGTGGCTTAGGTCCAGGGAAGCCAATTCGGTATGATAGGGGATCTAAAGTTCTGAGTCTCATTCAACTGTTAAAGAGAGTCATGAAAAGGGAATGCTGTTAATGACCTTTTGGCCAGCAAATGGGGAGTGTCAAGCACTGGAGTTGAGTGGAACAACAGAACAAAAAAAAACATGATACTTTATAATATTGGATATATATGACCTTTTCTATGATAAATGTCAATGGTTGTTGAAGAAAACATCTTAGAGCGCTTCTCGGGATTCCAAGAAGAGTGTAGTGACTGTATTTTGTAGGCGAATGTGCAAGTCACTTTGCACACAGCCATGAAATGAATCATCAATATTGTTTGGGGGATTATTGTCCAGAACATTGGGAGAAATTTCCTTCATTTTTTGAATAGTGCCACACGATTGTTCAGTCAAATATGTGTCATCTGCCTGCATTCAGTATTAAATTAAATTAAAGTATTCTGATATTTGTGGAGTCCTGTAGTAACTCAGTGGCTAGAGCACTAGCCTTACAAGCGAAAGATCTGGATCCAATTCCAGGCAGAGTAAAACCTTGGGAAAGTTTCTTTACTCCATGTGTCTAATACAGTAAAAGCTTGTTTATCCAGCACCCTAGGGACCTGACCGGTGCCAGCTAATTAAATATGCAGGATATTCGAGCTGCAAGTTGCCGAAAATCCTACACAGAAATTATACTTATTTTAAAACATACCATATTAATAACAGACTAAATAATAACAGAATATTGTATGAATACCACCAATAAAGCATTCCAGCACACTCAGTAAAATGATCAGTAAAATAAAAATTTCAGTCTTTGTTAAGTTTAATAAGTGCACATGCACACGCATTGCATGCATGCGCAAAGTGAGCATATCGCGAGTGTGTCGGTTGGCTCAGGTATGAGATCCGTTTGCTGGAATGGTGAATTATATTGGGAGATACCAGTTGGAGTTGAACATTCCGGTTGGTTAGGTGCCGGATAAACAAGCTTTTACTTCAGTAATCCCTCAAAAAATAAATAAATTGATCATTTCAATCCATGACTGTTTGTGAGACATTGTTGTGCACAATTGGCTACCGTGTTTCTCTCACAAATATAGAGTCAATTCACTTTACAGTATATTCTGTGAACCGCTTTGAGACTTCTAGAAGATGTGAAAAACGCTATATCAAATATAAGGATTATCATTATTATTAGCTAAATACTGTCACAAGTTTGTTGCTGTGTTTCGCCCACAAAATATACAGTCAATCCACTTTACAGTATATTCTGTGAAGTGCTTTGAGACATCTCAATGATGTGATAAGGCAAAAATTCTCAAATGCAAAAATTATTATTGTTACCACTGGATAGAATGTGTATGAATCTCTTGATATTGGTCTGAATTTAGATTTTTATGAAATCTTGAGTGAAGTGTTAGAAATTGAATAGTGTGACAAATAACACAATGGAAGATTCATCTCTCTGACTACAAGGAAGGATTGGTTTAGTTTACAGTGGAATCTGAGAAAGTGAGAGACTTGAAAGTCCAGCTAAGAAAAAAAACAGCTGTTTAAAAGTTGAAACACAGAGTGTGGGAAAGTCTGGGTGCTGCAGTCAAGCTCAGAACAGAGAAGTTTAATCTTCCGAGAAGGAATCAAAGTAGCCGACCGTGTAAAAGGAGAAGTACTATCTTGCTTTTTATGTTCTGTTCATCTTAACTATGCAAAATACAGATTTGTTTTAAACAACCATTCATCTGCAGATATCTGCTTTGCTTACAACAGTTAACAAAGCTAACAACAGCTAACATTCTGCCTTTTTGAAAGAAATGCTGTCCAGTCTCAATCTGGAATATTGCTAAATTTACAAAGGCAGTTGTGCCAGCCTTGTTATTCTCATAGTAGAATCCTATGTCAGTGTGCAAGTAAGTCTTGATTCATCCAAGAGGGATGAGATCATAATAATTATAGTAATCTGTAATAGTAATAATGCTATAAAAAGTGTAGTGACTATGTACTACAATGTGATTAAGGCAAATTGTTGGCAGAATTCCGAAATCTTTACTCTGTATCTCATCGTATCTGACCGATGACTATTTGAAGTAGATCTGGAGGTTTGGGTTTGTAAAATCAAATATGGGTGAAAATCTTTTTTTTAAACCCTGGATGTTTATCAGTGAGAGTAGTTAAACACTCAGAAACAAGAAAATGGCTTTGAAAACAATTTTTTTTCAGTAATACCTTAAAATACTTTTTTGAATGTGATCAAGAGGTCGACAACAAGGGCACCTAAGTGCCCTTTCATGGAATAGCAGTTTAACTTAGTCTGATCCTAGTTGCTTTAGGAAAACTCAGAAAGGAAGAAGCTGAATAAACAGTTTAGATTATAAACTAATTGTTTCACTTGATATAATGCCTTCCACATCAGGGGGACATTTCAAAGGGTTCATTACAATTTGCTATCAAGTGTGGTGACTGTGCAGTTTCTAGGCAAACGTGGTAGCCAATTTACACATACCAAGTGCCACAAAAGAGCCATGAAGTGAACGACCAATTTAATCTTGGGGATTGTTTCACAGCCCCATTGGCCACTCCGAATCCCTCCCTTTCCCCCCACCCTCCCTGTCCTCAGCTCAGGTCTGAAACAATTACTGTCCAGTGCCTTGTGACGTCCTCCTGACGTGAAAGGAGCTATACAAGTGTAATTTTGTTGTTGTTGGTTCCCAGATCACTGGGAGAAACTTCCTTCTCTAATTTATGCAGGAGGTGGTTAATGTGTGCAGTCGTGTGCTTTGGAAGGTTGTGAAGGCGGATAGCGTGGGCAATTTAAAGAGGAAATTGGATGGATTATTGTGAGTGAAAGGTATCGGGGGTATGTGAACTGGGGAGAAATGGACTCCAGCGGTCTTTCCTGATCCTACAATTTTCAGTATTTCATGGTTGAATCGAAAGTCGAACCTAAATATTTGAATCTGAATCCTTTCATCAGGGCACCCAAGGAATGACCAGGAATCAAGCAGATGACTTCTCGGCAACAATCACACTATGTTGCAGAATAATGCAGGAACCGTCAGGAAGTGGGATAAAAGGCACCCTTGGGTACGATTTCCTTGGAATGAAACAACAACAACAAAATTACACTTGTAAAGCGCCTTTCACGTCGGGAGGATGTCCCAAGGTACTGGAACAAAGTGGTAAAAGCTGACTTCTTGGCTGATGTGGAGGGTTTCTGACAATAGTTTTGATTATATTCTGCGTATAGGTAATCTATAATAATCGCTGCATTTGATATAGTGCTTTTTGCATCTTCTAGACATCTCAAAGTGCTTCACAGCATATACTGTAAAGTGAACTAACTGTATATATGTGGGTGAAACATGACAGCCAATTGCACACAGCAGTGTTTCACAAACAGCCGTGGATTGAAATGATCCATTTTTTTTTTAGTGATTAATATCAGGTATATGTAGGTTTTGCCCTGCCTGGAATCGAACCCAGGTCGTGTTCTAACCACTGAGTTACAGGATTCCACATTTGGAAGGAATGTGGCAATCATTTCAATTTGCTGCTTCGCAGGTAAATCCTAAACCTGACACCAGCGTTTCAGATCCTATACTCAAACACTTGCCCAGGGAATTTTGGAGTTTGTCACATTTGAACATATTGCAGCAGTACTATAGAAATGTAAAGCCTGCCATTGCAAAGCTCTTAATTGAAATCCAGTAACTACCACAATAAAACTGCTAACAGATGTGAATGATTTACCGGATGCTATCTCCTGAAATAGAAATGACTGCAATCTTTTCGTCCCCATAGGCCACCACGTGATTCAGCTCCTTTACATTCAAACATTCCAAAATCTAGTCTGCACAGTATAGAAATTCAGAGCTTATGATATCAGTCTGGAAGTGCTGTCTGCCAATAGGATATTTTTTGCCTCAAGGTGCAATGTTATTAAAAAAAAATTCCCATTTAACATATCACTGAAGGCAATTCTCCAGCTAAGTTATGCCAGTTTAGGTTTCCCCAAACCAGACATCATGTTTTGGCTCAGCTAAAAGTGTCACTTAAGCAGACTGAACCAAACTTACCCGTCATTCATCCGAACCAAACTTCGCTCCCTGATTACTAGTCCTTGCCAGACTTCACTGGCTCCCTATCTCGGAGTGGATCAATTTCAAGATCCTCACTCTTGTTTTCAATCTCTCCACTCCTCTGCACCCACCCACCTCTCTGACCTCCTCTCTTCTCACAATACTACCCGTTGCCTTTGCTCTACCGGGTCTGGCCTCCTCCTTATCCCCCGAATCCTCCGTTCCACCATCGGTAGCCAAGCCTTCAGTCACTCTGCCCCGAGGCTCTGGAACTCCCTTCCTCACTCCCTTTGCCTTGCTCCCTCCTTTCCTATTTTCAGGTCACGCCTTAAGAATTATTTTCGACCGCGCTTTTGGTCACCCTTTTCCCCCTCCCTCTGGCTCGGTCCCGGGATCCATTATTGGGAAGCACTCTGAGACACCGTCTGGCATGGAGGGAACTATATATATCCAAGTTGTTAAATCCAAGTTATTGTTGTGTTGTTGACTGCATGGCTCATGAAGGACTCAAGATTAAAACATTTCAACTAGTTGTATCCTGTAAGGCCAGTTCTCAAAAAAAAGCTAGTACACTAGACACACCGGGCAGCCATGGGAGGGAGCAAAGTAAATATAATACTAATCGTTGCACTTGATATAACATCATGTCAGCGAAATGCATCAAAGAACTTCAAAAGAATTACTACAAAGTTCAGCGTCTGTGTATTTGTGGTAGAATGTGGCAGCCAATTTACATTCAACAATGTCCTACAAACAGCCATGAAGTGAATGACCAATTTTACTTACAGGATTGGTAGTCAGGGCTGCCTTCCTTGCCTAATCTAAAAAAAAGCCACAAACAATTCTGATCAACAAATAAATCTAAAATATACGCATATGTAAACCTTCTGATTCCTAACCAAAGTATGAATTCATCTATTAAAATGCACGTACTGCTAAACAATGATTTAATCCTATTTGACCTTTTTTCAACATGTCTACAAAGCTCACTTTCATTTTATTGTGGGATCCTGTAACTCAGTGGTCAGAACACTCGCCTCACGAGTGAGAGACCTGGGTTCAATTCCAGGCAGGGAAAACCCTTGCTTATGTTTCCTTACTCCACTCACCTGATAATAATGCCTCAAGAAAAAAACAATAATAAAATTGGTCACTTGAAACCATGACTGTGTTACACTGTGTGCAATTGGTTGTCGGGTTTCACACACAAATACAGTCAATTCACTTTAAAGCATATTTTGTGAAGTGCTTTGAGATATCTAGAAGACGTGAAAAGAGCTATATCAAAAGCAAGGATTATTTGTTATTATCTCTATACAGTGTGTGTGTTGTTCTCACTTTACTTGATTTCCCCTTTGTTCCCTTTTTCCTGCTCTCAGTTGTTTTAATGGGCTTGCTTCACCGCTCTTTGCCGAGTGTAAATCAGCCATGAATCACAAGCTATGTATTCCTTTGCAACAAGTAAAAAGACATCTGATCACTTCTTAATTAAGCAATGTTCTGGTGAACATGTTCTCAGCTAGTATTTCTATCGTGGTTCATTCACTAGTGGGTGAAACCAATTTCTCTCTCGTGCTGACTCTGCGATGTCAACACGCCCTGCGCCACATACACGCGAATGGAGTTGCTCCTCCCACAGTTACAGCGTCGAGCAAACAGCGCACAGAGGCCCAGTTTGAACTCCCCGAACCCGTACACAACCTAGGTGTCAAGTTCAACCTCCACTTATCCTTCCTCCCCCACATCCGGTCCCTCACCAGCACAACTTTCTTCCATCTCCAACGCATCGCCCGTTTCCGCCAATACCTCACCCCAAAAGCCGCTGAAACCCTGGTCGATGCCTTTGTCACTTTTCGGCTTGACTATTCAAATGCCCTCCTCACCGGTCTCCCTTCCACCACCTTCCATAAAATCCAGGTTATCCAGAATTCTTTTTGACCTCACTTTCTGTCACCTTTTCCTTCCACCCCCTCGGCCCCAGGATTCATTATTGGGAAGTGCTCTAAGACACTGTCTGGCGTGGAGGGCACTAAATAAATTCAAGTTGTTGTTGTAGCAGAAGGGGTGGGTGTAGGGGCAATGGGGAGGGTGTTTGTAGCAGGGGAGAGTGTTTGTAGGTGGGGGATGTTTGTAGTGGGTTGTTTGTAGCGGGTAACGCAGAAAAAATGCGGCCATAATTTTTAATTGGCCAAATTACCCATGAGTTTCACAGTAGAAACAGCAATGTTTTCTTTCTAGACAGTGGGATTCCAGATGTTATAACCCTCTGCTGAACTCTGTGACAGGCAAATGATACCCGTCACAGATTCCTGGAGTCATTTTGGCATCCCGCTGTTCCGCTCTGGGCATTTAGCACGCACCACAGATTGATATTTGGACACAGAAAATGATCATTTTGCACGGAACAGTTTACAATGGTAAAGCAAACACAACTGAAAGCAGTCAACTGAAAGCTACTCTTTGGTGAGAGACTGGAGATCCTACTGTGACATTTTCCATTAAAATAATCCATCTCCCGAAGACATTTCACAGTATTTTTTCTACTGGGGGTACAATTCATTATGCCTTCCAGAACCATACCCAAGTGGCCATTTTTCATGGGAGCCGTCACAACCAAGACAAATGCTGGGTCTCACCTGACATTCATATAAGAGCGCCTGCCAATATGGGGTATCAGCAACATGACCCTGAGAGGAAACCTTGGCCAATTTCCAACACTTTAACCCATTGATACAAATTGTAGCCTCAACCACTGCCCCACTTGAGGAAACTCTAGATAGGCTAGATTTATTCTCTTTGGAACAGAGAAGGTTACGAGGACACTTAATAGAGGTTTTTAAGATCATGAGGGGATTTGACAGAGTAAACAAGGAAAAACTGTTTCCACTAGTGGGTGTGTCAGTGACTCGTGGTCACAGATTTAAAATAGTTTCAAAAAGAAGCAGAGGGGAGATGAGGAGAAATTTTTTCACTAGCGAGTTGTTCGAATCTGGAATGCATTGCCTGAAAAGATGGTGGAGGCCGATTCGATAACAACTTTTAAAAGAGAGGTAGACATTTATTTGGGGAGGGCGGGTTTGCGTGGTTATGGGGAGAGAGCTGGGAAGTGGGATTAAATTGCTGTTTTTAAAGAGCCGACATAGACTCGATGGGCCGAATGGCCTCCTTTTGTGTCATAAGATTCTATGAAAGGTGACTGCATGTATGATTATTTTGTTGGAATAGTCATTGAAAAACACTGGACCCAATGGTCTATTCCTGCTGGAAGCTGGCTTGGCCTTGTGAGTAATTTTGCAGACCCACCCAACCAATGCTGTCAAAGTAGGCTACAGAGTGGGTTCCTCCCCCCATGCTCAGGTTCTGACCCCTGATTGTTCAATGCCTTGGGACATCCTCCTGACGTTAAAAGGCTTTCTATAAATGTAATTTTGTTGTTTTGTTGTTGTTATCTATGTCAATGCAGCAAATGAACCTGAACCATGCAATTACAGTTGTTTTTAATTCACAATTCAGTTTCCCACTTATCCCCACTTAAAATGCATTGGATATCATTGTAAAAATCCTGTACAAAGTATCAGTAACAGGGCTCCATGGTAAATCTACTTCATAGAATGGTACTGAGCCTTTCCTAACTAGGAAAGTTCCATAGAATCCCTGGTCTGTACTGAGTTAGTTATTCTTAACAAAGCACCATTGTTGACCTTGTCAGTGGCCTTGGGGCTAGTGAGAGAAAATATTCAGCCACGGTTCCCACTCGTTGATCCCAGCTGAAAAATGTATGTGTGTATTATATTGGGGGAGTCAGGTTGGACAGCCTGTTGAAACTCAGCATCCAGACTTAAACATGAAGAACAATCACTTTGGTAAGGTAACAGATGGTTGTAAGCTCCGTGAATAGCATGACTCCATATTTTGAAGATAAAGTGAAGAACATTTGGGGAGATGAGAAAAAAATACAAGCAAAGATTCTCTATTTAAAAAAACTCTAGTAAGACTAGTTCCATTTCGCCTGCCTTGACTGCCTCACTATCTGCAGTCAGTTCTTCAGCCTTTTTACCACCAGTGGGAACTTCATTCCACAGTCCCTTCACCTCATCCTCTCCCTTGCCTCCTTCAAGGAATTTCTCAAGACCCCCCTCATTGACCACACCTCGGTCACCCTCCCTGCCCTCCACTCCTCCTGAACCCAATCCCCTGCTTGGATCAAATCCAACGCCTTGGATGTCCTTCTGATGTGAAAGCCGCTATACAAATGTAATTTGTTAGTGTTGATGGCATATATTTTGAGATGGTACTGATCCTGAAGAACATTTTAAGTTAATTTTTTAGTATATTATCTGACTAATTTCTCCCAAGAAACAATGTTACACAAAATAAATTTTATTCCCTATAATGAACGTTTACTCTTCAAACAAACAAGTGGCTATGGAGGCTAGATAAATCTATATTTCATTCACTGGACTGGATGGGAGTCCATAAATATTGTAACAAGGAATTGTTCAGAGTGACCTAATCAAGATGGTAAGTTATATTCTCTATGTAACACTTTGAGACGGTTTCACGTGAAAAAGTGCTTTATCAAAAGCAGGATGATTATCATGAAGTACATTTGAATCCAAGCTGTTCTACATTGCTTGATAGCTGTTATTTTGTGTGATATTGGAGTGAAACGTGGAACATTCAAATAATGATGATCTCCAGTAATTTAATACAGAATTTTGTATTTTTACTCTGTTGTGTATAGCGAAGACCAACAATGGGAATTTAGCTCATAAAAATTTGGTTTTATGGTATAGAGAGGTGATTGCCATGTGAAACAAAGTAGCAGCATAGGTGGCAGAACAAGGGATTATAAAGGATTTTAAAGTGCTAGAAATTGAAAAGCTTTAGGGTTATGAGATCGATGCTGTCCGCGGAGAGTGGAGGGCGCTATATAAATCCAAGTTGTTGTTGATATGTTGAAGGAATCTTTGGGGAAGTTGAATGGGTTGACTAGGTCAGTTTCTCAAACTGTTTTACACCAGGGACTGGCTCAATATCATTGTACGATATGGTGGACAATGTCATTTTAAGATGTGGTGGACCATTAAATAAGCCTGTCAAGTCATTTATTTAATGGAAATATCTGGCATATATGGCATAGGATTATAACACAGAATGTTCTCAAACCAGTTAAGAAACACTGACCGAGATGAACTGATGATCTACTCCTGCCTAAAACTATTACTACATTCCTATGTTGTTGCTGCATCATTACCCAGGAGATTAAACTTTTTTACTTTTGAACTGCAAAACGGATGCATTGCTGCAACCAGCTCCCCCTCTCTGCAGGATTGATGGGAATTGCTTAAACACTTACCATAGACTCCAAGGGATAGTTATCATCTGAACCCATAGATTAGATCACAACCTTTATCTAGCTCCCCGGTATTCATTATTATCATTTGTAAAATATAACATTTTCAGTTATGTTTTTGGTCCTTGTTTTTGCTGATAGTGGCCAAAAGCCATTGCACTTCATATCCTTGGTACGTGTTGGCATTCAGACAAAAAAAATGGGATTTTATTACTCTAGTTTTCATAAGAAATAACCTCCAGAGAATTTACTGTACAAGCAAAATATTATGTGTTATAGACTCATTACAGAACAAAAAGGCTTGGGATTGTGATGAGACACAACAATCTCTCTGATCTGATGAACTGTAAGAGCAGAGCCCTCATTGTCTCATCAAAAATCCTAGTTTACATTGCCCTTAGATCTCCTGGGAGTGTATTTCCGGCCAAAGCAAGCTCCCACATGTTCTTTATATCTCAGGATGTGCACAACCTTGCTCGGATCAATCTTCAGCTCTCCTTCGTTCCCCTCTCCCTCACATTCACACCCTGACTAAGATTTCACCCTTGCTACACTTCCTGCCTCCACCACTATCTCACACCAAATGTTGCCAAAATGCTCATTCACATCTTGGTTACCTCCTGATTTGACTTCTGAAACATATTCGGGTGTCTCCCTAGTTCAACCTTTCATAACCTCCAGCTCATACCAAACTACGATGCTCACATACTTATATACAGTGAACATTTTCACAACCATCAACCCAGTCCGCACCAAGCTTCACTGGCTTCCAGTCTCCCAAAGGATTGACTTTAAGAATCTCATCCTCACCTATACAGTATATCCCTTCACATTCTAACATCTCCGTATGTCTATGATCTTTTCCTGCCCCACTCTCTGCTCACCCCACTAACTCAGTCCTGCAGCACAGCCCTGCCCACTCTGCACCACTATCAGTGGCCAAGCCTTTGAGCATAAGACCCAACCTCTGGAACACTTTCCCTCTATTCTGCCCGCCTCCTCTCTCTAGCTGTCTTTAAACCACATCTAAAAACCTATCTCTTTGATTGTGCCTTCCCCTCCTCCCTTGTTTTATGTCTGATCCTGTCTTGCAAAGTACTCTTGTAAAGACATTATCCTGTATGAAGCGTGCCGTATAAATGCAAGTTGTTTATAAAACATCACTGTTTTATATCTGGCTAAGCTTCCTTTTCCAGATTGATTCACTCCTGTCAGTGTTTCAAAGTTATGACATGGGCTGATGGCTTGGCCTCCAAATGCTGCTCTGCCACGATGATGTTACTTGACCACATGTAAACAACAACAACAACAAGATTACATTTGTAGAATGCCTTTCACATCAGGAGGACATCCCAAGGCGCTGAACAATCAGAAGTCAGGGCCCGAGCATGGGGGAGGGCGTCGGGCAGGGTTGGGATGAGAGAGGTCAGAGAGTTAGGATGGTGGCTGAAGGCACAGTCAAAAAGGAAGGTCTTAAGACCAGACTTGAAGGAGGCAAGGGGAGGGATTGTGGGATGGAGTTCCAAAGTGTGAGGGCAGAGAGGCTGAAAGCCCGGCTCTGATGGTAGGTAAATATCCTCAGCAGCTCAAATGTAACATTTTCTATTTCCCATGTCAGCTATCTTTTTTCCCTCCACTTCAGACCAGCAATCGAGCAATAAATTAAGGACAGTTCTGGGCAATTAATCCATTGCCATTGAGATTACCCCAAACCCATTTCATTTAGGACTCTTAGAGGAAACATTACTCGCCTGGGTCTGAATCTCATCCCATCTCAGAAATGAAGAAACTCATCCCATCTCAGAAATGAAGATGTCCTAAACTAAAAACCCGCTGTAATACCAATCCCAAAAGAGAGCTTCATTAGTAAATGAAAAGTGAGGATCCTTCATGTGAAATGTTAGTGGAAGCACGTAAGGTCACTGGAAAGGAAGAGATGGAATTCATAGGACCTTGATCATAGATTAAAATAAATTATTCATAACTGGGGGTGTAAATAATAACTGCTAGTGACAGGAAGCGCCTCACATCATCCAATCCACTTCTGGAATAGATTTCCCACAGCTCAACACAGAGTTTTTCCAATTGTTGGCCAGGAATTGCTATTGCGATTTGGAGTCACTCTTTGCAATTCCCATTATAAATATCACATTTCAGACCTTAGTTATAGATCCATTTTACTGAAAATTGCCACCTTCTGTTTCATCAAGGCAGTCTCTTTTACATATTCACAACATGATCAGCATTCCGTATGACCAGCCATAGGCTACACATGTCTATTCGTCAAGAGCAAAAGAACTGCTTGTACTGTACTAAGAAGCAAAGCAGGTCTGATTCCCTTTTACTGTAATTGTGGGACACATAAACACTGACACATGTAACAATTTAAACCTTTAACAATTCTCATTGCACGATAACTAAAGATAATTACACCCCGCATACAGTAATTATAGTAAATCTCGCATAAGTCATATCAGTTGGGACCATAATTATGCAAAGTATGAGTTATGTCAAACTTGCTTTAGTCATATCATATATGACGTATGTAAAGTGAGACTGAAGCCTGGCCTTTGCCCGGATTCATTGTGTACACAGCCCTCAGATACACTGCACCAAATACAACAAGAGTATCATATTCAGGAGAATCTGCGTGATAGGTAATCAAAATGGCTCAAATCGGGGAGAGGGCGGACCTGATTGGGAAGTACTTGCGGTTCGTACCTGGGGACCCGCTGTTATGTCATTTGGTGCTTTGTAGCCTCTTCTCGGGCACTCACAGAGAAATCCACATTGAGTGTGCCTGGAGGATCATAAATTTGGTAAAGGTGTTTTTCTGGTGGCGGAGGTGGAGGTGGAAGGCGGGCGGCCATTGGCCGGGCTGCTGAACGGCATCGCTCAGGCCGCGTATTACAACAACCCCCAGATCACTGAGCAGCTGCTGAGGAGCGAGCTGTACTCGGAGCTGCCGCAGGAGGGGTTGAGGGCCCTGCTGGACAAGATGAAGGGGATCCTGCGGTCCATAGCATCTGCAGACATGGACTTCAACCAGCTGGAAGCATTCTTGACAGCCCAGACCAAAAAGCAAGGAGGGATCACACCAGAGCAAGCCACGGTCTTAACAAAGTTTTGGAAAAATCATAAGATCAAAATTCGAGAGAGCCTCATCAATCAGAGCAGGTGGGAAAACTCCCTGAAGAACCTGAGCTGGAGAGTTGATCTGAAGAGTCAGTCCAGGCATTTGGATCAAATTAATGCACCAGTTGCAATTGTGGAGTTGGAGCTTGGGAAGAGTGATCAGGAATCTGAATTTATCTGCTTAGAATTAGATGAGACCAGAGTGAGCCAAGTGCTGAAGAAATTGACGGAAATTGAAGATAGCATTAGTGCAGTAAGTCACAGCAGCTGACATCTTGAAGGAAATGAAGACTTTGAAGACAGACAACACTGCATAAGATAATAAACTTTCCAGCACTATTACTGTATATTGTAAGCATCTTTGTGGTTCAAAAATAATAGTTAAAACTATCTGGCAGTGTTACTGAATTGGTTTGGGAGATTGTGTTTTGGTTTATATACAAACCAAAACCTAACGATGAAGTGTGTCTGCATACCTCCATAAAAGATTACTCACTATCTTGTTTATATGACAATATTTGTTCTGGTCAAAGTTTTTATTTCTTTATTCCACTGTTTTCTTGAAAAAAAATGAACGAATGGATAAAATGATAAGCTATACTTATACTGTTCTGATATTTTGCGTTAAAATAAATAGTTTCGTTCATTGCACCCCAGCTTGACTATACAAATGTAAGTTTTGTTTGTTGTTTGTTTGACAGCCAAAAATAAACATGCAAATAAATCATCAGCTTGCTCTGAAAAGCCACAAGAATGCTTAATGTGAGAAATCTTACATTAGTGTGTCTGCGCTTCCTGCGGAAACTACAGCTACCAACGTCGTTAACCTGAAGATAATTATGTTTCATTCCTCATTTGAGTTCCCCTTTGACATTGAACACAAATCACTTCACCCTCTCTGTTCCATGACACTAGGGTCGCTTGATTAAATCGTGACAGCAAGACATGCATGATATGATGGGCTCAAAGATGAGAACCTTTGATAACCTTTTTCACCCTTCCCTCCCTCTTACCACCTTTCTCCCCATTTCTTCCTGATTTTGCCCCCCTCCACCTTTCCCTCCCCCTCCCCCGTTACCCCCCTTTCTCCCCCTCTTACTCCGACTTTACCCCACCCCTCCACCTTTACCCTCTTTTCCCCCTTTTTCCCCTGGCCCCACTTCTGCGACTGTTTGTGGGACACTGCTGTGCACAATTTGGCTGCCGTGTTTCGCCCACAAATATACAATCAGTTTTCCTGCTCTCCTTCCCCCTGCCCCGACCCCTCCCCTTGCCATCTTCCACCCCTTTCTCCCCTACTCCCACTTCCATGACTGTTTGTGGGACACTGCTGTGCGCAACTTGGCTGCCACGTTTCGCCCACAAATATGCAGTCAATTTTCCTACTCTCTTTCCCCAGATCCCTCCCCCCCCCTGCTCTAATCCCTACCTGACTGTTCAGCACCTTGAGACGTGAAAGGCGCTATATAAATGTAATCATTGATTGATTGATTGATTGACGATGAGAGCTTGTCTCAGACCTGCGCCTGCTAGGATCAAGGACTATGTACCAATGGGCAAGCTGAAGTTTGGCTCAACCGCAGGAAAAGCCAGATGGGGCTGATCCCACCAGGAGAGGCACCTATTCAAACCACTTAGGGCGCACCCACCAAGGAACTCACAAGCTCACCCCAAACAGTTGTTAATAAGCGTAAAGCTGAACGATGCTCGACATGTAACCAAAGAGTGTCCCGAAAATATATGTAAAGTAAACATGTTTGCGTATGGTGCACATCGGGGCACTTTCCAAAAGTGACAGGTGACCTTATCGGGGTGTGCTTGTGTGGGATGGTTGTGGTGCTCACAGGAGCGATTCCCAACTGTTTTAAAGGTCGCGTCCGTGGAAAAATACATGTGTGGGGAAAAAACATTGTACTGTACCATGAACAAAGGAATGATATTAGGGATTTATGTTACAACAAATATATTTATAAATAAATATATATTTTCCCACAAAAATCATATTCAGGGGAATCACTGATGGGGATGGGATCAGGGGAAAGATTTGTTGTTTTGCAGTGTTTGTGCTATTCAATTGGGCGTTCTAACGAAATAAGGCTGAGCAAAGCTTTGGCAAATCTCTGGGCTTTTGGACACACTCTGTGCTGACAGTCTCAATGTGAGCTGCTTTGAGATGAATACAGACTGGGTGTTTGAAACCCAGAGCAAGTTTCCCCAAACGTTGGCTCAGAGAGGAACTTTTTGAATCGCCCCCACGAACACAATGGCTCCTTTTCAAACAAACAAATAAAGAAGGCTGGTGAGCCTCTCCAGAAACTCGACGCACAGTCTCAGCAGCTGCCGGTTAGCACAAGCTGCCCTCTATATTGGCTGCAGTATTGAGATGTTATCAGCTCAGGTTGGGCCCCGTAATTGCATCTCATTCCTAACTCCTGAAAAATAACGAGTGTATCCTCCCCCAGCTGTAGCTGAACACATGCAGAGGAAATAGCAACGCTTGGATCGACTTCACAAAATTCTATCCAGATGAGGGCGAGCACTTTAGTAGAAAAATATTAAAGGCACTTTGTAAATAGGGTACTTGTGGAAAAGTAAAGGATCTCTTTTGTGCGGCTGAGTGCTCTAACAGGTTACTAATGGATAAAATGTCTGTTTCAATACATCAGTTTCACAAATGCAATATTATTTTGAATCCTCTGTGTGGGTGGAGGCTGTTCCAGGACATGGTCAATGTGCTAAAGTTCTGCTCTGTGATTTGAGTGAGGCAGTCATTGCCATTTTATACCATGGTGCAGAAAAGATTCGTAATTTAAGCGAGGGTATAGCAATGCAATTGCAAATGTTCAATAAAAGCAAAGTATGCAGGAAATCCATCTGCAACCATCTCTTATAGCCATCAGAAGGACTTTTACGAAGCCTAAGAGATGCTTACATTTTTTTGTTGTGGTTGAGTGCAGATAAACTTCAACAATGTAAATAAATCAAGGCACAAAAGCAAATAGATTTTTTGAATTGTTGAAAGTAATATATTTAAATCAATATTTTATAGTATAAATGCTTGTTTTTATTATTAATTAATGTTAAAGTTGAGATTATTTGACATTTCTGTACTGACATTAACAATAATTTAACACTATTTTTTATTTTGAATTGACATATTCCAGCTCAAAGAAGAAAGTAAATAAGTTTGTGAAGGTGTCAGAAAATAATGTCCACCAAAAAATATGAGTTGAGTTCATCATCATCATCATCCACTCCTCTAGCTCTCAGTCCCTTCTTTACCAAACAGTTATCCAACCCTCTTTCAAATTTACCAACTCCACCTGCCCTCACTATCTCCTGGATAGTTCATTTCACATATGTAGCACTTGATAGATTTAATAATAGTAAACTTTGCATTTGATATTGTACCTTATCACGTCTTCAAGACATCTTAAAGCTCTTTACAGGATATACTCTCTTATTTCGAATTGTGCCATGGGATCTTTAACATCAACCTGAACAAGCAGATAGGATCTCAGTTTAAAGTCTCATCCAAAGCATGGTACATCCGACAATACAGCGCCCCCCCCCCCACCCCAGCACTGCTGTGGAGCGTCAGCATAGACAATGTGAGCGCCAAGTCCAGATGTGGGGTTTGACCCCACAACCTTCTTACTCAAACACAAGAATGCTACCAGCTGAGACGGTCAAACACATTTGCCGAGTTTAGAATGTCATCTTATAATGGGAAAGTCCTTGGTTGTCGAAATGCACCGAGAATTGGAGAATTATTCTCTCTCTATCCGGAACAGATGATAACAATCAGACCTTTTCGGTATGTTGCACAAAATTAAGTCATTACAATTTGTATCCAGGATTTGTTTTAGAAAAAGCTTCAATTATCCAGTACTCAAAAATAGGAGAATTTAACTACTGTTATTCACTGCAGACCAACTATTGAATCCAGCAGCTGGACTGCTGTGGATCACACGAACCACCAACTTCACTCCACAAGATTGTATTGGAGAGGAGTTCCTTCATTGTACGAACATAATTCAACATTTATGAATTGTTAATATGATATATTTTTAATCTTATTGCAAGAAATTTTATACAGGAGCAAAACGCAAATAATATATTCCTGAGGAATTTGTATGGGAGAGAACACAATTTAAAAAAAATTCATCAATGAGCTGTTCTGGTATGAAGGAGATGATGTCCTGAGTGTGATATGAAACAATAGCTCCAGTGAAAATGTCATGCAATGTAAACAGAGGAGAGCTGAGGTACGGCAGGAGGAAGATGCCATAGTTTTTGCAGCAGTTATTAACTATTTTCATAATGTAAAAGGTGGGGTGCCTGGGGCGGTTCAAATCTTGCAGCCAACTTGCCAAAATAGAGGATGAACTCAAAATCAAAACGTAAATGAGCAGCAAACCGAATCCCAAACTAGATTTTGCTGAGTTTAGAAAAGAAATCAGATCCGTCTAAGACTTTTCAACTATCACTATGACTTTTGGACTTTTGACATATTACTGTACTATTTTCACAGTATAGTTAGCAAGTCAACCACACACTACCAGCCAGTCATGTTATAATGAGCTTTAGTGTCCTGCACAGTTGCTCCCTAGATCCACTGTAAATAGAAAGTTATACCGTGGGCCTGGAATTTACTTCCGTAAATTTAGCATTGGTAAATCCCATGTTTTCTGCATGGATGAATACACTGTAAATTTAATATATATTTGTGGGTGAATTGTGATGCACCGTAGTGTCTCACAAACAGTTGTGGATTGAAATGACCAATTTTTTCACCCTGCCTGGAATTGAACCCAGGTTTCTCGCTTGTAAGGCGAGTGCTCAACCATTGAGCTACAGGAATCCATCTACTAACTTGAGTTCAGAAATAAGGCATTTCAGTCAATAGCATCTTATTTCAAATAGTATTGAATAGGGTCCGTCGATATGGAAATTTTCCGATTTAGATATATCGATGGGCTCATATCGAGATATACCGAAATATCGATATTTCCGGGTTTTTTGTATTGCGCATGCACGCGCAGCGTGCGCATTCGGGGTGCGCGCGCATTCGGGGCCTATCTCCTCAGGAGGTAAATATCTTTCTCTCTCTGTGTCTCTCACTCTCTCCATCTCTGTGTTTTTCTATCTGTGTTCTCTCACATCCCCCCCATCTCTATCTATCTGTATATTATCACATCCACCCCGTCTCTCCCCCCACCCCCCGCCATCTCTCTCCCCCCCCCAGCCGTCTCTCTCTCCCTCCCACGCCCCCCCAGCCGTCTTTCTACCACCCCCCCACCCGCCCCAGGCCGTCTCTCTACCCCCCCTCCACCCCCCCCCAGCCCATCTCTCTCCCCTCCACCACCCAGCCGTCTCTCCCTCCCTCCCTTTCCCCCCCCCCCCAGCCGTCTCTCTCCGCACCCCACCCCCCCACCATCCCTCTCCACCCCCACCCCCCCACCCATCTCTCTCCCCTCATCCCCACCCTGCCGTCCCTCTCCCCCTCCACCCCCCCAGCCGTCTCTTTCCCCCTCCCCCCCAGCCGTCTCTCTCCCCCCCACCCCCCCAGCCGTCTCTCTCCCCCTCCCCACCCCAGCCGTCTCTCTCCACCCCATCCCCCAGCCGTCTCTCTCCCCCTCCCCCACCCCCCCAGCCGTCTCTCTCCCCTCACCCCTTGCATACCTGTATATTGTATTCTAGCACTATGTATACAATATGGCGGCTTTGCACCTCGGTCTGTGCATTGTGTATAGAGATGAGCATTCTGGGTCTTGTAGTTCAGTGTGCTCGCATTCTGATTTTTTACCTCGATATATCGATGTTTCGATATATCGATATTTTTGAAATGCCTATATCGGCGTATCGATACGAAAATTATATTGGGTTTTAGCGATATATCGATATATCGCCGGACCCTAGTATTGAATACTGTACTGCAGATCAAATCTAAAATGCCTAGAAATACGTGATGAAAAGCGTTTGTGGAGTTTTACAGAACTAAGAGACTACGTTTATTAAGTCCTGGCAGCAGAGCAGGGTAGCACACTGTGCTCACACAGGTTGTGCCATGATTAGGAATTTTCTTCAGCGTTTCCCATATGGCAAGTTTCTGATGTCAGCAGTATACTGAGGGATGAGATGGCACCCACACAAACACACACACATGCAGTCTATGTACCTCCCCATAGGGAGAGTGGGAAAATGCCACATGGGCACTATGGTATATTTCTTAGCAATTGCCTTATAAATGGTATTCGGAAGAGCCTGGGAGTAGGTGGGCCATCAGCAATTGTGAGGCACAGTGTGTGTTATAAAGGAAAAGTATTATAATGAGGGAATTGTATATTATAATAGTTAAAAAAAACTCTTCTTAAATAAGGCTAAAACAATATAGAAATTGAAAAATAAAAAAGTCTTCTGATGCGATTGGAGTTTCCGCCTGATGGCTCCTGCTGGATCCATTAGAATTCCCAGGTAGACTGGGTTTATTTGCGGCTTAGCTGGCTCTAGGTGACATGGCAACAGAATATTGGAATCGAAACCCCCCACCACCAACAGCAACAAATTACATTTGTGTAGTGCCTTTCACTTAAGGTAGTTTAGGTAACCTGGCATTGCAAATCTACAAGCATTGCTAATGGCAGACCAGTTCACCTGGCTCACCATTGGTGCTTGGAAAGACAGGCAACACTCTTTCCACTCGGACCCTGCTAACCCTACAAATCAAAGCTTTAATGGGTAGGGTGGTCCAAACTGGGCATTGGCTGATTGAACTCTAATGTGTACTGAAATCCTCAAGCCTTGGCTCCTGCCATCCTGCGAAAAATACTACACAAAATTAGGTAGGAAGGGGGTTTCTCTCCAGGGAGAGAATGTGCATTCTAAAGGGAAATATATCTGTGTAGATACTAGGCTCTCAGTCTGGTTTAAGGTATTCTAAATCAGGTTTCCACATAGGTTAGACACCCGGCCCGACCACCAACTCTCACCCCACTGCCCCACCACACACTTGTTATTCGGCTGGTGACAGCTGAGGTTGGGGTTTGAGGGGATTGATGTGGAGAAATATAAAACAAACAAAAAGTGTGTTTTAAAAAAAACAGAAAGAAAGAAACAAATATATGAAAGGAAGAGCTCAAATCCAGACAGTGTCCTTAGGAATCTCCATGCAAGCTTCAGATTTTTTGACTTTACTTTAAAATGAATATCCTACATTCTATTCAATTGAAGTGTCCAGTGTATTACAACAACAATTTCGATTTATATAGCATCCTCCACGCCGGACGGCATCTCAGAACGCTATTGATTCAAAATATGCAAATTT
The DNA here is from genome assembly GCA_035084275.1 of Hydrolagus colliei. Classification (NCBI taxonomy): domain Eukaryota; kingdom Metazoa; phylum Chordata; class Chondrichthyes; order Chimaeriformes; family Chimaeridae; genus Hydrolagus; species Hydrolagus colliei. The sequence continues at coordinate 26,919,252 of CM068742.1, read as the reverse complement.
GTCCGACACTAATAATGGTTGGAAAGATCTCTCCGTTTCAGTGCTCAGTTGAACAATATTCATAGTACTGTATGTACATTCCAACAACGATGAATAGTGAGCTTCATACAAAGGTCTGCATAATGAGTTACAGATTCTCTCACATTTCCATCAGCAATATATTCACAAGGTGCAGGATTTCATCAGATCTGTTATTTCCAATGACATCCCTGAATATTGAATCCATTTCACTGTCTCTTTTCCCATTTGTCCATCCCTGAAGATTCTGTCTGCAATTTGACTTCACTGACAATAAACCCGCTGAAAGAGACAGTTTCATTCAAATAACCAAGTATCTGTAGTTATATTGATTTATACATCACATCCATTCTATGTGAAAATCTGCAGCTTTGTTATTTAATGGAAGAGATTCTGGTTGTACTCTTATCATCTTAAGTCCTAACATTACCCAAATGTTACCATTGTTTGGGGAGCAGCAAGTTTCTAGGCAGAACCTTCTCTGGGCGATGGAACAGATAATAATAATAATCCTTGCATTTGATTTAGTGCTTTTCAAGTCTTCTAGATGTCTCCAAGTGCTTTACAGAATATATTAATAATAATCCTTGCATTTGATATAGCGTTTTTCAAGTCTTCTAGACTTCTGAAAGTGCTTTGCAGAATACTGTATATTAATAATGATCCTTGCATTTGATATTGCGCTTTTCACGTCTTTTAGACGCCTCAAAGTGCTTCACAGAATATACTGTAAAGTGAATTGACTGTATATTTGTGTGTGAAATGTGGCAGCCAATTGCACAAACAGTCGTGGATTGAAATGATCAATTTATTATAGGTTTGTTTGGAGGGATTATTATTAGGCATGTGGAGTAAGGAAACTTGCCCAAGGTTTCGCCCTGACCTGCCTGGATTTGAAACACAGGTCTCACGCTTGTAAGGCGAGTGCTCTAACCACTGAGCTACAGGGCTCCACAAAAACTCTAATGTAGTGAAGCCTGCTGTAGTGTAGGCCTTGTGTGGTCTATGGATGGAGTGCAATTGATGGGGCTGATTCTTCTCTTCCCGTTTCATTCTTTTTATGTTCTCCTGTGGATTTGTTACATTTGTTGTTCTCTGACATCCTGGCCTACAGGAATCCACAAAATGTATGTAAATATAAAATGTATTGCATTGTATTACTTAGGGTCTGGCGATATATCGATATATCGATATATCGAAAAGTCAATATTTTGAAGGAAAAAATCGGAATGCGCGCACAATGAACTACAAGACCCAGAATGCTCATCTCTATACACAATGCACAGACCGAGGTGCAATGCCGCCATATTGTATTCATAGTACTCGAATACAATATACAGGTATGCAAGGGGTGGGATGGGGAGAGAGATGCCGGGGGGGTGGGGTGTGGGAGAGAGGGACGGCAGCGGGGTGGGGGAGGAAAGAGGGACAGCGGCGGGGAGTAGGAGGAGAGAGTGACGGCGGCGGGGGGTGGATGGGGGGAGAGATGGGGTGGATGTGATAATATACAGATAGACAGAGATGGGGGAGATGTGAGAGAGGAGAGAGACACAGAGACACAGACAGAAAAACACAGAGATGGAGAGAGTGAGTGTGAGAGACACAGAGAAAGAAAGATATTTACCTCCTGAGGAGATAGGCACCGAATGCGTGTGCACCCCGAATGCGCGCGCACCCCAAATGTGTGTGCCGCGCACATGCGCAGTACGAAAACCCTGAAAATATCGATATTTCGGTATATCTCGATATGAGCCCATCGATATATCTAAATCGGAAAATTTCCACATCGACGGACCCTAGTATTACTATTATTATTAATATAACGCAGCTCCCATTACAAAAAATAAATCCACGTCTAATCAGATGAATCAGTTATTCTGCAGATACAGGATACAAAACATAGCTCCCATAACAAAATAGTACACTTTAGACAATTTTTCTTGTAAACAGGACAAATTATATTCTCATGTTTGGCTAAACACCATGTCTCATGCAAGCTGTCTTCCATCCTCAGTATATTTAATGGTCTGCAACTAATGGCACTGAAACTGATTCAGACAGGAAGCTATTCTTTAAAATTACATTTAGATTTATCATAGCTTTTGAAAAGATCAGTCATCCCTTTTTCTGCTATTCAAAGGATATCTCATTTACGACAACAACAATGCTTCTCCTCAATGAATTACTCATTGTGAGGATTCCAAAGCTGAAAAAAAAAGTTGCTATTAAAAAATTAGCTGAGGCTGCATGGCATGGTGTGTCAAAACATTGTTTTTCACCTCTGAGGCCTGGGTTTGAATACAGCCCAGACAGATGGCATTATAGTTGTGTTAGCTGTAAAGGGTCCAAAGGGAAAATGCTTTTCAACAATCCCAACCCAGTTCTTGGTGGGCACTGGTCCACAGAATTAAATTAGCATTCAGTTTTATTCAAAGAAGCCACAAAGACAACTTGGGATTGAAAATGTGAATGTCACACACTGCTGTGGTGGGAGTTGCTTTTCTGAGGTTGGAGGTTAGACCTGGTACAAAATGTGAATCTATCCACCACAATCGCCAAAAATAGGCATCTTTTCAACATATCTTTACAATGGCATTGCTTACTCTGCAACAAAATGCACAAGCAGTGGGCTGGCTGGAAGTTCTCGTTGCTGGGTGCTAATGGGCAAAAATAAAAATAAACACTTCAACTGATTCTGATTGCTTTATATGTAGAGCGGATGGTGCATCCAATACAACAACACTAGCAAATGACTATTATTTCATAACTCCTTAGATTGACTCCAGATGCCCGTAAACAAATAGCATATGAACGCTTCCTCTAACTCTCTAATCGATCTGCTTCAGTGCTTTTCTGCAAATTCTCTATTTATCTCTCTTAGCTTATTCTACATTTAAATAATAATCCCTCCAAAAAGATCCCTACAATAATAAAAATTGGTCATTTCAAACCACGACTGTTTATGGGACACTGCTGTGTGCAACTGGCTGCCGCTTTTCGCCCACAAATATACAGTTGATTCACTTTACAGTATATTTCCTTCCTCCCCCACATCCGCGCCTTGACCGGTACCGCTTATTTCCACCTGCGCAATATTGCCAGGCTCCGCAATTATCTTACCCCCAGGGCTGCCAAAACACTCGTGCACGCATACATCACCTCACGGCTGGACTACGGAAACTCTCTCCTCGTCGGCCTCCCCAGTTCCTCCATTCACAGGCGGCATGTCACCCAAAACTCTGCAGCCCGTGTACTATCCCGCACCCGCCTCCGCGACCACATAACCCCCACCCTCGCCCTTCTCCACTGGCTCCCCATCCTCCAGAGGATCGAGTTCAAGATCCTCGTCCTCACCTACAAGGCCTTACTTTCCCCCTACAAGCCCACCCGGACCCTCCTTTCAACAGGACTTGGCCTGCTCCAAGCCCCCCGCCCGAACCGCCCCACCATCGGAGGCCGGGCCTTCAGTTTCTCCGCTCCCACCCTATGGAATGCCATCCCTCAATCCCTCCGTTTTGTTTCTTCCCTTTCCTCTTTCAAGGCCGGTTTGAAGACTTTCCTCTTCGATCGTGCCTTTTGTTCCACCCCGAACTCTTCTACCTCGCCTTCATGTTTTACCCCTTCCCAAACACTCCCCTCTCAGCTCGGGTCACACGCCTCCTGTGCAGCGCCTTGGGACGTCCTCCCGACGTGAAAGGCGCTCTATAAATGTAATTTGTTGTTAATTTGTTGTATTCTGTGAAGTGCTTTGAGACGTCAATAAGATGTGAATAGCGCTATATAAAAATGCAAGGATTATTGTTATTATTATTATTTACTGTCTCTTTTTACCGCACCCTGATGGCAAATCCCTGCCCAATTAGCCCTTGAAGTCTCTAACTGGGTGATCATGTTGTTTGTTTTTAATGATGTGACTGTACAAAAACATAGTAAGGCATTGGACTAGGCAAATGCATCCAAAACCCATTCTGCCATGGCCTTAATCCCACTCATTCTCTCTTCCGAGAACAAAGATACTCCCCAAAACTCATAAGCAATCAAACAAAACTCCAGAATATTCATTCATCTCCAAATCTGTTCCACACAATCCCACAATCCTAAACATATCCACATCCTAAACACATCACCGACTCAATTTCAATGCAACAACATAAAACTATTAGGTGTCATCAAAGCAAAGGCAAAGGAGATAGAGTAAAGCTCCTTCCCATTCCCTCCCTATAAATTATCGTGACATGTTGCTGCCTGTGTGAGAGTGAGGGTCACATTCTTGTGTTCAATGGAGAAAACCTCATAAATTAAGAGCATTGAAATGTCATTCTCAATGATGCATGATCACCAGGTACTGGGATAGATTAATTCCAAGTGGCGAAGATGTCTAGCACCTTTCATAATTAGACTGCAAGTGCCATTATACAACATACTTAAAGAGAATCACTTTCAAAGTGGAATTCACCATTACAATTATTTGATTTATTTACCACCAAAATATCCAGTGATTAATATATAATTTAAAAGATGATTTAGTGCACAAGTTTTTTTCAAGGTGCTTTGCACTCTGCCTGCTCTGTCCATGATATGTTTTAGATTTAGGTTGGCTGTGCATTTTCACATTCCTGCCTGTCTGAGTTTGACCCTGCGATAATAATAATAATAATCCTTGCATTTGATATAGCGCTTTCCACATCTTATCAACGTCCCAAAGCGCTTCACAGAATATACTGTAAAGTGAATTGACTGTATATATTTGGGGGCGAATCGCGGCAGCCAATTGCGCACAGCAGTGTCCCACACACAGTCGTGGATTGAAATGACCAATTTTATTATTGTGGGTTTTTTGGAGGGATTATTATTAGGCGTGTGGAGTAAGGAAACTTGCCCAAGGTTTCGCCCTGACCTGTCTGGATTCGAACACAGGTCTCCCCAGCTTGGTCTGCCCAGCTTGCAAGACAAGTGCTCTAACCACTGAGCCACGGGAGCTCCTGTGGCTCAGTGGTTGGATAAGGTTGGAGGCAGACATTATCGGCTCAATACCATATTTGTCACCCAGCTGATCTGGAGGGAAACTGCAGGTAAATTGTGGGGCACCAGGTACAGTAATTAGTTAATATTAATTTTTTTAAACAAAAAACTACTACTAAAGGATTGAGAGTATAATAACTATGAGGTGGAGTCCTGTAGTTTACTATTTACAGCACTCGCCTTCTAAGTGAGAGGATCTAGGTTGGATTCCTGGGCAGGACAAAATGTTAAGACAAGTATCCTTACTCTATATGTCTCTGTTTACCTAACTGTAAGTAGGAACTCGGTTGTAGTCGATTGGTAAATCGCTTTTCCCGGAGTTAATAAGCACTTCAAAAATATAAACGATCAATCCAATAAATAAATAAATATAATAATACTGCTGTGTGCAATTGGCTGCTCCATTCTGCCCACAAATATACAATTAATTTATTTTACAGGACATGGTGTGAACAGTACCAGCACCTTGGGACGTCCTCCTGACGTGAAAGGCGCTATAATAGTGTAATTTTGTGGTTGTTGTTGTTTTTGTTGAGATGTCTCAAACAACAATAACAACAAAATTACATTTGATTGGTACGGAGTCAGTAGGATGGAAAGATAGGAAGGGGCAAGGCACTGGCTGGCCTTGAAAGTGAGGATAAGGATCTTGAATTCGATTCTTTTTGGGGATGGGGACCCAATAAAGCGATGGGATTGATGGAGTCATGGAGCCTGGTGCGGGAGAGGACAAGAGCTGCAGAGTTTTGGATGATCTGCAGCTGGTGAAGGGAAGAGTGACGAAGGCTGATAAGGAGGGAGTTTCCATAGTCAAGCCTTGATGTGATGAATGCATGGGTGCTTTGCATGGGTGCAAAGACGTGATAAGGTGTTATCAAGCAAGGGTTATTATTAAATTAATTTGCAAAAGAAGAAAGCTTCTTTGAGTGTTATGTTTTTATTTTAGTGAAACAATATTCTTGAGGTCTGCAGAAGAGGGTTAGAAATATTCAAATTGACCATAACCGTTTGCTGAAAGCCAGTCTTCACCACAATGGCATTTGGCAGCACCATTTTTTTGTAATCAGAAGAAGGGTGATGGGTTGAATCAAGCATGGATGGATTTAGCTGCATTTTAATTTATTTTACACATGCCTATCCCACCATCAGTGTCACCCTCTTTCACTGAGAATTTCTGCATTCGTTTACTTGGGTCTTTACTCATCTCAAGGCCAGCTGTTATTGCCCTGTTATTGGTTGCCCTGAGAAGGTGAGGTAAGCATTACAATACCTGTGTCAACAACAGTTGCTGTGCAGGGAATTCCAGGGTTTTCATTCATGAAGGATGAAGGAACGAACTACATGTTGCGATGATGTGGAGATTGTGTTGTTCCAATATCACCACTGTTCTTGTCTTTCTTTTAACCATAAGCTGTGTATTTAGAAGTGACTAGAAATGAGAGGATCGCACAAATTGCTTTTCAATTTATTGTCTATACAATTTACGTATGTTGTCATGTGAATGGAATCACACACATATTATATATGGTTACACCTTGGATATCTGACACCAGCAATTCATCACAAGATCACAAGACTGGTTTGGCCTTTGGCCCATCCAATCTCATCCTTTGAGAATATTTACCTACCGTCCCTACATCACAGCATTAAGTAGAGTCTAGTGTTCTGGCCTCAATCAGCCTTCCTGGCAACCTGTTTCAATTGCTCACCATCCTCCAAATATCTGTCCTTAAATTGGCCTTCACAACTCAAACCTACATCCTCTGGTCCTGCTGTGTTGTTGTATCCTTCTGATCCATGAATCTGTGGGAAACTAAATCAAATGAACAAGTATCTTGTCGAAAAGGAATTACCAATGGTCTTACTTGTAAGTGGTCAGGAATGACTGTCAAAGTAAATTAGTCTTCAACCTTAGATTCAAATATAGGAGGGAAACTTAGATCTTTGAAAAGCAAATTCAGATCGATGCTTGAATATTAATGACTTTTTCCTCAAGGCAGGCGATCAAGAATTAGGATAGGGAATGGGAACATGAGATGGGCACAGGAGAGGATAATAGGAATAGAATAGGGAAACAGAAAACAAATAGGGAAATGGGAACAAAACAACCCAAATTCAATATGATTTAGGGAAAATTCTGAATATTCATTGAATTAATCCAATCTAATTGAGATTGGATCACTTTAATGCTGTAATTTTTCAGCAGTCATGTTTGCTTGTAGTCAGTCCCCTATGTTTACATGCCACTGTCACATTATCTGCATTATTTCCTGAATTACAAGTAATGAGATTTGTCAAAAAAGCCATCCTGTTTACATGATATCATTGTCTGCCAATGTTCAACAGTGTTTTCGTAAAAGATCAACAAAAATGGTACAAAGGAGGATTTCAGTACATGGTAAAAACCCTATCTTTTAACTTGATTCTGGTTTTACACACAAAGAACACAACTTTTTATCACTGTACACATTCACACATAGACCACAACTTGTTAATACTGTAGTGAATGTAAACTTTATAGTTTTATATCATTGCAAAAGGTGTCTTGTCCAATTCTAATTGAGTTAGATTAGAGTTTTAATCATAAGGATATCTCACCCTGGTTATTAATTAGCCTAAGAATCAGGAAGGTCTAAAGACATCAAAATACTTTTTGCCATTTTGGTCTCAAATCCTACCAATGTTATTTAAACAGCAGCCAAACTACTTGGAGTTTTTTTTTGAAGTTCCTGTTGGTTTGCAGGAAATAAAGTGAAGAGTTCCACCTATTTTTTTAAAAAAAAAACACAATCTGTTTCAGTTTTGACCTCTACTTTCCTACAGGTGCTGATGTGTGTTTCTATAGGCAGTGGTCTACAGTCTTTTACCTCACCTAAGTTATCATCCTTTATTTGCACACTTGAAGTGATCAGATAAACTCAAAATCTTCAACCTTGAAAAGAGGTGTCTCAGATGGGTTATAAATGCATGAAATGCTAAATGCGGTTGAGAGAGAATAAATCCCAAGCAATAGTTTTAGATAATTCTTTAGTCAATTTCTAAATTTACTTGTTTATGAAGTTTATGTTGCATGTTTCTAAATGTTAAATTTGAATTCTATTTATGTTTCCAAAGCAGTTTGATACTCTATTTGGATGGAAATGCAGACCATTCAGAGCTGATGGTAGATTGACTAACACTGGTGCTCCACAATAATAAAACCACAATAATAAAATTGGTCATTTCAATCCATGACTGTTTGTGGGATACTATTGTGCGCAATTGGCTGCTGCGTTTCGCCCACATATATACAGTCAATTCACTTTACAGTATATTCTCTGAAGCACTCTGAGACATCTAGAAGATGTGAAAGCACTATATCAAATGCAAGGAATATTATTATTAACTGATCCAACTTGCTCTGGTTTGGGTTGGTACTAGCAGAAGATATATCCTGGGTCAACCTGTTGTTTTGCTAATTGGGTTAACTTTGATTGCTATTCTCAGATTCATTTTAGTAGAAAAGGTATTCAGTTTGCGCTCATTATTTATATTTTATGTAAAGAATGTTTAGTGGATAACATTTCTAGATTATTTAAAAGGTTAGTCAAAGGTAGGGTGGGTCCAATTACAGACCCACTCTCTTGTAGAGAGAAAGGGCATGGCTGATGTACTGAATGAATATTTTGCATCTGTCTTCACAAAAGAAGTCAGTGCCATAGTATCGGAGGAGAAAGTAGACAAACTGGATAAGATAAGAATAAACTGAGAGGAGGTACTAAAAAGGATTGTTCTGCTCAAAGTAGATAAGTCACCCGGTCCGGATGGGTGCATCCGAGGTTACTGAGGGAAGTAAATGTGGAAATAACAGAGGCTCTAGCCACAATCTTTCAATCCTTCTTGGACACCAGAGTGGCACCAGAGGACTGGAGGGTAGGGTCCGGCGATATATCGATATATCGGTTATATCCGATATAATTTTTATATCGATATGCCGATATAGGCATTTTAAAAATATCGATATATCGAAAGATCGATATATCGAAAAAATTCGGGATGCGTGCACACTGAACTACAAGACCCAGAATGTCCATCTCTATACACAGTGCACAGACCGAGGTGCAAGCCGCCATATTGTATTCATAGTCCTCGAATACAATATACAGGTATACAAGGGGGGGTGGGGGGGGAGAGACGGAGGGGGGGAGAGACGGAGGGGGGGAGAATCGGCGTGGTGGGGAGAGATGGCGGGGGTGGAGAGAAGGCAGGGTGGGGAGAGACGGCGGGTGGGGGGGGAGAGACGGCGGGGGTGGGGAGAGATGGCGGGAGTGGAGAGAGAGACGGGGAGAGAGACGGGCAGGGAGAGAGATGTGGGGGGGGGGGGAGAGACGGAAGGGGGAAGAGATGGGGGGGAGAGAGAGACGGGGGTGGGGGGAGAGAGATGGGTGGGATGTGATGATAGGTAGGTAGGTAGGGAGGGAGGGAGGGAAGGAGGGAGGGAGAGATGGGGGTGGGGGGGATGTGAGAGAGGACAGAGACACAGACAGAAAAACACAGAGATGTAGAGAGTGAGTGTGAGAGACACACAGAGAGAGATATATTTACCTCCTGAGGAGATAGATCCTCCGAATGCACACGCACCTCCGAATGCGCACGCGCCTCGCAACGCGCGCGCATGCACAATATGAAAAACCCAAAAATATCGATATATCGGTATATCTCGATATGAGCCCATCGATATATCGAAATTGGAAAATTTCCATATCGATGGACCCTACTGGAGGGTTGTAAATGTTACTTGCCTGTACAAAAAGGACAATTTTAGCACAATCCCGGGAACTACAGGCCAGTCATCACTAGTGGGGAAACTTCTACAGACTATAATCCGGGACAAAATTTTCACTTAGAAAATTATGGGTTAATAAAGGACAACCAACACAAATTTGTTAAAGGGAAATCATGTCTAACAAACCTGATAGAGATTTTTGATGAAGTAACAGAGAGGGTGGGTAAAGATAGTGCAGTTTATATAATTTATATGGATTTTCAAAAGGTGTTTGATAAACTGCCACATAAGAGATTTGTAAGCAAAATAGAGGGTAAGCCCATGGTATCAAAAGGACAGTGGCAGCATGAATACAGAACTCACTGGGAGACAGAAAGCAGAGACTGGTGGTGAAACAGTTGTTTTTCTGACTGGAGGGAAGTGTGCAGCAGTGTCTTGCGTTTGGTAATGAAATCGCTGCTGTTTTGGGTCTATATAAATGACCTGGACTTGGTTATCGGGAATACACTTTCCAAGTTTGCAGTTGGTACAAAGCTAGGGAAAGTAGTAAATAGTGAGGAGGGTAGTAGCAGACTGCAAGAGGATGTAGACATGGTAAAATGGGCGGACAAGTAGCAGATTAATGTGGATAAATGCGAAGTGATCCATTTTGAGAGGAAGAATGAAGAGAGGCATTAAAGGAAGTGAAGAAACAGAGAGACCTGGAGTTTCATATCAGTAAATCTTTGAAGGTGGCCGGACAGGTATTTGGACTAGCTGAAAGCCCGCCTGATGATGATTGAATGAGTTGGGTGAGGGATCCAAAGCAGGCTGGTGTTTGTGTTTGGGGGAGGTCACAGTGGTAGGGTGGGGCAAGTACAAGCAGGGATTTGAATGTAAAATTAAGGATTTTAAAATCAGTCTGCTAGGAATTGGGAAGCCAGTGGAGCTAAGCAAAAGTGGGAATATAGGCTCGTGGAGCCTGGTGTGTGAGAAGACACACACTGTTCTGGATAGTCAGCTGTTTGAGAAAGGAAAAATCTGGAGGAGAGCTGCAGTCAAGGAAACATAATCCCAATGAACTCTTTTACACACAGCCAGCACTGGTGAAGTGTGAGGGAAAGATAGGAGTTACTCGTTGCTTGTACTCTCATGGCCTCTTGGAGTTCAAAGGACAAAAAATGTATCTTTGGATGGTTGGGAGCAGGTTTTGCCATATTGACTTACCAATGTAGACAGTGTCCAAGTCATGTTACCAACAACTGAAACATGAATCATGATGATTGGATTTTGAAGTACTTAATTGTAGTCAGTACAACTGTTTAACTATATTTCGACATCCAGAGAATCGGTCATTTTCATGGGAGATAATGATCCATTGCCATGTTTGGTGCAAATTCTTCCATAACATGGATGGATTGACTAAACAAAGTGCATCTCTGACAATTTGTTTCAATTCATCTGTAATAATAATAAGACTCCTTGCATTTGATATAGTGCCTTATCATATCTTCAAGACATCTCAAAACTCTTCACAGAATGTACTGTAAAGTGAATTGACTGTATAGCTTGAGGGCGAAATGCGGCAGCCAATTGTAGTCTCGTATCATTGTTTTGTACCAGGGGTAAGAGGACTTTGTGGACAGCCTATAGAGTCAGCCTTATCAAAATAACAACAATAATAATAATCCTTGGATTTGATATAGTGCTTTTCACATCTTCTAGATGGCTCAAAGCGCTTCACAGAATATACTGCAAAGTGAATTGACTATATATTTGTGAACGAAACGCGGTAGCCAATTGCACACAGCAGTGTCTCACAAACAGTCGTGGATTGAAATGACCAATCTTATTATTGTTTTTTTTGAGGGCTTGCTATCAAACGTGTGGAGTAAGGAAACTTGCCCAAGGTTTTTCCCTGCCTGGAAACAAACCCAGGTCTCTCACTTTTAGAGTGAGTACTCTAACCACTGAGCTGCAGGACTCCATTGTCATTGCATATGGAACCAGTTGTGTTCAAGTGAAACCATAATGTTCCTCGTGAGTCACACTATTTCAATAATTAAGTGAATGGGAGCACCGTAGAATTAGAGAAATCTGGATTTACATTTAAATGCTTCAGGTTGGCTAATATTAAAATAATAGGGGCCCACTGCAAGCTGTTCAGTGAGGCAATGAAAATAAATGGGATGATGGTAGTTTCAAACTCCTGGAGCCAAAACCCTTCTTCTTTTTGCATAACGTGATCCAGATTGATAGAGGGGAAAAAAATGTTGCGTTTCACATTGATGGAACAGTCTGACACCTGTGATTACCAGCAGGGGTTATGTTTTAATGATTTAGTTCTTCGCTGATGAAAGTAACGAAAGCGGTTTGCAGGTTCGACAGAATGTTGTGATTTTACAGTATCGCAGGAGGGTAAGGTAGGAGCCAATTATGAGCACAGTTTTCAGAGTCAAACTCTTCTCTTCCGAGCATAAATTTTAACTTTTAGTAGAACTCAAACCCTCGTCCACCACATTTGTGATTCATTATTGAATTAATTGATTTTTCTGTGTTGTTATTAATACAAGATGTTGCTCCTGGAGCGCATGCTGAATTAATCTTTCCCAAAAAAAACTTCAAATGAGTCATTTTTTCCAGGCCAGCCCTCCCTAACTCAAAAAACTTGCTTAGAATCCTAAACAAAAGCCACCATGCTGGTATTTTGCAGCTTAGCTCTGTGGTGTCTCGTTTCAGGCAACAATGCCAAGGACATAATTTTCGGCCGCTGACGGGGCCCCCAGATGTCTTTGGTAAAATTAATCGCAGTTTGCCTGAAGGTCACTAGCAGGTAATCCATCAGGAAGTAATTTTAAATCACACTCCATGGTAAAAAACAAAAGTAGCCATTTCGGCCCAGTTCACATAGAGGTAACAGTGAGAAAAGACCCATCTCTGCCTCTTTTTCCTGCTGTGGGTGCGGGCATTGCTGCACAATGCTATCTTCTATGCTGAAGATTGTGATTAGAACTGCTGCCGATTGCAATTTAAAAAAAATAAGGGACCATTTTTAATCATCATGTTTGCAAACAATGAACTACAAACGCTGCAGTTTTTAGTTATGCAAAATTGAAATGCAAGTTTCATAGCTTAAACGAATAACCATATAAAATAATGCATCTGAGTGGGATTATATTACTGCCTTTGTCTCAGGTCTCTCTCTGAGACAAACTTATGTGTCAGTACTTTCCACACCGGTCTGTTATTTGCTAACACTGTAACATGAACTCGACTCTGAAATACAGCTTAAAGTTGTCTGACTCAGTGATCCCCTGTGGGAATTTATGTACTTTTTTTTACTTCCTTTTACTCAACAGGGATCAAAAATCTGTGACACTTATTAGAAATGAGCATCACAAGTACGAGCTAATTCAACTAGAGTACTCCTACTTCTTCAGACTCCATAACTATTGTTGGCTCTAGCTCTCTCTCTCTCTCTATTGCTCCCTCCCTCTGTATTTCCCCTCCATTAATTAGAGTATCTTGCTCAGACAACATCTAGAAAAGTCACATCATACAACAAGGCAGTGTTTTGGAGACAATTGTCCATACAGGTCTAATGGTATAGATCAGGGCCTGTGATTTTCTCTTCATATTGTTCTCGGATGAGGAAATATCCTTATTCTATTCCAAATGTGACCATATATGGAAAAAACAGAGTTTCACTATTTGCAAACAAATATGTAGTAAGTTTTCAATATCAAAATATGTCCTTTAAGTGGTTTGGCTGAATTAAATTGCAGAAATAAATAAACATCTTGGACAAGATGAGGAATGTCCCAGTTAGTATGGATTTATATTTTCTTTTTACATTAGATGAGATAAAATTACTTAATTTGTTTGATGCTGTATTTCAACAACAAGCTAACCCAGCTCATGTTTTTATTTTATGTTTGATCAATTCTTTCTTGACTCCATTAATCAGTTCAAAGACAGATAACCCAACTCCTGTCCTGAACACATTATTACAGACAATAAAGGGAAATTGAGAACAGAAACACATTTTTGTCACATAGATTAAACTCCTAATTCACTTTGTCAAAGGATTCAAATGTTCCATTGTTCAGAAATTCTTTGCATCGAGCCAATATTGAGCGAATAAGAACATGAGTTTTGTATGGACAATTTGTGGATTCATAATAATAATCCTTACATTTGATATATCGCCTTTCACTACAGGAAGACTTTCCAAAGCTTTTCACAGGATATTTTGCAAAGTGCAGTGACTATGTGTTTTATGGGCACCTATTGAATGTTAAAACTCAAAGAGAGCTCATATGGTGACTTCAAAATATAATAGAAAAGTCAAATAGGCAGTGGTAAATGCATCCATATAATGTAACAACAAGATCAAAATTACATTTGTATGGCTCTTTTCAAGTCGGCTAGACAACTTGAAGGCGCTTTAATAGTGAAGCCTCATTATAATGCAGTGTTTGGCACCTATAGAATCCCCATCTGTGTTAAGTGTGCACGCTGGTTTGACAGCGTGCACACTTAACTTACCAGCGGCCAAAGAGCCTGTGGGCCAGTTCCCACGATGAAAGAGAAAATGGTTGAATTCAGGTCATCAGGTTATTAGATCACTGTAATGTCACTTCCTGTTTTCCATAAGCATGCGGAAAACAGGGACTGACATTGGCATTGACCCAGAAGTTGTCCTTTTTTTTAAGTGGGGAAGCTGAAATGGTCAACTTCCAGGTCATTAAGTTACTGCTGACATCACTTTCTGCTTTGTGCATGGTCACTAAAGCAGGAAGTGACAACAAAGATAACAGAATGAAACAGAAGTCGGACATTTTCACATGGATATCAGCAGGTAGACAGGCAGTACATAGCGATCGGTTCACAGGGCTAGATTATAAGTAAATCCATAGTATAATAGTAATAATCCTTGCATTTGATAGAGCGCTTTTCACGTCTTCTAAACGTCTCAAAGCGCTTCAAAGAATATACTGCAAAGTGAATTGACTACATATTTGTGGGCAAAATGCAGCAGCCAATTACACACAGCTGTGTCCCACAAACAGTCGTGGATTGAAATGACTAATTTATTATAGTTTTTTGTTTGGGATGGATTATGATAAGGCGTGTGGAGTAAGGAAACTTGCCCAAGGTTTCGCCATGACCTGCCTGGATTCGAAACACAGGTCTCACACTTGTAAGGCGAGTACTCTAACCACTGAGCTACAGGACTCCATGTGTAGTGGAGGGTGTAAGATCCTTAGGACGTCCTCCTGATGTGAAGGGCGCTCTATAAATGTAATTTTCTTGTTTCTGTTGTTATAATGGGGTTGCACTACATGTTTATTTTCTTTAAAAAAATCAAAAGTATTGAGAGAGCAAAAAACAGTACTGGGGTGGGGAGGGGGGGATGAGTTGAGGTGTATTGCTGGCGGGGGTGGTGGGGGGAGTAGGGTGAAGGCTGGGCTTAGCTGGATTGGTGGTGCAAATACCTAATGGGAAAATGCTGTTACACCACCAAGGTTAGTAAATTCATCAACAGCATGAATCAGCTCGTTTGCTTTAATAATAATCATAATCCTTGCATTTAATAAAGCATTTTTCATGTGTTTTAGACATATCAAAATGTCTCAGGGAATATACTGTAAAGTGAATTGACCGAATATTTGTGGGTGAACGTGGCAGCCAATCTCGCACAGGAGTGTCCCACATACAGTCGTGGATTGAATGACCAAATTATTATTGTTTTTCTTCTTGAGGGCTTATTATCAGGTGTGTGGCATAAGAAAACTTGCCCAAGGTTTTGCACTGCCGGGAATCCAACTTAGGTCTCTTGCTTGCAGGCAATAGCTCTAACCACTGCGCTACAGGACTCCACAATGAGGACTTTACATAAGTAATTTGATCTCACTTGGGAAATTTGTTGGAAGGCCATTTTAAAACTAAATCATTCACATGTAGATGGAAATTGCAGGCAGACTAGCAACAAGCATACATTTTCCGATGACTTAATTTGCGCTGCAGACTGACAAGTCATCTAACAGGTGGAAATAATTGCTTGGGAAATATTTTCCTGGCTAGATGAATAAAATAAAAATAGCCTTGTTACATATTTATATGCAGCTTATTATAATTTAGACCTGAACAAAAGATTTACTGTAATGGTCATTATTTGTTTGCTTCAAAGTAATTTACTGCTGTTATGTTTTCCGTTGGTTAATCAAGCACCTTTGTGCAATGGATCAGGGTTAGTTACAGGATGAGGATTCTGAAAACTACAGTGAGCTCCAGAATAATGCATTTAGCCTCATAAGTAGACCTTTTATGTTCTCACTTCTCACTTGGCTCCCTGTCCCTGAGAGGATCGACTTCAAAATCCTCACCCTTGTTTTCAAATCCCTCCACTCCTCTGCACCCCCGTACCTCTCTGATCTCCTCTCCCCCCCAACCCAGCACCCACTGCCTTCTCTCCACCGGGTCTGGCCTTCTCCATGTCCCCGAATCCTCCGCTCCACCCTCGGTGGCCGTTCCTTCAACCACTACGCCCCGAGGCTCTGGAACTCCCTTCCTCACTCCCTTCGCCTCATGCCCTCTCTTCCCAGTTTCAGGTCACAGCTAAAGACCTTTCTCTTTGACAGCTCCTTTGGTCACCTTTCTACCCCTGCCCCAGGCTCGGTCCTGGGATCCGCTACTGTGAAGTGCTCTGAGGGCGCTATATAAATTGAAGTTGTTGACATTTGTTTTTTCAACCCACAAGAATTTATATGGTCTATGCTGACACTCAAATGCAGTGCGTATAAGGCAGGAGCTATGCTGCATTGTTGGAGGTGTCAATCTTTGGAAGAGACAGAAACCGAGATCCCATCTGCTTTTCCAAGTAGACATTAAAGATACCATAACACTATTCGAAAAGAGAAATTAGTTTCTCCTGATGTTTTCGCCAACAATCCTCTAAATAAAATTAGTTGCTTACTCCGGGAAATTGCTGTGTGCAAATTGGCTGCAGCGTTCACCCACAAAATGCATACAGATGCACACAGTCACACCACTTTACAGTTTATCCACTGAAGCACCTGACAATATGATAAGTCGCGATATCAAACGCAAGGATTATTATTGTTATTATTAATAATTTGAAAATGAACAGAATCTAAATATACTGGTGCACTTTAACCCAAGATATTTAAGAATCACAACTGAACCTTTGCACCAGAACTATGAAAAATTAAACAAACCACATTCTTATGTTTACATTTGCAGTGATGGTGTAGAAACCATTATTGTTTCAAAATATAGATGGTGTTGAACTGTTTAACAATAAATAGTGCAATGTCAACAACAACAACTTACATTTATATATCGTCCTTTAGGCGTGGTAACGTGTCGGAGAACTTATGTATATCTTGCGAATATATTAAAATCTATACTATTATAGTAGAGGAACAATAGCCATAACTCTACACAGTGCACCATTTCATGGTACGAGAGCGCCGAGACATTATCCAGAGTGAATGGCGCTATATAAATGCAAGTTGTTGTTGTTGTAGAATGTTAAGGTGGATGAATTTTTCCAGTTATGTTTCTCATGTATTCTCATAGAAGTGTCCTTGAAGCACCTGGTAACAGAGGCTGTGCAAAATGCAAGGATTATTATTATTAAACAGGCTGGTGCACTGTTTATTCCTTCAAATGAGACGTTAACCATAGGTTCTGTCTGCCTGTTCGAGTAGATGTTAAAGATCCCATGACATGAGAAGAGAAGGGCGCATCTCATGATGTCTTTACCAACAAATTCCTAAGTTCGTTCACAGCAAGTAAGTTCTTCACAGAATTGACTTCACTGTTTGTGTGCATAAATTGGCTGTTGGGTTCACCTACAAAATATATAGTCAATACACTTGATAATATATCCAGTGAAGCCTTTGGGGATTTTCTCCTGATGTGAAAAGCGCTCTACCAATTGTAGGGATTCATTTTTAATAAATAAATAATAATAATCCTTGCATTTGATATAGTGCTTTCCGCGTCTTGTAGACGTCTCATAGCTCTTCACAGAATATACTGTTAGGTGAATTGACTGTATATTTGTGGGTGAAATGCAGCAGCTAATTGCATACAGCAGCATCCCACAAACAGTCAAGGATAGAAGCAACCAATTTTATTATTGTTTTTCTTTTCTTGAGGGATTATTATCAGGCGTGTGGAGTAACAAAACTTGGCCAAGTTTTGCCCTGCTGGGAATCAAACTCAGGTCTCTCGCTTGTGAGGCGAGCACTCTAATCACTGAGCTACTGGACTCCTATGACAGAGAAATCACACCAGAAAGACATTAGAAAGAGGCACTTGTTTGTATGAGTGCCAGCTTGCATTACAGTACAGATTAGGGAACTGAAATAGTGTAAACTTATCCACAAGGTTACCACAAAGACATTTGTTGATGGGAGCACCTAAATTGGCCTCAATATCTCTAGGCTAGGGTGGCAAAAATTCAGAAAGCCCATTATTCATTTCAGAAATGAAGACCTTTAAATTTCAGAAGAAGGGACATGAAGTCCATCAAGTGGATCATCCTCACTCACATAGTTACAAGAAAGGGGAGAGAGGTAGATGGTGAGTTACAAAGATCCTGTGACAACTAATTACCTTCTGTCAAAATATCAACATTTCAGGACAGCCCCCAAGGCTGAGCAGAGTGGTGACTACCTATAGAATTCTGTGAAGAACCTACTTATATTTTTTCGAGTGGGAAGGTGAATAAATACATATAAAGACAAACAGAAGGATTATTATTATTATTATATCACCGCAGTATTTTTGAATTGAATTTATTTGATTTGATTGTGGATGAAAGATCCACTCAAGCAAACATCACTCGGTGCTGTCAATAATTAGTGAATTAAGGGTTTTATAACATCCAGGGATTCATATGTCATTTTGTAATTATCTTCTTCAGGATGGGAACAGTTAGGTCAGTGTGTGGAATTAAAGATCCGACAGAGATAAAATTCCTCACATGCAGTAAAAACAAAGTCTCCTCTAAGCCTGAGTTGACATATTTGTTGAAAGGAAGATATTATTTGGGAATCTATTGAGATGTGACTTACTAATAATCCTTGCATTTAATATAGCGCTTTTCCCATCTTCTAAACATCTCAAAGTGCTTCACAGAAAATACTGTACAGTATAGTGAATTGACTGTATATTTATGAGCAAAAAATTAGGCAACCAATTGCGCATAGCAGTGTCCCACAACAAGTCGTGGGTTGAAATGACCAGTTTATGATTGTTTTTTTTTCTTCAGGGATTATTATCAGGCATGTGGAGTAAGGAAACTTATTCGCCCTGCTAGGAATCAAACCCAGGTCTTTCACTTGCGAGACTAGTCTCTAAACACTGAGCTTCGGAACTCCACCACTGAATTCCCTGGAACAGCAGAGTGGTAGACCAATGTGATTACAAACACCAACTGGTTATCTACATTTCAGAATTTGGAACATTCATTGTCATAAAGTCTTTCATCTTAAGCTGTTTATTCAAAAATGCTTGGTTACATAGAGTCAAGCTGAACATTGGTTATTCGGTGGTTTGGAGTCAACCGACAGTACATTGCCCTTCTGACGCACAGACATGAATCTTCAGTTTGGGGGAAGCAGTGGTACAGCTCTCAGTATCTGCAGTCAATTAGGGCAGGAAAAGAGAGAGATTTGTGAAGAGGTTGACAGATCCTCACGCCTTAAATTGAAGGGCTACAATTTTCTGTCCATTATTGCGAGCATTTAATTGCTTGTGGGATGAGGAGCAGGCTGTACTCAGCTGCCTACTTCTTTACCCAAGGCGAATCATGCAGTGCAGTCTGTATTGAATTGACCAGGTCCTTAGTTATTATTGTAGTTATTATAATTATCCTTTGGATTTTATATTAAATCTAGGTCCCATCAGCCTGTTGAGGTGTATGTTAACGATCCTATGGCACTACATAAAAAGGGTTATTTCATAATTGCTTGTGGGACATTGCTGTGCATATTTGGGCTGCTGATTTGCCTCCAAACACACAGTCACTCCCCACAGTAAAGCACTGGCAAGAAAGGTGCTAACTAAATGCAAGGATTTTTTCATTTACTTATTAATTTATTTTATTATGATTGCAGTTACAATAGGGTTTTAGAAATTGGTCATTAGAAATTACATATCAAAGGCAAAGTTTATAGTCAGATCTAGGGTGCGCATTCTTAAGTTGGGTGTCTTTAGAAATTAGTTTATTTCATAATAATTTAGATAGACTAGAACAAAAAAAGTCACTGAACTCTTCAAACCACATCTTCCATAACATGCTCTATTCTCAACAACCAGCCATGATCTCATCTTGCCTAAACTCATACACGAGGGATATAGCCAATAGTTATTGTACAATCTAGAAGCTGTTTATTGAAATATATCAGGGTTTTATATATATATACAGTAATAATAATCCTTGCATTTGATATAGCACCTAATCATTGAACATCTCAAAGCTTGTGTGGTTTTAGAAATACAACAAAATTACATTTATAGAGTATGCATGTATGCATGTATATATGTATGTGTGTATGTATGTATGTGTGTATGTATGTATTGCGGAGAAATGAGAACTCTAATGTTTCCATCTCTATAACCAGTAAATCACTGGAGCTCAAGTGTACATTACTGCTGGATCAGCAAGGACTCACCAACCTATCATTAAAAAGGATTCATGTCACCAAACCACCGTAACAAAGTATTGTCTATATATTTACATTTTGTATAGTGACTCGCTTGTTCAGGTACCAATTATAACGATATAAAATGCTACAAATGGTTTAACTCATCTACATTTTATCAGGACTATTCCATCTGAAATCTAAATATTCAGCTTGTCTGAAACTAGATGTGATTTTTCATGTCAGCCAGGTGTCCGACCACATGCAGAAACCCACAAGGTAACTACACATATATGTCATTTAAGGATGGAAATTTTCCTGTGTCTAGAATTGAAGCAGACTCACTCCCTGGATAAATGCACCCTTCTAAATACAATAATTCTGAAGAGTATTTGGCGCAGGATGGCAAGAGCCGAGGTTTGTGGACGCTGAAGTGTGAATTGGTGTCTAGCTGGAGTTTAACCAGCTAAAACCACTTAGCTTGCCATTGTCTGATAAGCTTTCACTGGTTATCTAGCTGGCACCACCCTACACATCGGGACTTTGGTTTGCAAGAGTAATAATGGTTGAGGGGGAATAATCTCTGTTCTCAGTTACCAGACTGCCCCTTCAAGTTCCAGGCTAACTGTTATCAGCAATGCCCTGGATTACTGTGGATCCGCCTGTCTCAGGAACCAGACAACTGAGACCGATGGATTAATTCAATTCCAACATTACGTTGCCAAGCATGTCACACTGGAGACAGCTCAGCTCCATGGAAATCCCACTTACCTTCCCTTTCCCTTCTACCCCAAGGAGGATAGCTAATTACATGTAATATGTAGGGATTGGGTTCTGATCACTACCAGAAACCATGAAGCAATAATTCAAGGCATTCATGTTAGCTCCGCTTCATGTGATATGGACTGACTATTACTTTACTGGTACAGGCGCCACCGCGTAATTGGGAACCGCTTAAGCAGGATCATCGCTTGATTGGGACGAAACAGCGTGTGACTGTTTTTATGCGTGTTATTTGCATCGGATATGCGAGACTGCACATCGTTTTGATGGGATAGTTTTTGTCAACACAGATTTTCAGCCACCGATATTCTCGCGTGCCATAACATGTTTCTTCCATGTAACACCTTATCGGCCATACGTACATGTGCAGGGAGTACGTACAGCGCAGCTAGCCAGCCATACAATGTACAATGTACATTTTGCAGTGTGCAAAGTGGCTATCCATGTCGTGCAAAGATCGTACGTACGTTCTGCCAGCAGCGTGAGCTAGCGGTACACACACTGTACGTCGGCATGCATACACACACTACAACAGAAACTTAACCTTGTGTCATGAGAGAGAGAGAGAGAGAGAGAGCACGCGCGGGAAGAAACAGCCACAGGGAGGGACATCGCTGTGTTGCTTTAGAGAAGGAATAACAGTCGAAGGTTTGTTTTTTTAATACCGAAAAAACAACATTGTTGATTCTTTCGTGATTTCTGCGTGTTTGTTCGTGTTGTGTTATGATTCTGGTGTGTGTAGAATGCATGTGCCCACGTACTGAGCTTTGTGTTGGGTGAATAATGCGTCTGCTGCTCGGCATCGCCTAAACGGGAGCCTTGCTTAAACAGGACATTTAATCGTCTCCCAAGCTGTCCCACTAAAGCGAGGGCTACTGTATTATAGCACTATGCCAACAAAATGCTTTCTTAAATGACAAAGATAATCAACAAAATAACTGTACCGAAGGAGTAGGAGTAGCATTTGAAAACTTCTGGAATTTAATTTTTTGGGGGCCTTTTAAGATGTCTTAACAGTATTTCCTGTGTCTCTCACAGGAATGTTCGCTGCAGTATGTAGCTGTGTGCAATATATGCTGCAAGTCAGTGAATTACAACGTAAAGATTGTAAATCAGCCGGCAACACAATGTATGTCACAAACTTCTCAAAAATAGCTAAATCATAAATAGTTTTTTTTCTCACTTTTATCCATATTCTTCTGAAAGAATGTTTAGTGAAGTTTTTCAATTTCTTAATATCTACCTGGCATTAGAAGCATAAAGAAAGTCAGTTCTGGTAGTTATTGTGTGACAGAAATGTTGTATGAATTAATTGAAAAACTAAAAAGGTTAACACGAACTTACGTTTTGCCCAGAGCTTATTCTGGTATATATTTTAGGGCATTAGATACGGTTTCACATGGCACATTAATAGGGCCTGGCTGACAATTTCAGTAATTTATGAGTTAATGGTAGCAAGGGTCATAACAAGGCATTGAAGATCCTCATAGTGTTTTGTTTCATACATCACATCTAAGAACTTTGAGGTACTTGTGGGGTGATGATGATAAAACAGCCTTTTGCTTAATCTACCTGACTCAAGTGATTGTAGCTATCGGATTCACTTTCTCTCACTGTGGTTTATTAAAACCCTAACACTTTATTGGAAAAACATGTGTGAACTTGTTTTTACAAATTGCTTTACAGACTTAAAACAATCAGATTGGAATGAGAACAGCTCTGTGGCTGCACAGAATATCTCTCATCCAAATTCCGTGTGGAGGAGGGAGGTTAAATTAATCAAAGTGTAAAACAAAAATGCTGAACGACACCTCACCTCCCCACCCCACCCAAACGTAAGTTCATACTGAAGTTTAAATGTTCCATCTCTGTATATAAGCAAGTACAGTATCATGATACTGTACTTGATTCTGGTTGACATCCTAAAGCTATATTTAAACTTATTTATTTATTCTGTTTTGTTTAAAAGCCCCAGCTGGTAGGAGACAGGTGTGGTAAATTGTATCTCAAAACTATGCTTCAAAATGATCAAGACACCAGGAGTCATAGCATGGGATCTCCAGCTGAGCAGGCAGACAAGACTTTGGTTTATTGCAATGGGTGAAGAGGTGATTATCATCTGTGACAATTGGCTAATAACTGGCCAAAACAGAGTAAATAACTCAAAGTTTAAATAAGTTGTGAAATACTTGTGATGCTCGAAAGCAGCACTTCTGTAGTCCTGTAGCGTAATGGTTAGAGTACAGTACTCAGCTTGTAAGCGAGGGGAACGTGTGGTTGATTCCTGGGCAAGACAACAGGTTATGGAACTTTCCCTATTCCATACACCTCTGTTTCCCTAGCAGGAAGTAGAAATCTGGTTGTTAGTTGATTGTCGGATCACTTTTTTGGAAGTAATAATCCCTTAAAAAAATGTTTTAGAATTTGTCACTCAATGTTTGTGGCCACTGTTGTGCACAACAGGCATTTTGCACACAAAATACATACACAGCCAAGTGTATTCTGTGAAGTGCTTTGAAACGTCTTGAAGACATCTACGTCAAATGCAAGGATTATTATGAAGGATTACTGTAGTCTTCCGTGTTGTAAATTTCCATGGTTCTAAATCCATGGTGGGTGACTTCAAGCCCAATGATTGTTACTTTGTGAATGTTACCGATTCAGTTTTGTGTGCTGTCTGGCATTTCGTCTCACCTTCGCTCCAACACCCCATCAAAAACATTTGGACTCAATAAATAAAAAGAGAAAAATGCTCAAACACTACTATGCTTCCAATTCAACAAGTCTCAGGGAATAAGTGGGTAAGAGATCTTGCTGGATGTTTTTGTAGCCTTAAATTACCGTAAAGTTCCACGTATAAGGCACACTTTTTTTTCACGTTGGAAGATCTCGAAAGTTGGGGGTGTGCCCTATACGCAGGTACAAGAAATTTTTAGCATCAGAAATACGGTAAACAGGAGGGGCGGCCGGCGCGCTGTCAGCCGGGGTTTGGACACTGTGTCCAGTGGCGGTTGGGAGGAGGGGCTGATAGAGCTTCGGCCTCGGCCGCCCGGGCAGCGGCAGCAGCAGCGGACTTCAGTGCTGTGCCTGCTGCCTGCCTTCTGCCTAACCCAGTTTGCCTGCCTCCCTCCCTCTCCTGCCTCCCTCCCTCCCTCTCCTGCCTCCCTCCCTCCCTACCTACCTACCTGTCTCTCCTCCCTCCCTCCCTCCCTCCCTACCTGTCTCTCCTGTCTCTCCTCCCTTCTGCCGGCAATATCATCGAAAATGCTTCTGTTTTTTTTCACCAAGAAAAGGTCAAAAGTGGGGGGTGCGCCTTATACGTGAGTGCGCCTTATATGTGGGTATTTACGGTACCCATCTTCAATCATCATCTGGAAAATACATTCATATATATCCCCCGATATTTCTTAAAAATTTAATTTTCGAAAAGAAAACAGTACAATAAACTTCTATCCCTCTGCCTCCTAACCCACTCATGATAATTAGTCTAATATTGTACCAAACTAAAAAAAACATTGAGTTTCCCACCTTACATTATTTCAGTAATATTTAGAACCACTACATCACAACTGAGAATCTTTACACAAACTTGATGTGTGTGTGTGTATGTATGTCTGTACTGCTCTCAGCACTCCGCTTTCCATTTTTCTTCTAATCTAGTCATTTATCTTATACTAGTGATTGTATTGATGAGAACCCAAGGTAGGTAATCCTACTCGACCCCTCTCTTCGCTATGGCATATTTGGCAAGACTTGTAACAGGAGAGGAAAACTGGGATTATCATACCATGAAAAACATCTCCACAAATATTTAAGAACTTCATGCAGGGGCATATGTGTTTATACATATTAAGCCCTGGAGAGCACACGGGTGGTACTTTGTAAAACTGTAACGGAGCTTCCCCTACAACAGATGGTGCCAGAAAGTGGGGATTTATCATCAAATTAAACATGTTCTTCACATCAAAGGATGTAAGTCGGTTCCAAGAGTCGGCAGATATTCTTTTGTTCGTGGTTTTCCGTTCACCACTGCAAACTTTGATACTTTCATCAGATAATGTAACAGTTTCACTTGCAATGGAACCCTTATGAAATCAGTTCTGATTTGCCAAATCTTATCATTCTCTGATAAGATTTGTGCCAATATAACGAATAATAGATTGTTGGTATCTAAAGCACGCACTTAAAAGGAATTATCTCCTTGGTTGACATACTACTTTACCAGTATGGATATCAAAGTGCTGGTGCCCAGTGTCAGGAGCTATGCACACATGGGTTGACACGAGCAATGGCACACATTGCCATGTGTCAATTTTTAAATGATCGTTATCTAGTTCAGTTGTGGAGCTTTATGAACACCATTTTTTTGCAGTAGAGTTTGCCTCCATGAGCAAGTTTGTGTGTGGAGGCAACTGGTAATTGACAAGGGACTGTTTTCCAAGCTCCAGAGCTGACGAGACTCCCTTGGAGAAGGGAACGCATTATGGAGAAGCAAATTGATACAGTAAAGTCAGGGATCCGGACGGAGTGAGTCGATCTAATGGCACTCCCACACCTGCACAAGCATTTTGATGTCACAGCAATATTTGCAAGATGGCAGCAACAGTTGGAGTAGTGAAGGATGTGAGACAAAAGTGTGATATAAAGGGGGTAGGGGTGTGCAGCTTAGGTCAGGACATTCCCACATACACTGAACATCACTTAATGCGGGTGGTTTTCAGAGCTGTGGAGTCTGTTTAAAACTGTGTCACTCTAGCTGTTGGGACCTCATAGTTTTTGAGACGTTGAAGCGATATTAGAATAGTTTAGCTTGATTGCCAATACTTTCACCTCTGAGTCAAAAGATTGTGGATTCAAGCCCTGCTGTGGAATGTAAACTCATTAGTGTAGGCTAGCAACTCAGTGCAGTCCAAAGGAGTGGTCATTGTTACACATTCATAGATTCATAGATTCATAGAATTTTACGGCACAAAAGGAGGCCATTCGACCCATCTAGTTACTTTAATTTAATTTAACTTTCATGTTGTCCAACAGAAAAAATGTTCTAGAGCATTGCCATATAACCAGCTAAAAACTCCATTAGGAAAACTGTTTCCCTTACTTACACAAAGATGTTCCTGGAGATGCTTTATCATTTACTTGTCAGTGTGTCTACTATATGGGGCCATAAACCTAGTTATGTGACCATGGTACTTAGAAATTAAGTGATACCAACAAAGGAAGAGAAATCCAAATACTGTACAGTAAAATCTTGTTTATCCAGTACCCCAAAAACCAGTATACTCAACCAACCGGTATCTCACAATACAATTCACCATTCCAGCAACCGGATCTCATAGAATTCCAACAATTCGGAGCCATCCGGGACACTCGCAGTATGCTCATTTTGTGCATGCATGCAATGCATGCACATGCGCACTTATTAGACGTACCGAATGCTGGAATTTTTATTTTACCGATCATTTTACTGAGTGTGCTGGAATGCTTTATTGGTAAGTATCCATACAATATTCTGTTATTGTTTAGTCTTTTACAGTATTACTGTAATATGGTATGTTTTAAAATAAGTCTTTTTTTGTTCGATTTTCGGCAACTTGCCACTTGAATATCCGGCATATTTGATTAAACGGCAATGGTCAGGTCCCGAGGGTGCCGGATAAGAAAGGTTTTACTGTACTGCACAGAATTCTCCATGTCAAACCATTGTAGCTACAATCACCATATATGACTAAGCTACTCTCAATACTGTACTATGTATGTTTTACATGGTTGCTTACTGTGTTATTTTTGAAAGTTACACCAAAATAGAGTGAACTAAAATATAGCATAATAAAATACACACTAAAATATATCAAACAACAATTTTCCAACTTCAGATACATTAAGCTAAGATAAGATTTGGTGACAGCATCAATAATTTCACATTTTTATTATATTCATGTATTATTTCTAAACAAGAACAGAGATTCTTCCGGTGTCTTGCCCAACAATCTGCCATATAAGATTGATTACTTTATGG
The DNA here is from genome assembly GCA_035084275.1 of Hydrolagus colliei. NCBI lineage: Eukaryota > Metazoa > Chordata > Chondrichthyes > Chimaeriformes > Chimaeridae > Hydrolagus > Hydrolagus colliei. The sequence continues at coordinate 26,891,984 of CM068742.1, read as the reverse complement.
TTGTTTCTTTATTCTATGGTTATGGGATATTGCTGGTGTAAATTGGCTCCCATATTCACCTATAAATATACGTGCATTACGCTTTACAAAAATGCTTTGTGAAGCTTTTTCACATTATAGATGCTATATTAAATACAAGGATGGTTATTATTTTATTGTTATTGTTATTAAAGCTGTATTCCATACTAAAATCATTTAAGAAGGATAATATCAGCAATCCACCATTAATCAAAGTTCAGCAAAGAACCAGCGTGGACCTGGCATGGATTCCCTTATTTGTCCGATGAATTCGGTATTTTGAATCTCATTAAACATTGAACTTTGGTATACTGTTCATTTATCCAGGATGAAATAGACCTGGCAGTATAAACCTAGCTTTCTATTCCACATCATTTAATTTCCTGAAGCATAAATGCGGCATAAGAAGTTAGAACAAGGAATTTCCTATCTCACCGCCCTTGCTCAGTTCAGCAAATCCATCTGTACTCTCTGTGGCTGTGACCTTCTTTCATCCATCATCTCCTGAGGAACCTGCCAAATAGTTAATTGTGTCTCATTAGAATCTGTAGGTATTTCCTGAAGGATATATGAAATGATAATTGAAAATAATACAAGTGAAAATTCTAGCACAACCACAACACAGAATGCTTTGGATTTATGTACTCCTGAAAATATGGTATTTCCCCTCCTGCCCAATGCAAATTATTTTGGAATTAAAGAGGCCTGAAATTCCATGAAGTCTTACCTGAAACCCGTTTTGTGTTAACATTTATTGATCGTGCAAATTATGGAAGATTATCAAATTCATTCTTGAATTGGAAGGAAGGTTTCCTCAATTCATTTTATTAAAAAAAAGTCTGTCTCTCAATTGAAGACTTCAACAAATTTTTAACAACTTTCCACAAATCTGTGCAATTTTACATATTGAGACAAGTTGCAGGCTAAGACAAGGTGCAATTCCAAAGGTTTGTTTGTCTGTTTAGCATTGGAATCTTAATTACTGGTGTAAACAGGTCATTAAATTTATATGAGGCGAAATGCTTCACTTTTAACATACACCCGATACCTTACTCAATAGGAAAGAAGCAAAATTGACAAATGGAGTGGATGCAGCTGCTGAGAGAAAGCACAGGTTCTGGGTTGTGATGTTGAGGGAAGTCTCTGTATTCAGGAGGCCCCGAAAAGGGAGAATTAAATATAATTAAGATTTCCCACCTCAGGGGACAGAAAGAAGGTCTGGAGCAGATTGACAATGGCTTCTCCCGGGTCAAGAGAACACAGACGGAATTCCTAACTTATTTCAGTGATACCTGCAGACTGTCCAGGGAGACATTGGTAGCCCAAACAAAGGGTCATGAAGGACTCGAAACAGGTGAGAAGTGGAGCTCCGTAGAAGTCTACTCCGGAGGGTAAAAATGAATGAAAGAGTTGTTGTGCAAGCAGATTTGTTCTCTGAAGGTAAACTGAGAGGAGGACATTGGCCGGATGTTATGGTATAGTATGAGATGAGTCAATCATCTGCTGGTTGTTCGACAGGAATGTAAAGAATGTAATCATTAATTGCGTGCCCTCAGAAACACAGCACTGGTTGGGTGCTCAACAGCAACAGAAAAGTGATGATACGTTAGCAAGCTTTGACAAGCGGCTGCTCCGAAATGAGACATAATTTGCATCGCTATGCCTTCAACCACAGTAGCCCTTACCTAAACATGGAGAGGATAATATAAACTAAATTTAGCAAATATATATTTTTATTATATATACATATAGAGAGAGTACATATATATAAACATGTAACACAAAACAGTTGTGGGACAAACCTGTGTGCAAATTGATTCCCACATTCATCTACAAACACACAGTCACTACACTACACAGACTCAGAGTTATACAGCACAGAAGAAGGCCATGTGGCCTTTTGTGTAGTGCCAGCTCTTTGAAAGAGCTGTCCAAATTAATCTGCTTTCTCCCCATAGCCCTGCAAACCTGTCCTCCCCAAATAATTCGCTACTTTACTCTTAAAAGTTGTTATCAAATTGGCTTCCAGCACCCTTTCAGGCAATGCATTCTAGATCTGAACAACTCATGGGGGAAAACATTTCTCCTCACCCCCCACTGTTTCTTTTAGTGACCTTCCCTGACGTCTTCAAGACATCTCAAAGCGCTTCATAGAATATACTGTAAAGTGAATGGCTGTATATTTGTGGACAAAACGCGGCAGCCGATTGTACACAGCAGTATTCCAGAAACTGTCATGGATTGAAATGACCAATTTATTATTCTTTTTTTTTTGAGGGATTATTATCAGGGGTGCAGAGTAAGGAAATTTGCACAAGGTTTCGCCCTGCCTGGAATAAATGCAAGTCTAGAACCCAAGTCTCTCATTTGCAAGGCAAGTGCTCTAACCACTGAGCTGCAGGACTCCACATTTCCCTTGGGTACAAGCAACAAAACCCCCAACAATCCAGAACTCACAATACAAACTGGGTTTCACATTGTCATCCTTAGGAGGTATAAATATCAATAACATTTCATAAATGTAAAGGTTTCCAATTATAATAGTTTAGTCAATACATTCGTAAAGTTAAAATACTATATGTATACATCACAGAGTGCAAAGCATTAGGTAAAATGCAAAAAAAAAGAAACTAAACACAAAGATTATCAGCCCTTTGATAATCAGTGGTCAGACCTTCAGTCTTTCTGCCCCCACCCTATGGAACTCTATCCCGTACTCCGTTGACTCGCTTCCTCCCTTACCTCCTACATGGCGTGTCTCAAAACCCTCCTCTTTGACCAGGCCTTTGGCCATCTTTCTACCCTCCCTGGCCCCCACCTTCCCCGATCCCAACCCCAGCTCAGGTTCAAAACCCTGACTGTCCAGTGCCTTAGGACATCCTCCCAGCGTGAAAGACAGTATACAAATGTAATTTTGTATTTTATTGTATTTCAGCATGTCACTGTCTGAAACAATAGCTTCCCATCAGGTGCTTGATGTCTGATCCGGTCAGTAAAGCACTCTGAGGCATTATCCTATGTGAAGGGGCAAAATAAATGCGTGTTTGTGATCTCTCTCTCTCTCTCTCTCTGTGTGCAGACTCACTGTTTCCTCCTGCTCTTTGTTCCTCCCTCACAATTAAGATTTCTTTGTAGACAGGTTACACACTTCTCAAATACCTATTCATGTTCATTGAACCTTGTACTTATTCAATTTGTGAAGGGGATCCAGCCAATTTTGACACTGGATGGATTGTTACAGTAAGCGCTGTAAAACGATCAGTTTGTTCACACCTTGCTGGGTGAAAGACATGAGAGAGTAAGCAAAATAATCGGATTTCAAAAGTCCGCTAGCCTTTGTTCTTCCATTTGCGTTTAGAAAAAAGCAGATCAGCCTCTTCACGACAACAGCAACGACTTGCACTTATATAGAGCCTTCCACACCGGGAGGTGTCTCAGGGCGCTTCACAAAAGTGGAGTCAGAGACCAAGTCAGCGTGAGGGGAAAGGTGACCGTAAATCCAGTCGAAAATAAATTTAGAATTAACATTTGGGGAAATATGCCGTATTTGGGGTGATATTTATCAATGGTAAAAATTCACACAATGTCAGAACATGTTGAGTCCTGTCCTTCGTGTCAGATGTGGGGCTGGACACACTCCTCTTTCTTTCCACAACATCCAACGTCCAATGTCACACTCAACCAACCTTTCTGGAAATGAATTGTGCTATTTAGGGCTTTTAATTTAGTGGCTCGTTTTAATTTTTGAACCCCAGCCTCAAAATGGACTATTCTTTTCAATTCAATAATATTTAATCTCCACAATTATTTGGGGGGCACTATCTGTTGAAGATGTGCTCACTGGGGTTTGGTATGCTGACCTGAATAGGGCTGGGTGGAGCAGTTTCTCAAGTTAATCAAAGTCTTCTCAGTTGCTGACCAAATAGGAATTCATGACTTGAGAACTTTAGGATTTGAAGTTTGTTCAATGCTTTACAAGTTCCTGAGATTGTCCTTATTCCAGATTTCAAAAACTGCAGAGATTCCCTGGTAACATTTCATCCGAAGGACATCACTCTGAAAGTAAGCTCATAGTCTCACTGTCGATCTTGAATCCATAACCTTCTGATTCGGAGGTGAAAGTACTACCAACTAAGCCAGGCTGATTCAGATAAGGAATGCATTAAGGAATACCAGAGAATTGTACCCATTATGCTGTTGTACACTATACATGTGGCATTTATTAAATCTTACAGCATGTGTACTGAAGGCAACTTACAAATTACATAAAGCATATAAGTAATGTTACTGTCTCTGCAATGTTGATAGCAAGTCAAGGTTTACAATTATAATAAACACAAACCTGCAATTGATACACTGCCTTATCACTTGAACAGGACACAGACAGTGAGTTTTAACATCTTGTTCGAAGGACAGCACACCCGGTAATGCAGTGTTCCTTCCAACACTTAATAATAATAATCCTTGCATTTGATATAGTACTTTTTACTTTGTCTAAATGTCCCAAAGCGCTTCACAGAATATACTGTAAAGTGAATTGACTGTATATTTATGGCCAAGCACGACAACCAATTGAGCACTGCAGTGTCCCACAAACTGCTGTGGATTGAAATGACCAATTATTATTTTTTTCGGAGGGATTATTATTAGGTGTGTGGAGTAAGGAAACTTGCCCAAGGTTTCGCCCTGACCCTGCCTGGATTTGCGTTTGTAAGGCGAGTGCTCTAACCACTGAGCTACAGGACTCCACTTACGAAACAAGCAAGGGAGCATCTTTCTGTGTCTCATGATTCAGCACATTGATGCCAGCAGAACTCTTAACTATAGGTTATTTTTTGACCAAATCATAATGTGTTAAATGTTTATTTTGGTAATCGTGCAGGTGCATGTAGGAAAGCCAACCTCACTTGTGTCTCTCCCCCGCCCCACTCCATTCTGCGGTAGAGTAGGAGGGGTAGTACTCTGCTGGATTGAATTTCTCACTTCTAACACATTGTTCAGTTGCAATGATTCACATCCAACTCATTTAACTGGCCTCTGTGCTTCTGGTCCTTTAGAAAAGCTGAACTATATTCCACTATCAATTGTGGATATAAGCCTCGCACAATAAAAAGGAAATAGGTTTGAAAAAATCATCGGATACAATATGCCATCAATCAAGAGGATTATTGGCAATGCACTTACATGTTTAAAGGGCAGGGCATGTGTGGTTTTAAAACTGTGTGACCTACAGTTAAGATAAAGAAAACATTCACGCAAGCATGAATAGATATATTTTTTGGAGGTAGATCTAAATCATTTTACCATTGAGGTGAAGCAAACCAGAACCTGAAACTTCAAAAGGGAATTTCTCCATGAAGATATTTTCTTAAACCAATTCTGGTAATTAATGCAGCCATGCATCGTTTTGTTTGCACTGAAGCTAATCACAGGCAGTTCAGTGAACAAGTGTGCCATTGGTTTAGTTTATGGGCATCTTGTTTGACCGTCAACTGTTCTTTTTCCCCCATATTGGTGCCAAGACCAGCACTGCCTTCCTCCACCTCCCCAACTTTGCCCGACTCCGCCACTACCTCACCCCTCAGGCTGCCGAAATTCTCATACATGCATTTGTCAGCTCAAGGCTCGACTACGGCAACTCACTTCTTGTGTCTTCCACAATTCTTCACTCCACAAGCTGTAGATCATCCAAACTCTGCAGATCGTTTCCTCTCCCGCACCAGGCTCCATGTCCCCATCATCACCACCCTCGCCCGGCTCCACTAGCTCCCCATCCTTCAGAGGATAGAATTCAACATCGGCGTCCTCACTTTCAAGGCCCTCCAGGCCTTGCACCTCCCTAACTCTCTGACCTGCTGACCCTTTATCAACATGTCAACTCCCTTGGATCAGCGGGCTCTGGCCTGCTCCATGTTTCCCGCCCGCCCCACCCTACCATCGGTGGTCGTGCTGTCAGCCTCTCTGCCCTCACTTTTTGGAACTCCATCCCACAATCCTTGCTCCTTCCCTTGCCTCTTTTAAGGTCCAACTCAAGACTTTCCTTTTCAATCGTGCCTTCAGTAACCCTCCTATCTCTCTGCTGTCCGTCATCCCAACGCTGCTTCTCTCTCATCCCAGCCTTGACCCCCCACCCCATGCTCTGGCCCTGATCCCTGTCTGCTAAGCGCCTTGGGACATTCTCCTAACGTGAAAGGCGCTCTACAAATGTAATTGTATTGTTGGTTGTTTTTGTTAGTGATAGATACATAGATACCCACAGAATTTACACTTCCGCGACTGATGGTAGAAAAATAATTATCTCAACACTTGATTTTGTGCTTTTCACATATGGTAAGAGAGAGGAAAACAGCAACCACTGCTTTCAGTTTTCTCTGTGAAATGTTAGTTTGACAGGATTTGTTGGAATGTTCATACCCTAATTTGTCACAGAGCTTTACCAGTCTGAAAACAATTTGCTTGAACCTTCACCCATATAGAACTAGAATGAGCATTCCCAATCTGAATGTCACGTCATTTCACAAAGACGGAGACGGCAGGCTTTGATTCTATCAAGCTGGTTCCACATTCAAACCCAAGTCTCAGAGCTGAAATATTCTAACCAAGTGTTTCATCCAGTTCTGGCTGATCCAGCTTTAACAAGTACTGAGCATCACAATCAAAACCAAACAAACAGTATTACTTGTAGGCCCTGTGCCATGACTGTAATTTGCCGTGGCAAGTTACAATGGAAAAGAAGCTGTACATATGCAAAATGTTTGTTATTGAACATCAGTAGCATGCAAAGACATTACAGCCAAGTGTTACAAGTCTATGAACCCTTGCACTTTAAAAACCGCTTTGGATTTCAGGAAGTACGTTTCTATGAGAAGTAAAACTGGTAAAAAATTGATATTTAAGTGATGTAAGATCCTCTGTTCTTTTCATGTAAGAGACGCAGAGCTTTTGAAAAACATGCTCTGTGAATATTTGTAGATAAGCATCTGACTTTTCCTCAGTTTAAGAGGGGATTACACAATGGGAAATCTGCGGTGATAAACATGAGAAATCTTTCAGTTTCAGATTTCTCCCTCATCATACTGACTCAGGCCCAACTAATAATTCTCAATTAGAAAAAGATTTATCTGATTCACTGAGATTAGTCTGATAGTTTGCTGGTGGAATCCCCCGAAGCTCTGTTGTCTCCAATTAATGGTGGCACTGAAGATATACAATGTACATTGACCCATTGTAAAATTCTTAGAAGAGGATCTAGTCCAGAAGTACCCATTCATGACTTTTTTTAAGGACATAAGAAAACAAGGAATTCAGAAAAATTACATGGCCATCACTCCCGCTGCCTCTTACAGAACTCACGCAGCTCCTAGATAACATCTTGTCTCCTGGGGCAAAGCTGAACATCCATCCTCTAACATCCCCCAAAATAATGCATCAGAAACTGATGAATGTTTATTAATTATTCCTCTATATGTAAAGCATGTGGGTTCATGTAGCTCAGTGATAAGAGCACTCACCTTGAGATAACTGGGTTTGATTCCCGGCAGGACGAAATATTGGGCAAGTTTCTGTAACTCCATATGCTTACTGAATATACTGTAAAGTGAATTGACTGTATATTTATGGGTGAACCATGACAGCCAATTTTGCACCGCAGTGTCCCATAAACAGTCGTGGATTGAGTGACCAAATTATTATTGGGTTTTTTTTAGGAATCATTATCCCTGGAAAAGTGATCCAGCAATTGACAACCGGGTTCCTATGGATTAAGGAAACTTGCCCAACATTTCACCCTACTAGGAATCGAACCCAGGTCTCTCGTTTACGAGGCAAGTGCTTTAACCACTGTGCTACAGGACTCCACAAGATACTGTTTACCCGCAGTAAATAGGAACCCGGTCGATTAGCGGATAGCTTTTCCGGGGGTAATAATTCCTTCAAAAAAAAATACAAATTGGTCACTCCATCCACGGCTGTTTGTGGGACACTGCTGTGTGCAATTGGCTGCCGCGTTGCACTCACAAAGTACACGGTCAATTCACTTTACAGTATATTCTGTGAAGTGCCTCGAAGATGTACGAATTCAAAGCCCAAATAACCTTCTGACTCAGAAGCAAGATAGCTACCGAATGAAATAGGCTGACACTTATTTTTTCATTTCCAACACCTCCCCATTTGACCTTGGCCTGTTACTACTCTCCACCGATAACACGCCCTGACCAGCAGCCATGCCATAGGCCATAATGTTATACCATGTTACAGCATTAAATATTTTTTTGCCAAAGATATGAGTACAACAAGATCTTTAATAGGAAAACTGTGTGGAGAGAGGAAAATGTTTTCTTTCATTCAATTGTTCATCAAAGATTAAAGAATGCCAGGCACAATAGTGCCAGAGCAAAGTCCCTGTCAGTAAAGGTTTCCATTGACAGGTGGTGTTCTGTATTTGGGAGCAGTGATTTACAATTTGTTTGCATTGAGTGGGGCAGACATGGTCCTGCAACTTGTAGTCCGGTACTTGATCTAGAATAAACACCCAAATGTCCTAAATACACATCAACAGTTGGTGTGCTGCAGCTGCAGATTGAGTTCAATGTCTCTGAGCCTGTTTGGAATCCGCACTAGCATCCCTTGGCTGAGAGATAACATTCGGACAACTCTCCCTCATCTGTTCCTCATAGCCTGCCCCACATTCCTGTGCTGTAACTCTTGTGGTACAGAGATAAATGTAAATACCAGCCATGATCTGGAGCAGTGTATCTGTCAGTCGGGCCTCACTGTAGCAGTCTCAGGCTGGGGAGCTGGACTATATCAGCTAGTTACTGCTCAAACGCAAAGAATGTTCACTGCCTGCTGTCACTGAACAATGTTAAAAGGGCAGCATTTAGGGTTTCAGTTTAGCCTAAATATTATTACTAGCCTTCCCTACTATAGCACCATTACACACCATGTTTTGCAGTGTATTGCTACCTACTTGCAGCTCTGTAATTAATAAACAAAGTATACAATCCACCCTCATAACATGTTAATGTCTTGAACTACAGTCTGGCTCCTGGAGGAAGTGTTTGTTAAGTGGTATTGGAACACTTGAAGAAGCAGCTATAACTGGAAAATGAAAGAGATCTGGCAGCTTGGACCAAAGCACTAAATCCAAATGTTTACTCTTATCCATCATTAAAAATAATCCTCACATAAGAAAAAAATAGCTGGGTTGCACTTTCTTCTCAACAGCAAAGTAGATCCATTGGGTTTAATATGCTGACACCAGTAATCTTCAAAATGTTGCTTCACATTTGGAAGTGGAACATACAGTCCAACAAGGAGATGTTGGAAACGTGTTACACCTCCAATAAAGCGGTGACAAATGCGACATTACATAATAACAGTTCATGTAAGATCACGTGATCACGCTCATGTGATATCACATTGAATCTTTTAGGAAAAGTCAAATTTTTCACTCCATTCTGAATCATGTTGACAACGGGGTACATTGAGATAAAAGCACTCAAACCCAGCGTTTCAATAAAGTCAGATTGCCAATAAAGAACAGCATTCTGACTAGAGTTACTAGTCTTTTCTTCCAGTCGTTTTAAAATCTCTTCCAATGCTTTCAGCTTCTGATCCTTCAGAAGCAGACACTCAACAACTTCCCACTGTCTGGGCACTATTCTAAGTTCCTGTCTCTGACCGTTCAACGGTATCCAATCTTATCCACTTCAGCTCCAGACAGTGCATTAGATGGTTATGAAGAACGGCCAGGAAAATGGGATTGAAAGGATTGTTCTTAAAGGAGCTGCCACAGACACGATAGGCCAAATGGCTTTCTCCTGCGCTGTATATTTCAATGGTTTTCCAGAGTCCATATGAGCCTTGAAATACCCTCCAGCTAGAAAGACTGGCTCGATAGTCACCATATCCAGATCCAATGATTTGGATATAGTAGCTATAGTAGAAGTCTGCAGCTTCCTTTTTCCTATAGACTTCAAAACAGAATGTGTTACCTAGAAAATCTAAAACAATTAACAATTAAGAGTACCAGTTCAGCCCTCACATCTCTGCCAACTAGTTTGGGAACATTGAAGAATTTTTCACATTGCATTTCTGCATGGACTGAGTTCTTCCTCCATAAGAGCAATCCCCCCACCCCACACCCCCCATATCACAGGACTAGAGTGTCAGCCTGGACTACAAGCTCAATGTCAAGGGGCTTAAACGTACAACCATATGGTCCAGGGCAACAATGCTACCAACAGCAACAACAAGAAAATTACATTTGTAGAGCGCTTTTCATGTCGGGAGGACTTCTCGAGGTGCTGAACAGTCAGGCGTCAGGACCCGAGCCCTGGAGGGGGAGGGGGGCTGGGGAGGTGGGGTTGGGATGAGGGAGGACAGAGAGGTAAGATGACCAAAAGAGCCACGTTGACGTCTATCTCCTGAATAATCTCTGAAATGTCATTTTCAGCAGTTGAACATGATCTTAACAGCAACAACAACAACAACTTAATTTATATAGTGCACACCAGACAGCGTCCCAGAGCGCTTCCAAAGTGTTTAAGCAGGAATCCTTCGGAGATTTTCAAGATCATTTAGCTGTTCGAATATTTGGAATATCAAAACACATTTCAATGATACTCCTTAAAGGAATAGAATGTGTTTAGTAATATTGCAAGTTTGACCCCTCTACTGTTAAACATGAAAAATTCATTTTATATTTCAAATTATTTCACTTTGTTTTAAAAATACTGCATGTATTGGCTTAAAGCTGTGAGCAGTAATGTACCTACTTGTATTGAGACTTAGTGTGCTGGCGGGATAGCACGTTTAATATATCAGGAAACAAATTACAATTAATGTGAAACATCTCTTAATAATTGACATAAGTGCTGTTTTTGTTTTACTGCTGTGTTAAAACAACACAGAGTAATTCTAAATCCTGTAAGAATGCCAACCCTAAGGTATTATTTTCTGATAGGCCTTTAAGTTGGCAATAAAATGTCTGACTTGTGAAATTTCACCACAACTTCAATACATTTAAATTCCATACTACGTGTACATTTATGGATTGCAGATTCAAAGAGGGCAATAGATATTCTAGATGTGACAGTATTATTTAAATTTATGTTTTTCATATGTTTATTTAAAATTTGTGAGTGAATTGTTATTTGTATAAAAACTGTATTTTCAGGCAAACAGAGTAGCCAATTTGCACACAGCAATGTCCTAGAAACACACATAAAGTAAATAACTAATTTCATCTGTGGGTTTGTTGTCCAGCACACTGGGAGAAACTCCCTTTTCTGTTTGAATAAATAATAATAATAATGATAACAATAATAATAACAATCCTTTGTGTTTGATTTAGTGCCTTTTATGTCACAAGGCCGTTTCAAAGTGCTTTTGATAAGATGCTAGACTGAGGACCTGACAGATGGGCTTTAAACATCCTGTGACACTAGTCAAGAGGAGAAAAATAATTTCTCTCAGTGTCTTCACCAACTAAACCCCAAACTGAAATTAGGCATTCACTTCATGACTATTTGTGGGACATTGCTCTAAAAATATTAGCTGTCACATCCACCTAAAATATACAATATAAATACAAAAATACAAAATCGACGTAAATCCTTTGCAGCGCATTGAGACTTGAAAAGACACTGTATCACATGCAAGGATTATTATTTCCATTTATCAAAATACATCGGTGTGGCAAGAGATAAAGTAATCTAAAGTTATGCATGCACCCATTGAACTTGTTAGATGCTTCTGCAACTTATGGAAAACCTCAGGCTGTTTCCATAATGAGGGCATGTGTTTGTTACTCAGCATCCATCGATCATCGTCCAACACACCAGAAAAGACAAAAAACTCAGCACTGCAGTCTGGTAGTTTTATGGCAGTTTGAAATTGCTTTGCTTGCTGCAGTTGTCTAAAGTATAATGAAACTCTTTGAAATCACTTTCTCATGTTTGGCTTGCAAAAGTGATCCCCGCCTTTTATTATATTAAAGATACAATCTGGATGTCTCATGTCATCGACACTGTCTCCATCCACAGAATCCTACTAGAGTATGACCTATTCCCTGCTGCCTTGCCTGAAATGCCATTAAGATGATTTGAGAATCAAAACTGTAAATTGCAGGATATTATTCAGGATATTATTCGGGTTTATCAGGTTAGAATTAGCAATGGCAAATTTGTACAGTACTTTTGAATTATAGTACAGGTATATTATTATACCTGAATTGTCCATTTATTGCTGCATTTCCTCAACTCCCATAAAGATGAGAATCAAAGCTGGGAATTGGCTGCTTACAGTGTTTAATTAAACACCGAGTCCCGGAGAGAGACTTTGGCGCTGAAGCTGTATACAGTAAAGTCCTGACAATTCGTCACTCCAAGGGAAAAAGGCTCAGTGACGAGTGGTGAGTGGTGACATATGTATAAATACATGAATACATGCAGCTGAGATAGTGAGAGCACGATGACTTAAGTAGTAGTGACAAGTTAAGCCAGGATCGAGTTACCAGGAGTTTACTGTAGTTTGATGCAGATCAGAGACATTTATAAAACAATAGCATCGTTTTTTTAAATCTCTAGTTGCATGACATGGATTGTTTGACATTTGCTATTCTATTTTGGATGTATGTTAATAATCTTACATTTGATTTCCACAACAGGAGGACATCTTAAAGTGCTTAATGTAGTACAGTATATGCATACTGTTTCGCTCTGCAGTTTTTCCGCTGCCTTTGCAATTTCCAGTTTGGATTCTCATGTTTTATGGGAGTTTGAACAAATCAGCAAAGAATAGGGTGTACTATACTTTACCTTAATAAGATGTGGGGGATGAGTTTAGTGTGACTGAAATTACACATTCAGATTTTATCTTTTATATTGTAAAAAAGCAATAATCGGGCTTTTCAAGACTATGCCTTTAGAATTCCTCAACTGGAATTGCAGTATATGTACTCTAATCCCATAATCTGTTTAGTTCCCATACCCCTTTACAGTATATAGGTAAAGCAAACAGTTGAAGAAAGGATTTGGAGATGAAGTCACCTAGTTTTGTACAGAACAGAGACACTTATAAAATAGTAGTTTTTTAAAAAAATCTCTGGTTTCTTGATAAAGTCAAAAGCTGGATTTTTAAAAATTTGCTATTGTATTATAATAATCCTTACATTTGATTTAGTGTGTTTCACATCGGGAAGACATCTCAGAACACTTCACATGACTGTAATATACTGTAAATTGTAGTGACCGTATATTTTGTAGGCGAACATAGCTTTCAATTTATACACAGCAATAATAATAATAATAATCCTTACATCCGATATAGTGCTTTTAACGTCTTCTAGACTTCTCTTCTAGACATTTGGGTGTTTATTCTAGATCAAGTACTGGACTACAAGTTGCAGGACCATGTCTGCCCCACTCAATGCAAACAAATTGTAAATCACTGCGCCCAAATACAGAACACCAACTGTCAGTGGAAACCTTTATTTAAAGGGAGATTGCTCTGGCACTGTTGTGCCCGGCATTCTTTAACCTTTGCTGAACAATTGAATGAAAGAAAACATTTTCCTCTCTCCACACAGTTTTCCTATTAAAGATCTTGTTGTACTCATATTTTTGGCAAAAAATATTTAATGTTGTAACATGGTATAACATTATGGCCTATGGCATGGTTGCTGGTCAGGGCATGTTATTGGTGGAGAGTAGTAACAGGCCAAGGTCAAATGGGGAGGTGTTGGGAATGAAAAAATAAGTGTCAGTCCGTTTCATTCAGTAGCTATCTTGCTTCTGAGTCAGAAGGTTATTGGGTCTTTGAACTCATACATCTTCGAGGCAATTTAAAGCACTTCACAGAATATACTGTAAAGTAAATTGACTGTATATTTGTGGGCTAAACGCGGCAGCCAATTGCCATTGAAATGACCAATTGTATTATTGTGGATTTTTTTGGAGGGATTATTATCAAGTGTGTGGAGTAAAGAAACTTGCCCAAGGTTTTGCCCTGCCCTGCCTGGATTTGAAACACAGGTCTCATGCTTGTAAGGCACTGAGCTGCAGGGCTACTACAAACAGCTACCAAGAGAGCTACCAATTTTATTTGAAGGAATGTACATGAGGACTTCAGGAGAATTCTCCTCTCAAGCTTTTTAACATCTACCTGAACATGCACAGATGGGCCTTGGTGGAACGTCTCATTGAAAGGCCAGCACCACCGACAATAAGCATAAACCTTGCGCTTCACTTTTCAGCCTAGACAGAGCGAGCTACCAACTAAGGCAAAGTGACACCTGGTGTGTAGGAAATATTTTTCTTGCCGGAGCAGAGCTATCTGCTGTATGAAAGTTACATGAAGTGCATTGCCTTTGAAGGAATTGTCTCAGTTTTCAATTACCTAGGCATGCAATTGATTTAGCTTCCTCAACCTCGCCCACCATCACCACTCCAACTATCCTAGAAGTTCACCGCCACAGATACTTGGTGCAGGAAATGAAAGAGAGAAAACATTTTAGTTAATTTCCCCCCCAAATACAGTCAATTCACGACACACTACATTCCTGTGAAGCTCTTTGAAATATTTCAATGATGTGATAAGACTCTACATCAAATGGAAGTATTATTATAATTGCATTGTGCTAGATGTCTGAGCATTGCATGTTGACATGTGTAAAGTACAGTACTTTTTCTCATTAAGAAACCTGTACAATGAGGCTATAAATGTAATTTTGTTGTTGAGTCAATCTCCAAGGCATAAGACAGCATCACGGATAAAAAAAGAGATGCGATAAATCAGATTTGGGTTTTAAAAATCGGTCGATTGTAGGTAGAAGTGAACACTGCGTGACACCAGGAATTTGATTGTACTGAGTCATATGAAAGGATGTTAGAAGAGAAGCTGGTGGAATTAGTTTTGATTTCAACACACTGAAGGTGGGTGGAAAGAGAGTGGGAAATAACATATTTGAAGCTTAGCAGCAACAAGGGAATAGAGTTCAGAGACCCCAAATTCCACCGAGTCTTCGTCTGTAAGACTTTGTATCACAGTTCTAAATTGTGCAGTTGTGGATGATTCCTTAACAAGAACCAGCTTCCAAATTCAGTTGGAATCCGAAACATTTTCCACAATACTGCACCATTAAGAAAAATATTTTTTATAAAAAAAAGTTCTATATTCTATTCTATATTTTTAAAGAAAAGTAGAATTTGGGTTCTCAGAGAAACAATGAGCATAGTAACATTTATTAAATAGTTAGATAACAACAAGAACAACAAAATTATATTTATAGAACGCTTTTCATGTTGAGAGGACGTCCCAAGGCGCTGAACAGTCAGACAGATAAGAAAGGATATGATAAAGGGTGCAGTACAGTACTTGACAACAATGTATATTTATATACTGCTTTTCATACGTGTAGCTTCTCAGAGAGCTTAACAATGACGTAGTTTGATGCTGAGCTGGAGTGAAAGGCATGGTTCAAGTCTTCAGGTGCGAACTGAAGATAGGCAAAAAGAGGCAACAAACAGTTCCCATTAGCAGTGCAGAAGATGTAGATTCCATTCGATAGCACAAGAGATAGTGAGGCTCATATTATCAACAGATGAAGAAAAAAAACAGAATGGAGCCATGTAAGCAAAAAAAAGTTGCTGTTGGCTAAACGTGTGGGAGCAAATGACAAAAATGTGTCTTTAAAGAATTAAAAGAAACAAGATTTCTGTGGCCCATTAAAGACATGTTTCAATGATAAAATGCAGTATAATATAAACATTTCAAAGCACTTCACACAATGCACTACTTTCTTTAAGTGTTTATTGTTGTGTTGGAAACACAGCAGATAATGTGTGCCAGCAATGTCCTACAAATCCCAATGAGCCAAATCACCAGTTGATCTCGGAGGATGGAATATTAGCCTGGAGGACTCCGCTGTTTGTCCTTTACATGCACTTGAACAACCAGAACTGGCAGACAATACCTCAGTGTAATCTCTCATCTAAAGAGCTTTGCTTAAAAGTTCCTCTTGACGATCTCCTAATGTGAAGGGTGCTTTATAAATGTCATTTTGTTGTTGTTGTTAAAGACTTCTGAATATCGTGCCTATTTTTTTACTTGACGAACTAGATTTGTTTTACAGTAAGTTCAGTTCAATGCTTGATTTTCAAAGTTTAAAAACATTTATCTCAGCCCTCAGTACCTACCCACGACTGATAACTGCTCTGATGCACCTTTCCAGTAGTGGTGAGGTTGGGCTGGACTTTGGTATAGTCAAAACTAAATTGCACAATACCAAAATGTCCTGTTATCCCAAGGCATTATTGCAACTCTGTGGTGGTCTGTTACAGCTAACTTACAGTTATATTTCAGCTGGGTATTATGCTATCTGGACTGCTGGAGTTTGACCAAGATCAAGATCTTGTTTCCAGACAGCCTTTCCCTCAGCAATCTCAATTTAATTGCTTCATTTCCTGTTGTAGACTCAGACTGAACTGACGTACCCCCTCAGACACACAGACACACACACACATAATGGGGAACTGTATGGTGACATTAACCCAAGTTTGATGCTAATGCGATCTAACATGTAAGTTTGGTTAATAGTCCAAAATCTAACCACATTTAAAAATATATAGGGATTTTTAATTGTAATAGTTATCCTTGCATTTGATTCAGTCACCGGGTCATCAAGCCATCTCAAAGCACTTCATATGATCTACCGTACAGTGTGGTGGTGGGTATGTGTAATGCCTATGTATTTTTAGGCAAACACAGAATCCAATTTCACATAGCAATGTCTTACAAACAGCAATGAAGTGAATGACCAATTTTATCTAGGGGCTTGTTGGCCAGGACACCAGGAGAAACCCCTACTGAATCAGGATCCATCGCTACCCACCTTCTTGATGAGTTAGATAAGCATATAAAGTAAAGGTTTCACAACAGCAAAATTCTGCATAGTGCATTGTATTTGCTCAGCAATATATGTTAAAGTATGAAGGCTATTCAAGGAAAAGCTTTATTGCTACAGTAACTAATAGAACTGGTAAACAATGTAACACCCAATGTTTAGGTCACACTTTTATAAGGCATTTTACAATCTGCAGGACAATTTTCATGATAAATGCACTCACACTCTGCCCAGTGTAAAAGATATGAGTGAATTTTAGAATAATGCTCAACAACCACAATGATCCTGAGTAACTCTACTTAGATGCTAACTACATGGAAGTCGGAACTGAGACGAAATTCCACAGGGTCAGCCACAACACATGCGGGATTTGCTGCATCAACAACAACATACATTCATGTAGCTCCTTTCAAGTAGTTAAACTTTAGCATTCCATTTGACCTGCAGCTCTCGTTCCTTCCTTACAACCAAATCAGCTTTTTCATTTTCACCCTGTCATCTCCATTCCTATCTCATACCCAATGCAAGAAAACTTTCATCCATATCTTTGTTATTCTCAGGACTTTTCCAATGCCCTCTTCATTGGCCTTCCTGGCTCTACCAAGCTCCAGCTCATGAAAACGTTAGCTCCAATTACCCACACTAAGATTCACATTCCTATCACCCCAGTCCTTGCCGGGCTACATAGTCACCCTGACTCCAACCAGATCCATTTCAAGAGTCTCACATTCACTGACAAATCCCTGAACACCTTCACCTTTCCCTATCTCTGTGACCTCTCTAGCCTCATTCTCCTGCTTGCTTCCTCTCTCAGCAACCTGCTGTGTGACCTTCACCCTTTACCCACCATTAACATCGAGTCCTGGATGAGGGATAACTTTCTCCAGTTGAATGTCTGCAAGACTGAGGCCCTCCTGATCGGCTCGCATCAGCACCTCCGCACCTCAGGCGCTGGCAGCATCAGCATCCAAGGCTGCATTTTCCATCTCTTGATGCCAGTCAGGAACCTGTGTGTATTGTTTGACCCTGAACTTTTCTTCCTCTCCCACATCCGCGCCATGACCAGCACTGCCTTCTACCGCCTCTGTAAAATTGCCAGACTCCGCCACTTCCTCACCCCTCAGGCTGCCGAAACCCTTGTCCACGCATTCATCACATCAAGGTTCGACTATGGATACTCCCTCCTCGTTGGCCTTCCCAGCTCTTCCCTTAACAAGACTGCAGATCATCCCAAACTCTACAACTCGTGTCCTGCCCGACCCGCCCTACCATCAGCGGACAGGCTTTCAGCATCTCTGCCCCCACACTCTGGAACGCCATCCCACAGTCCCTTCGCCTCACTTTCTCCCTTGCCTCCTTCAAGGACAGTCTCAAGACCCTCCTCTGCTGCTGCCTTTTCAACTCTCTCCCTCCCCTCCAACCCTGCACTCCCCCTCGCTTGGGTCTCGACCTAACCGTTCAGTGCCTTGGTTCTCCTCCTGACCTGAAAGACGCTATACAAGTGTAATTTTGTTGTTGTTGATTTATCCTCCTGATGTGAAAGGCACTCTACAAATGAAATTTTGTTGTTGTCGTTAACCGTGAAGCCTTGTTGCCAATACCCTGTGGAACCTCCTCTTCAATTCCCTCACATTCTCTATCTGTCTTCAAAAGCTCCTGAAAACTCATCTCTTCAACAATGCTCTTATGGTCCCTGATCATTGTCAAGTACCATCTCTGCTTTAATATTGTTACTGTAATTCAAAGGTACTATACAAATGCAATTTGTTTTTGATGTAAAAACTTCCAAAGATTGTTTTGCAAAGATAAGAATGGGAGCTCGAGCAGTGAGGAAGATATGGGTTAGGGGTGAGATGACCGAAGGCACAGTTAAAATGGTAGGTTATTTATAGGTAATTTCTAAATCCTTTGCATATTCAGAAATTAAGAACCCACTGTGTCCTCACACTGCTTGTCTACACCATTTAACTGAAACAATCACAGCCTCAGCTACTATTATAATTAGCAAATATGTGATAGAAAGGCTTTCAAACACCAGGGTTTCTAAATTGAGAGTTGAGAAATAAACCTGAAATTGTGTGTACAAAAAGTTAAAAACTGATTTGGGGTTGAAATTTCAAATTTTGGTACAATGTTCTCAAAACCCTCTGTTTTTTCACAAAAATGTCAACACAGAAAAGCTTTATTCCTGTCTGGTTGTGGTCGCATAGAGATACAGAGTCTGTCAAAGCAGATTTGTATCAATGAACACATAGTGTCTCTATTCTTCTCCAAGTCCCTGGAGAGTTGAGTGATGTTCCCAGGCTTCACATATTATCTGACTTTGAGATGCACAGTAATTACACAGGGCAGAACCGTACTGTGACCCTCTTTGTTTACTCACAATAGAGCTGTTCTTCCTAAAGAAAATTTAACAACTATTAGGAAAGTCAAAAATTAACCAATGTGATGAAAGAACTGACTGTAAAGAAATAATGGGCCTGCTCTTTCTGAATGAAACTGGTGCTCTTGTCAAATTGAAGGTATTTAGGTTTGATCAGGTGCGTATAGACTAGCTTGCTAATAGGTAGAGAGTAAAAATGTTTAGTTCTGATTGTAGAAAAGAAATGGCCTTCATGAACTGCAGCGTGCAGAGTCACTTCAATGGAGGTTGTGTTTTAGTCACTTTAGCTAAGGTAGGGGAATACAAATTAACCTACTAACTGATCTGCCTTATATAGTGATTATTCCACAAATGTGCTTTTAAGGATAAAATGATTACATTCGCAACTGCAGGACATGCTGAGGCACACAACACAAGAAGTCTCCAATCTACAACAAATCCAACACATTGTCTTTTAAATAGTTAGGTGAAGGAACACAGTGCGGCTTCCAGGTAATAAAATCACCAGAGCTAATAATAATCCTTACATTTGATATAGCTTTTTTTCATGTCTTCTAGATGTCTCAAAGCACTTCACAGAATACTGTATACTGTACTGTAAAGCAAATTGACTGTATATATGTGGGCGAAATGCGGCAGCCAATTACGCACAGCAGTGTCCCACAAACAGTCGTGGATTGAAATGACCAATTTATTATTGGGTATTTTTTGGAGGGATTATTATTAGGTGTGTGGAGTAAGGAAACTTGCTCAAGGTTTCGCCCTGCCTGGAAGTGAACCCAGGTTTCTCACTTGTACGGCGAGTGCTCTAACTACTGAGCTACAGGACTCCACTGTTAACATCAAGGAAAATTTAGAAGCATAGAAATTTATAGCATAGTAGAAGGCCATTTAGCCAATCATGTATGCGCTAGCTCTTTAAAGTCTCATTTACTTGCTTCTTCCTCATATCCTTCCTCACTTCTTTCTACAGAACATTTTGGGGACCACCTAGGTATCTGATACTCATGGAAACTCATGATTGCGACTAACACTATCCAAACCATGCTACTGAGGGTTTCACATATTCGGTGCTGAGCCAAAATTGAGGACCTGAGGGTGTATGTTGGGTTATTGCTGGAGTCTAAAGAGGGCGAGACGTGCTGCAAACCCATTTAAAGTTATGGTCACCTCTCGAGATGACCCGAGTAAAGACATAGTTGTGCAGCATTAGGTCATCGAGATCAAGATCGCAGGTTTACGTCTCAGTCTGTGCTGAGTTAGTTGATCCCTGGGGTAAGGCAGATCATAAGACTACAGATCTGGGCTGGGGATGAGGTGGTGGAGTTTTTGCCCCCAATGCTACCCAGTGTCCTCTGCTGGAGGGTATTTTTACTCAGGTATTGGTGGAATAAGGACAGTATCAAGCTTGGATGTGATACATCACATAACCCAATGACTAGCAATCACACATCGACGATAGGTGAGATACCAGCCAGTGTCTGTTAACTGTGGAACCTTAATCAAGTGCCTTCAAGAGAGCAATAAAGTGGGAAAATGGGAAGAAATCAGGAGTGGTTACTTTTCATGGTGGGATATGTTAAAAAAAGGTTTAAAACCATAATAAGTGATTTTTACTTCAAATGAGTCAGACTTAGCAGACCTGGAAAACCACAAGGGTACCCATCATTGATGCCCCCTCTTTGATTCACATCTTTTGCTTGCTCCCCAGTCTCTCCATCCACCATTGACTGCTGTGCATCACCAACTACCGCCTTCTGCCTTTCTCTTTCTAAATCTTTGAGTTGCTTCTTGCCCCTGTCGACTAAACCCTCCTAAAAGAATCATTCCTTCACCATTATTTTGGTCAATGTCCCTAACTCTGTCATCTCACTGCTTGACGCAACCTATTGTTAGGCGCTTTTGAGATATTCATTCTGTGTAAAAGTAATAGAAAAAAAAGAGCTTTTTACATTGACTTATTGGCACATGTGATTTCATTATCAATGCATTTGGGCAGCATAGTTTGTGACACATAGTCATGGTCTGTTAATGTCATCAGCGGGAAAGGATTCACAAACTGCAAACTCAATGTGTTGCACTGAACATATTTATAAATGAGGTTTAAAAGAATGAGGAACATTCAGATCATGGGAGCCTACTCATATGAATAGCGAATGCTGTCAAGTATTTATTTAATTTTGTGTACGTCTAGTGGAGCCAGAGTGGAATCTTGCTTTAAAGGGCATCAACTTCGGGGTGGTTTGTACAGTCTGAATTCCTGGCTTGCAAATCAGAAAGTGCTTGAGGTACACAAAACCCAGTCAGTGCTACCAAAGATGGTGGCGATCTCAATTATTATTGTTCATAAAGTGTTTTAAAGCCCAGTCTTAAAAGAAAAAAAACTTGTTGTGAAATAATTTACAATCATATGGCATGTTTCAGGTTGGGAGGATGTCTCAAAATGCTTCACACAGTTGGCTGGGCACCCAAAACTGGGGAGGGGCATAATTGAAATGCAGTTTAGGATTCAAGGGAGCTGCTGAGTAACTGAATTAGGGAGCTGCTGAGTAACTAGTCAAAGATAAAACACATAAATGAATACATTTTTATAAAGTCTAGGTGTTATATTAATTCCCTTCCACCAACCCAAACAGAAAAGGTCTCTGTGTAAATACTGGGAGCATGAGTGGATTTACCAATCTGACTGCTTGGGACAACAAAAAGCTTCGGGCAAAGGTCAGAAATGTCCTTACAAAATAGATTTAGAGAAAGATACAAAGTTAAGCTCAGGAAGAAACAGAGGTTATAGTGTTTAAGGCAGCACTGTATCTGTGAATACCCTTTTGTTGAAAACTAATTCCTTCTCCCTTTCTTACTGGAAAGCATCAACTCAGGCCAGGGGTATATTCCCTGAACATGAACAGATCCTTCCCTGGTATCTCTCTGACTGCCATTCTTCACATGTTAGCCTAACAGTGGGTCTCCAGTACCTGGGTTTCCAACCATTGGGAACAGTACAGCCGAACTTGGTCACCAACATCCACACATGTGTGCTCTCCAGTAATGGATAACTAGATAGCAGATTGTGGCTCTCCTTCACAAAAGTGTACTGAGGTTTAAGCTAAAACCCCTCCATTGCTACGCTGTGCCATCTCAGTACAGAGCAATCTGTCCCATGTGTGTCAGCCTGACTCAGTGACACCTCTGAGTCAGAAGGTTGTGGGTTCAAGACCCACATCAGGTCTTGGAAACATATAGTCTAAGCTGACACTGCAATGCAGCACTGTGGATGTGTTGCATTGTCAGAGGTGGTGTTCCTCGAATGAGATGGTAAACGGAGGTCCCGTCTGCTCGTTCAGATGGATATTAAAGATCCCATGGCACTATTCAAAAGAGAAGGGAGCTTCCCATGGTGCCTTGGCCAACATCCCACAAATTAAATTAATCATTCACCATTAGTTGTTTGCGGAACACTGCGGTGTGCAAACTGGCTGCCACATTTCACCGACAAATTACACAATCAAATCACTTAACAGTGTATCCTATGAAGCGCTTTGAGACGTTTCAATGACCTGATAAGGCACTAAATCAAATGCAAGGTTTATTATTAATGTTAAACATTTTACTCTATCCGTCCCCAAAAATAAGATGAATTGGTGATTTCATTCCACAACTGTTTATGGGACACTGCTGTGTGCAATTGTCTGCCGTGTTTCGCCCACAAATATACAGTAAATTCACTTTACAATATATTCCGTGAAGCGCTTTGAGATGCCTAAAAGACATGAATAGCGCTATATCAAATGCAAAGATTATTATTATTACTCTCCTACAAATATACATTGAGCGATTTATCAATCCCATTCAAAGGTATCAGCATCTCACTAACACAAGATGCCACTGTGATTACAATGAACTTATGGCTCAAGCAGCTCCTTCCCATCCCTGAACAGCAGTTTATTGACCCTATCACCCCCCCCCCCCCCCACTGACTCTCCAGCTGTTCCCATCGCACAGCAAAGACTGGTCTCTTTTATGCCCCCATCCTTCCTGTTCCATCATCAACAGGCAACTTTCAGCTGTGCTCCTCTCATTCTCTCACACTCCATTCCCTAGTCCCTCCGACTTGCCCTCTCTCTCCCTATATTCCAAGTCCATATCAGGTCATACTACTTTGACCGTGGTTTTGGTCATCATGTCCTTCGTCACCCTCTTTGGCTCCCTTCCCCAGCTCAGCTGCTCAGCCAGCAGAAGCATTTCGAGACATGCCCCTCAACGTGAAAGTCGATTTATAAATGTGAATTGTATTTCATTGGTTATTGTATTGGTACCACTTCTGCTTAAGACAATGCATACATGAAAGATGGTCCCAATGTAGCAGCAAGTCCTGAAATAACACTTTATAATAATAATAATAATAAAAATAATAATCCTTGCATTTGATATAGCGCTTTTCACGTCTTCCAGATGTCCCAAAGTGCTTCACAGAATATACTGTAAAGTGATTTGACCGTATATTTGTGGGCAAAAAGCGTCAGACAATTGTGCACAGCATAGACCGAACCCTTATCCGGTTTGGTCTCGGAGATAGGGCAAAACCATTGTCAGTATAACTACTGGTGTCACTTGGCATTACTAATGTGTTATAGTTTTTAGTAAATAAAGATGAGAAAAGGAAAAACCACCATTGCAGATTGTGCAGCAACAAATAAATACAGATATAATCCAACACAGTTGATCCCTGAGGCTATTACTGCTGGACTGCTTAATGCGTTCTTTATTATTTAAGGTGCCATTTACAGATCAGATTCCTAATTGGTGTTTAGCTTAGTTGATAAAGTGCACAAGCCTCTTTCATTTCAGATATTCCAATGAATGTGGCAAACATTTGAAGTGGCAGTTCCAGCCTGCTTTAAAAGCTAATTCTAAAGCACTTTTCAATGTAACTAATTTAAGGCCAAATAATCGTCCAGTTAGTTCCCTTTAACGACTGAGCTGCAGTAATGTAAACTTCAAGGCATCTGTTTACCTTTAGAGATGTCACTCAAGCATGTGGTGGTGGTTTAGGATCTCAGGGTTCAGTCTACAGGCAGGTTTTTGTTTCTGGCTGACAGACAACTCCACAGGTAAACCAATCCTGGATACTTTACATTACCAAAGCTTAATGATTAAAATAAATTGGGAGCTGATTTATTTGAATGACACCTTAAGGTTAAATAAATTGTGCTGCGGCAACATTTTAAATTGCTCAGCAAAGCCCCCCTCCCCAAACTCCAGTTTAATCAGATTTTTTTTAAAAGGCAGTACCTGCATATTATTGCAGTATTTCAGCAACTTTTCCCCATTATTTAGTGTTGTTGCCCACACCTCATCCAGACTATATCAGAAAACAATCCCAGGGCCCCATGTTTTGTAGGCAACCAAGTTCTAATTGTACAATTCTAGATAGTGACCAGCATTAAATAATTGATTGTGATCAAAGTCACAGGCACCTGTAATCTCTGGTAACTAAGATCTTAAATAAATTAGACCAGCCCTTAATCTCATTCATTCATTCATTGACTGCATCTCCCATTCATTGCCTTCTCTCCCTCTTTCTAACATGGTCTTCTTACATTGTGTTGGGTGGTTGTAAGAGAAAGGAATATTCCAGAGCAAAAATCAGTGTTTCACTGCAAAATTAAGTCCTGTGCTGGCAGAAAGTGTTTGCAATAAAACTATGGTTTCTGTGAGTTAATGTGTAGCATTTAAACGCAAGTTTGGAATCAGCCTATTGTTCACTGGAGACTGAATTGACCGTAATGTCAGAAACCATTTATCAATCCATCATTTGGTTCTGATTATTCATCCGTTACATCCCTTCAGGATACATCAAGAGGGTTCTTTTCAAACAAAAAAGAAAAGTTTGTTTCTGTTTTTTGAAAGGTTAATGAGAGGAGCAGCTGCCACTCTTAATACCTTAAGAAATCTTCCGACAAAAAAAAAATCCTGTAATATCATCTGACCAGCAGCTGTTAACCCGTATTACAGGCATCCTGCATTTTTCTGAGGCTGCGTCTTGTAGGAATCTCTCCTCCAGGCTGACAACCAGCATGAAACTCGGATTCAACAAGGGCTGTACTGCGGATGACATGCCATTGGCAGACAGGGGAATTTCTGTGCAGTAATCTGATTAATTCTCTTGCATGGATTTCATTGTCCTACATGGATTTCCGAGGAAACTGCGCAACAAGAAAGGTGGAAAGGATCAGGAAAGCTGATCCTCACCGGCAAGAGACCTGCACCCCCGCTCCCCCAAACACACCTCTTAAAGAAATCATGCAAAGCATTTTGACACATTCTTCTGACATGATAATAAGGCGCTATAACAAATGTAAGGATTATTATTATTACCTGTCTGAGGTGGGCAGTAAAGTTAGAATAAAAAAGGAATCAGACAGAGGGAGCATTGTTAGCACGAACTGAGGAGTCAGTTCTGTCTCCTCAACCTTTTTGACAGTTCCAATTTTCACCTCCTGTTTTTTTTTCACACTGGCTGCTGGAGTTGTCTCCAGAATCTTTAGTGAAGCTCGTCCACCTCCCCTCTATGTACAGGTGGGCCGTAGGCCGTGGGCAGAGCCAAGTCTCTCAAAGTAAACAGCAACAAACGCAGAATGTTTATATTTTACCCATTTAGATACTGTATTGCACGGCAGTGCAATGGATGCTATCAGCCAAGCTATTTTGTCTCCTAGAATAAACAGGTTTTGTATCTTTGCTGATGGCAAGTGAACATTTTTTTTAAAAACACACTCAAGGCAATAGCAAACTGTAGGTATCAGTAGTGTAGACAAACCCTGTGTAACACTCAACATTCAGACACATGGACTTCCAGTTTTGATAATAACAAGGAGCCAGAACCTTGGATGATTTTCTCCATTTCAAGAGAGATTGAGGCCAATTGTTGCCCTCAACTATTTTTTCAGGAGGAGAAAATTATAACACAGAAGGCTTAATACTTGGTTCCTACTTGGTCTATTTAGCCCTTTAGGGCACAATATGATGGGTAGAGACCTGACCTCCAAGTGAAAGCTGACACTCCAGTGTGCACTGCTGGAGAGAAATGTATCGTGGAACAATCCTTGGATTGAGATATTGAATCAAGTTTGGGTTCTTGTGAAGAAAAACTAAGAGTCTGTGAGCAAGAGAAGAATGCTTCTTCTGCTATCCTGGCCAACATTCCTTCAAAATATCTGGGCACTACTTTCGCAGTTTTTTGTGGGACTTTGTTATGCCCAAATTGGTTGCTGTGTTTCGCTACAAAATGTAAAGTCACTCCACTTGAAAAGTAATTACTGAAATGGTCAGTCCAGATACGATCTAGCATTGCTATTCAAGCTAATGTTAATAATGAGTATTCAAGTTTATGTGAACAGTATTATTATTGGTTATAAAAATTATAATCCTTGCATTTGATATGCCTTTCATACTGTTTGGATGAGAAGGAAGTCTCAAAGCTGTACACCCATGCCAGTGAAAGGTGGACTGAAAAGGGTAGGGGTAGGGGCAAAGATGTCCGAAGGCACGGCCAAAGAGGCAAGTATTAAGGTAGGCTTTGAAAGAGGGACGAGAGGGGTGAATTGGAACGACCATGGGATGGAGATCCAGAGATCAGGGATACAATGGCTGACAGCTCGTCCATCAATGTTGTGGCGAGGAACATGAAGCAGGCTGATTGCTGAATGATAGGTGCATCCAGGTTGCTAGGATCAAAGAATTAGGATGTGATGAGGCCATGGAGAGATTTGAAAGCGAGGACAAGGATCTTGAATTCAAATCCCTGAGGGAATGGGGATGATAATCTGGTGCTGCCAATCTTTAGTTTAGACTGACTTTAACAGGCAATCCCGTTCTTTGTTAACTGTTATGTCACACTTCCAAAAAAGTCACACAATAACAGGGATTGGAACTTCTGAGCACAGTGCACCCCTACCTCAGCATGTAAAGGGAACAGCAGAATTATGAACTGATTCTTTCAACATGGTGTTTTCTTAGCAGCGGCAACTGGATAAAGGAAATGTATTGCTCAGCTACGGGTGTTCCGATTAAGAGGCTTTTGCTATCATTGGTCCCGTATATAAAGGGATTATTTTTATAGGATTTTTTTGTTAGTTCAAGGCAAGGGTTAAAGTTCCCAGAGTTAGGATAACGTTTACACAGACTAATCTGCAGATTTTATAGTTTGTGAAGAAACCACATCACAGTGTGAGCCCTATTTATTAGCCATATACTAATGATCGAGCAATTAAATTCGAAGCAGCAGTGTGCCTTCCCATTCTCTGGGCCCATTCAGGAAGTGCCATTAAAATAGAGAGGTTAAAGTATGACTGTGCTCACTCAGGGGAGATTTTTTTTCACTATAATCTTTGAACAACAGCAATTTTTTAAAGTCCTTGTGATCACATTGTTAACCCTTTCGTCGCCGGAGTGTTTTATTGAATCGTCTTGAATGAACAATAATTGAGTACCTACCAGTGGCGATAAGCTCTTGTTGTTCTATTTGAAGTTTCATGACTCAATTCACAACCCCACCCACCACCTCCCCCAGCCCCACCTGGACCAAATAAGGTGTAAAGCCTATTCTAATAAAAGAGCATAGAATTAGTTTGAAATTAAGAACTGTAGTCTGTTATTTCCTCCACCTATTTTATGAATGAAATAGATTACCGGTATATATTTTTAGAGCCTATTAATGCAGAATGTATGATACAACAACAACAAAATTACATTTATATAGCACCTTTCACGTCGGGAGGACTTGCTCTTAGTTGATACAACAAGTGTTATTTTGCAATGGATGTGTCAGTCTATTTTAAAGTGTAAACATGCAAGAGCTATTTTCATACTTTAGCCAGATCTTAATATAATTTTTAAAACAAATTCTCATTTTTTTAAAAAACAAAGGCACAAAAAAACAGTTTAGCAAACTTTCTAACGAAATGTTTGAAATTCTAAACTGCTGGTTATGGAGAAATGCAATTTGATTTCCATGAAGTGACAGCCAGATTATTATTGTTGCAGACCTATTGTCCAGTGTAGTACCTGCTAGTCTCAGACACTCTCCAGTGCCCTGTCTGTACTCTCAGATCACAATCTCCCTTTGCTCCTATTCCACTTAGAACCATAGTGATATTCTGTTGGTTTGTGTAGTTTTGCCAGACTCCAGCTCCCACTCAGACAAGGCTCCAGTACTAAATGGTCTAAATTGTTTTTGAAAGGGAGGGGAATCTTAGAAACATCCTGAGTACTTGCCTACTTGTCACTGCTAATAACCTAAATGAATCCAGCTCCAATTAATATAATGACTGTATAATTTAGTTATGTCTAATTATGTAATTCTGCAGTTAGTGAGTACACTGACCAGGTTTATTCCCAGATTGAACAGATGGTAATTAAACATTTTCATTAATCAAGGTTATGTTTTGCTAGAGTGAGTCATATTTATGGTACTGAGGGATTCAGACATGTGGAGCAGTGGATTCCATGAGTAGCATGGAAGAGAGTAAGAGTCAAACAGTAATTCAAGACAGAGCCTCTCAGATTGTCAATTTAATTATTGATAACATAAAATCTGTGTTTTTATTCACCTCTTTGAAAACATTTCTGCACAGCTAATCTGTTCCAACATTTACATATAATTCCAGTCAAACATGCTCAACACAGATTTAATTCTGTTTATCTTACATTTATAGTATACTAACAATTATCTAAAAAAGTAAGTGCAACAGTATTACTCTCTTTAAGAAAACAGCACCTGGCTAACTGCTGGTGACTAATTTTGACCTATGAATAAATTTATCTTGAAAAGTGGCATTGTACTTGATAAATGACCTAGGTTTCTCCGAAGCAAGTCACTAAATTTTGCTTATTCAAGCATTTTCCTTGTGGTAGTTTGCTCATAAAATGCATCTAAGAGTTGGTAGGTATTCAATCTGTCGCTGTTTAAGGGGCCTACACTACAAGCTAGCTGTGCAAACACCAGCTGTACTTCTCCAAAATGTAAGGGGGAGACAGGACACAATCTCACACTAATGTATGTTGTGGTTGTTTCTTACACAAACACAGTAGCACAATAAATCTTCATTTAATCCACAATTGTCTGTGTATCAATTAAAAGGTACAAAAATGGCATGTTCGTGTTTGGCATGAAGCACATTATATATTTCTGAGTTTTGTTTTTATATAATGAACTCTGGGTACATATTCATTGTGTGAGATGTAATAGCAATTAGCGTTCCAGTAAGTAAGTACATAGAGGTACACTTGAGCGTATTTTCTGCTTCTTAGTAAATTCAACAATAATTTGCATTTCTGTCTTACCTTTATCGTAGGATGAACCTCTCTACGTGCCCAACAGATAAGGATAAGGAACAATGAGCAGAGAGAAAAAAACGAGAATGAACAATGTTAACCACAAACACAATCAAAGCGATATGGTTTAAGAGAAGACAAAAACAGAAGTCACTGGAAACACTCAGCAGTTCAGGCAGCATCTATTGAGAAAGGAAAGTGAGTCAATGTTTCACAACCCTTTGTGGACCCGAACAGATATAAGAAAGTTTTGAGGACAGTAAATTCAATGATATTCGATGATATTTATATTATTTACTTAGAATTTAATAGAAATCACATTATAATTACCAACATTGTTACATTTATTGAAAATCAAACAATATTCCCACTGTTTTAACCTGCTGCCAATTACAAATTGGGACAAACTTTTAATTGCCTGCAAAATGTCAGATCACTTTCTGGGATTTCTGCACGCTAATAAGCCCTTAAATAAAATAATTATAATTTGGCCACTCAATCCACGATTGTTTGTGAGACATTGCTAAGCACGATTGGTTGCTGCTTCGCCCACAAAATTTACGTCTCAACAACATGATAAGGTGCTATAACAGTTGAAATGATTATTATTATAAAGACACAGTTACCATACTTAACTGAAAAACTCTGTGTTGTGCTTTGATACTTTTTGAATTGAGAAGACGCTACATCAAACAGGGATTATTATGATTTACAATCA
Source organism: Hydrolagus colliei (assembly GCA_035084275.1). Classification (NCBI taxonomy): domain Eukaryota; kingdom Metazoa; phylum Chordata; class Chondrichthyes; order Chimaeriformes; family Chimaeridae; genus Hydrolagus; species Hydrolagus colliei. Next base: position 26,861,627 of record CM068742.1, on the reverse strand, counting down.
TTTTGTTTCCCCAAGTAACATTTATGAATATTTGTTTTTTACAACAATGAAATTTGACATGGACATTTTACTAAACATGCCATATTAATAAAAACAATACTTTGTGGCTTCTTTTCTCCTCCAAGCTAGAACACTTCAAATATTGACTTGCATAAAACATGAATAATATAGCTCCCCAGTTCCACTCTCCAGAAGGTTAAACTGAACCCAAACTCCATTCCCTCCCTCACAAGGTACTGCACAATCATTGCTCAATCCTTGCTAAGCTCCATTGGTTCAGAGTACCTCAGAGAATCCAGCTTAAGATCTTTATCCCAGTCATCAAATCCTTCCAAGCAATTTTTTTCCAGCCATACACTTTTTGACTTTGATGTACTCGTCTGGAATTCTTACTGAAAACCATTTGTTACTTTTCATTCTTCCTTCAAAATTCTAAAAGCAATACCACCACAACTTGTATTTATAAAGCGCCCTTCACATACAATAATGTCTCACAGCGCTTTATAGTAACAGGGACGGAAGCTGGGGGTATGGGGTTGAGGGAATAGGAGGGAAGGTGGCACGGGCGCAGTCAAATAGGCAGGATTTAACAACAGCAACTTGCACTTATATAGCGCCCTCCACGCTGGGCAGCATCTCAGAGCGCTTAACAATGATAGAGCCCAAGGCTGAGCGAGGGGGAGGGGGATAGTGATCATAAGCGCAGTCGAAGAAAAAGGTTTTCAGGTGCGACCTGAAGATGGGGAAGGCGGGATAAGGCAAAGGGGTTGAGGGAGTTCCAAAGTTTTGGGGGTGTAGTGCCTGAAAGCATGGCCACCGATGATGGGGTGGAGGATTCAGGGGCCAAGGAGGAGGCCAGACCCAATAGAACTGAGACAGAGAGGAGGTTAGAGAGGCAGGGGTGTGCAAGGAGTGGAGGGATTTAAACACTAGATTGAGGATCATGAAGCCAATCCACTCTGTGACAGTGAACCAGTGGAGTTTGGTAAGGACTGGGATAATTGAGGTACGAAGTTTGGTGTGGGTGAGAATGGGGATATGGGAGTTTTGGAAAAGCTGAATTTTGTGGATGTTGGAGAAGGGGAGACTGGCGAGGAGGGATTGGATAGAGGTACCAAAGTCATGGACAAGGGTTTGGGCAGCTTTTGGGGTGAGGTGTTGACAGAGACAGGCAATATGATAGAGATGGAAGAAAGCTGTGCTGGTGAGGGACCAGTTGTGGGGGAGGAAAGATAACTGGAGATCGAACCTGACACCTAAGTTGCAAATGAGTTTTAAGGACAGGTCGAGTATATTGAGGAGGTCAGAATCCTGGGACAGAAGACGTCGATGGGAGCCAAAGAGTGTGGCTTCCATCCTGTTGACATTTAACTGCAGGAAATTTGCGCTTATCCAGCTCTTGATGTCTGATAGAGAAGCTGACAGAACATCAGGTGACCGTGGGTTGCAGCTGAAGGTGGAAAAGAAGAGTTGGGTGTTAACCGTATAAATGTGGAAGTTAACCCCGTGTCTGTGGATGATATCACTGAGAGGACCATGCAGATGAAGAAGAGAAGGAGGCCAACGAAGGATCCTTGGAGTACCCCACAGGTGACCAGAGGAAAGTAAGAAGGAAAACCAAATGAGGAAATGTAGTGCTGGTGATTTGTAGGGTAGGACTCAAATCAAGCAAGTGTGGTCCCACTGAAGTGGCTGGTGGAGGACAGGCAGCGGAGGAGGATGGCGTGATTGACTGTGTCAAACACGGCAGAGAGGTCCAGGAAGATGAGTAGGTAGAGGGAGCGCTGGTCACAGATAGAAAGGATATCATTTGTGACTTTCACAAGTGATGTCTCGGGACTGCGAGCAGGGCGGAAGTCGGATTGGAGGGGTTTGAGTAGCATGTGGAAGAAGAGGTTCCAGAGGTTTTGTAAGGAAGGGCAGGTTTGAGATTGGGCGGTAGTGGCTGAGGTTGGAGGGATCAAGGGTAGGTTTTTATGGAGGGGGGGTGATCAGTGCAGTTTTGAGGGGGAATAGGTCTGATCCTGCGGAGAGTGACTGGTTAATGGTGTCTGCCAGCAGCAGGCAGAGAAGGGGAGCTTGGTGATCAGCAATTGGGTGGGGAGGCAGTCGAGGTTTCATTGTGATGATGGAGGATGAGAGGGATGAAGGAGAGATGGGGGGAAAATGATTGTAGGATGTAGGCCGTGGGAACAGCTGAGGGCAGGGTGGGTGAGGGAGACAGAAAGGGAGTGGTGTTGGGCCCAATGAAGCAGCAGGATTTAAGCTTGGACTTGAAAACAGTGGCATACAATCAGAAAGTTCATCCTCTGATCGTGGCATTGGTTTGGAGAACATACAGCAAGTACAAGTTATTAGGAATGTTTGCCACATTTTTCAAAACCTCTCTTGTTGTCTTATCCCCTACTCACCCCGACACTCCTCACTCTCGCGCCCCCCTCCCCCACCAGGAACTTGATTTATTATTTCATCCAATAAGAGTGTTTGTAAGCAAAATTAGCCATTTTCCTTCCTTTCTGTTAATGACAATTTCAGAAGAGTAGAAACGCTGAGAATGGCCCTAAACCAAGATAAGTTTCATCATTTGACATAATTTCCTTGCTTTTTGCCAACATCTGCATTAATCCTAATATTAACAACCCCAAGAATGTTGGATTCTAAAAGAACTCCATTTTAAGAAAGTATGAGATATTGTCATATCATTGTCTGGTTTATGTCATCATTACATGGATGGAATGCATTGTCAAGTCATTCATGATTTTATATATACTATACACAGTCCATTGAAAATACTTTCTACCCATTGGCAAATGTGTCCTGTTAGCCATCTAGCTACACTATCACAAAGAAGGGCCTGGAATTCCTCCAAGAGAAAGAAGCTGATTGAAATTTCCATTTTTTGTAAACAACATGGGATTGATGTAAAACTTGAGATACTAGGGGGCAAATTGAAGGCTCCAACTGAATCTCAGTTACCAGGGATGCTCCAATAACATTTCTGCATTGCTCCAATTTCACCTCAATTCATTTGTGACTATTTGTGCCATTTTACACCCCTCCCTCCTAAAATTAGATCCAGCTCTTATGACATTGTTCCAATTGTTCCATAACAACAACAACACGATTACATTTATAGAGCGCCTTTCACTTTCAGAGGACGTCTCAAGGCACTGAACAGTTAGGTTGGGACCCAAGCATTGGGGGAAGGGTTGGGGTAGGGGCAGGGGGAAGGAGAGTAGAAAAGGCGAGAGAGTCAGGAGGGGAGCAGAAGGCATGGTCGAAGAGGAATGCCTTGAGACCGGCCTTGAAGGAGGAAAGGGAGGAAGTGAGGTGAAGGGATTGTGGGATGGAGTTCCAGAGTGTGGGAGCAGAGAGGCTGAAAGCCTGGCCACTGATGGTAGGGCAGTTCAGGTGGAGGACATGGAGCAGGCCAGAGCCCGCTGAACGGAGGGGATGGGCAGGCTGATAGGGAGACAGCAGGTCGGAGAGATAGGCGGTGGCAAGGCCATGAATGGCCTTGAAGATGAGGATGAGGATCTTGAATTCAATCCTCTGGAGGATGGGGTGGCGAGGGTGGGAGTGATGTGGTTGCAAAGCCTAGTGTGGGAAAGTACACGAGCTGAGAGTTTGAATAATATGCAGCCTGTGAAGGGAGGAGCTGGGAAGGCCAACGAGGAGAGAGTTCCTGTAGTTGAGCCTAGATGTGATGAATGCATGGACAAGTGTTTCGGCAGCATGGGGGGGTGAGGTAATGGCAGAGTCTGGCAATGTTGCGGAGGTGGTGGAAGGCAGTACCGGTCATGGCGCGGATTTGGGGGAGGAAGGACAGTTCAGGGTCAAACAAGATGCCTAGATTCCTGACTGGCCTCGAGAGATGGAGAGCACAGCCTTGAATGCTGATGTTGCCTGAGGAGCAGAGGCGCTGATGCGAGCCAAAAAGGATGGCCTCTGTTTGTTAACGATTTGTTGGAGGAGTTATCCTTCATCCAGGACTCAATGTCGGTCAGACATGCAGTCAGAATGCCAATAGTCCTGGAGTCAAGGGTGGAAGCAGAAAGATAGAGTTGGATGTCATCCACATACATGTGGAAATTTATCTCATGTCTGCAGATGATGGCACCAAGGGGGAGCATGTAAAGGGTGAAGAGGACGGGGCCAACGACAGAGCCCTGGGGAATGCTGCATGAAACTGCGAAAGGGCTGGAGGAAAAGCCGTTAGAGGAGACAAAGTGAAGGCGGTGTGAGAGGTATGACCGGAAACAAACAAGGACAGAGCCTTGAAGGTTGAGGCGGTGGAGGAGAATTGCGTGGTCCAGGATGCCAAAGGCGGTGGAAAAATCGAGAAGGACGAAGAAGCAGAGGGAGCCCTAGTCGCAAATAGTCAGGATGTCGTTTATGACCTTGACCAGAGCAGTTTCCGTGCTGTGGAGGGATTGGAGGGGTTCAAAGAGTGAGAGGGTTGAGATTGACAGAGCGGAGCTGGGAGCAACTACTCTTTCGAAGACTTTGGATAGGAAAGGAACGTTGGAGATGATCCATATATTATTTAACGTGGATACAATACAATTGACCTTCAAGCCAATAAAATAATGACAGTGGAAAGCTGTAATTGTAATCCCAATATCAATCAAATCAATCAAACAAAACTTACATTTATATAGCGCCTTTCACGTCAAGAGGACGTCCCAAGGTGCTGTACAGTTAGGTAGGGACAAGAGCAGGGAGGAGGGGTCGGGGCTGGATGAAGAAGAGTAGGAAAATTGACTGTATATTTATACACTAGACTGCATTATTCTGCTCTGTGCGTTGCATTTAGCATAATTAATTGATGAGGCTGAAGCAGTATTCACGACTAGTGCATGCTTATAGCAATAACATTTATATTATAACGTAAAATTCCGAGAAAATTTACACCTCAAAATACTTAATAAGGGCAGTGGTGGCACTAAGCAAGAATCATAGTACCAGAGATATATACAGAATAGAAGAAGGCCATTTGGCCCATTGCGTCTGTACAACAACAAGCAAATTACACTTGTACAGCGCCTTTCACCCAGGAAGATGCCCCAAGGCGCGGGACAGTCATTGTCTCTGTCCCGGGACAGTCATTGTCTCAGTCCCGGTAAGCAGCTCGGGTCAATTTACAGTGCTGACTCATCAAAAGAACAATCCATACAGTTCTCATTTCCCTGCCTTCCCCATAACCCAAGCAATTACTTATTTTTAGATATCTATCTAGTTCCCCCTTGAAAGTTAATATGGTTCCTACCTTGTCCACCTCATCCTGCAGGACAGTGCAAAGTCCTAACAGAAATGGGAATGAGTTTTGAGGTGACCTCAAATGGTTGAAGAGGTTGTTGTTCCTATCAATTTTGAAAGTAAAGGAAAAAACGGTAGCATGGTGAAACAATTTTAAAATTGAGTTCCGGAGACGAGACTCTGGTACAACAACAACAACAACAACAACAACAAAATTACAATTATAGAGTGCTTTTCACGTCGAGAGGACGTCCCAAGGCACTAGTTAAAGGGTCGGCCTCTAATGATGGATCAGAGGGAATAAGAATGAACGGCAAACCAGAGTCTGAAGAGCAGACCGTACAGACTAGGACGCAGGCTGGGGAAGATTACACAGACAAGTTGGAGCCGGTCCATGGAGGATTTTTAAAATGAGAATGATGAACTTGAAATTGATGTATTGTGGGACAGGAGCTAGTGTAGCTTTGGCAGGGACAACAACAAGTTGCATTTATATTTAAATGTTCCTATTTATTTACATTACTGAGGTGATCAGAATGTGGGAACTTATATGGGACAGGACTTAGACTGGATAAGTTGAAGTTTGTGAAGTGTGGCACGAGATAGAGAGACTGAAGGATTGCAAGCCAGCACACCATGATATACCCCCACTTCTCTTTTCAAATATTGTAACGGGATCTTTAAAGTCCACATGGAGAACAGACAGCAAGGGATATAATGTTTTGTTTGCTAACAGGAGGAAACTTTTCATTCCTTGCGTTCATTCTAAACACAGAATGAAAGGTTCGCCAGGGTTACAGATCGATGCAGGTTGGATCCCAATATCAGATTGGAATCTGCACCTGAGTAAATGTTTCAGTTAAATGAACATCTCCATTAACTAGCTACCCCATTGACCTGATGCTTACGATACAGGAAAAGTCTTGTTAGGAGATTACGAGCAAGCCAAAGCAGGTCTAATTTCCACCTAAATTATTATATGCTCTGGATTGTATTAAGTCCTCAGCAGCCGGGTGGTCTGTACTGAAAGCTAATGGCAGTAAAGTTTGAATACCACTCCTCTCCCTGAATGACGTCTGCTGTTTGAGTTTTAATTGGGGAATTAACTATATTAACCATTTGTGGGAAAGATAAAAACATAGGCACCATACACTTTCTTCCGCAGGAATTCATTGTGTCAGATGGTTTGGAAATTATTGTGAAGGTCTCAGGTGAAGCCTGAGATTATCCTTATCACAGTCATCATTCTCTATGCATTAGAGCTTTGGTTAGACATTCTTCCCTTCGTTGGAGTACTCGCCTCCCAAGCAAATTGATCCGGGTTTAATTCCCGGGCAGGTCAAAACCTTAGGCAGGTTTCCTTACACCACATGCCTATGTTTACCTAACAGTAAGTAGGAACCTGGTTGTTTCCATAGTTCAGTTCATATCTCTCACACTGTCTCTACTTCATCTCCACAAATGGTTTCTCCTCTAGCCCCCTCAATATCGTGTGCAGTGTTCCTCAGGGCTCTGTTCTTGGTCCCCTCCTCTTCAACATCTACATGCTCCCTCTTGGCGATATCATCTACAGACTTCCACATATAGTGGATGACACACAACTGCATCTCTCTGCTTCCAACCTTGGCTCCAGGACCACTGCTGTCTTGACAGAACATCTGTCAGACATCAAGTTCTGGATGAGAGCTAATTTTCTTCAGTTGAAGGTCAACAAGACCAAGGCCCTCCTGATTAACTCCCATCAGCCTGAGGCTCCACACCTCAGATACTGACAGCATCATCATCCATGGATGCACACTCCATCTCACTGAGCCAGTCAGGAACTTTGCCGTCTTGTTTGACCCTCAACTATACTTTTCACTCCACATCCATACCATGACCTGCTATGCCTTCCCCCACACCCCCCAACATTGACTGCTTCATGCTCCCACCTCGCTCGTCCCACCATTGGCGGACAGACCTTCAGCTATTCTGCCCTCTCTGGAACTCCATCCACAGTCCTTCGGCCTCGCCCCATCCCTCACCTCCTTCAAGACCCAACTCAAGGCCTTCCTCTTTGACAATGCTTTCCATCAAACTCCTTCCACCCTGCCCTCCACCCACCCCAATCCCTACCCCCAGCTCGGGTCCAGAATAATGTCTGTCCAGCGCCTTGGGCATACTCCCGACGTGAAAGGCACTACAGGTATATAAATGTAATTTTGTTGTTGTTAGTCAATTGAAGGATCATTTTCGAGATTAATAATTGCTTTAAAAAAAGTGTTCACTCAATCCACAACTCACACAAAATACACAGTTAATCCACTTGACAGTATATCCTGTGAAGCGCTTTGAGACATCTCAACAGGGTGATAAGGCATTATATCAGTCGCCTTACAAGCGTGAGACCTGTGTTCAAATCCAGGCAGGTCAGGGTGAAACCTTGGGCAAGTTTCCTTACTCCACATGCCTAATATTAATCCCTCAAAAAAAAATTGGTCATTTCAATCCACGACTGTTTGTGGGGACACTGCTGAGTACAATTAGCTGATGGGTATCACCCACAAATATACAGTCAATTCACTTTACAGTGTATTTTGTGAAGCGCTTTGAGATGTCTATACGACGTGAAAAGCTCTATATCAAATGCAAAGAATATTATTTTTATATCAAATGCAAGGATTATTATTATTCAATCTTTGTTATCCATATAGCAAGCAAGAGACTGGCAGGTGAAAAGAGCGAGAGAGATAGTGAGACTGGAAAGAGAGTGGTTGAAAACTGAGGATATACTTTAGAAGCGAGATTTGGGGAGTGAGACAGAATGGCTGGGAAGAGAGTGAGGAAGACTGGAGATAATGGATAACTCTCTCTGTCTGTACCATGTAGGAGTCTTTGTATTTATCACTTTTGCTGTTTTCCCCAGAGTTATTAATTTCCTGCTGTCTTAAGGTGCATTCCAGAGTCACTGTACAGTACTACGTTCCCAGAAGGGAACAATAGTTGAAAACAATGTGGAGCTGAGAGCAAAGATCTGTTTTAAAACTGTGTCAGGTGTGGGAATTGTGCTTCTGGCCAGACCTGCTTCACAATATTGTTTACCAAAGAGAGAGTCTGCAATGGAATCTACGTTTCCCTGCAGTGTATCAACGGTATGAGATAAGACTCTGAATACTGAGAGGTGTATTTACTTCATGGGATTTTTTTATGATTTCCACTATCAGTAGCCACAGTCCAGGCTGATAACCCAATGCAACAACAACAAAAAGTTACTTTTATACAGTGCTTTTCACGTGTCAAGGCGCTGGACAATCAGTGTTACAGCACCAAACTTGGGTTGGGATCGGGGAGGGAAAGGAGGGGAAGGGTGACCGATGGGACCATCGAAGAGAAGGGTCTTGAGGCGGTACCTGAAGGAGGCTAGGAAGGGGCCGAGGCAGAAGGATTGCGGGATGAAATTCCAGAGGTTGAGGGCAGAGTGGCTGAAGGCTCGCCCACTGATGGTGAGGCAGTTGGGTCGGAGGACATGGAGAAGGCCGGGGCCCACTGAGCGGAGGGGGCGGGCAGGTTGGTAGGTGGTTAGGAGATCGCAAAGGTAGGGTGGGGCAAGGCTATATAGGACTTTAAAGGTGAAAATGCAATATTTGGGGAGCATTTAATTGTCAGAGGTGTTGTCCTTCAGATGGGACGTTAAGCCACCCAGTTCCAACTGCCTATTTAAGTGGATGTTAAATATTTCCATGGCTCTATTCAAAACATGAAAGGAATTCTGGCCAACAATCTTCCAGATAAACAAAATGTTGGAAATCTGAAACAAAAACAGAAATTGCTGGGAACAATCACCAGATCAGGTAGCATCTATGGAGAAAGGAAAGTGAGATTTCAACCCAAAACATTGACTCACTTTCCTTTCTCCATAGATGTTGCCTAACCTGCTGAGTGTTCCCAGCAATTTCTGTTATTGTTTCAATCTTGCAGATAAAACTGGTTATTAACTAGCTGTTTGTGCTACATTGCTAAATGAAAATTATCTGTCGCGTTCACCTATAAACGCAGTTTATAAACCTGACTGAACGATATTTGATATGACAAAATGCAAAATACTGCCTCTGCTGGAAAACTGAAAGAAAAGCAGACATCACTGGGACCTTCTGATTGTTCCCAGTGACTTCTGTAATGTTTGATTTAAGATGTTTTGATGTTATACGCACTCTCTCAAATGCAAGGATTTTTATGATCAATTCAAGTTAATTTAAATTTATTGGGAATGAAAAACGCAAAATTTCACAACAGATTCAATTTGTTACCGTTTCAATTCTGTTGTGAAATATACAATTTTGTACCCTAATAATTCCACAGTGAGCTTGTTTGCTGCACCATGAGAAAATGTTGCATCACTGTATATTCTTCCACCCATTCCCCAGGCATTCTTCTTGAAAGCCTTCAACGTTTACTGGAAAATGGGCCAACATCCACATAATCATCAATTGTCTTGTTTTGATATTTCATGGTATGTTGAGACTGGCACTATGCTGACTAGGAGGTGGCATTGTCAAAGCTGATAATCTGTGATTGGGAATAATAACTATAATTATAATTAAATCAAAGTCCTGTGTGCCTGTTCAGGTAGACATTGAAAATCCTATGGCACAGTTCTTTAAACGAGAAGAGAGCTTCTCCCAGAGAGCTGTCCTGGCCAACATTCTTCCACTTAAAATTGCCAATCACGTTGTGAAACTTTACGAAGAGCTTTCAGATGTTCTTGACTCTGTCAAATGCAAGAAAATTAGTTATTTGCTATACATATGTGAAATGCATGCATCGATTTGTTTGTGTACATATGCAATTGTGTTTGTGTAAGTGTTGAGTATAAGTGTATTTTATAGTAGAAGGGAGAATGGATGAAGCAGTAATATTGCCAATCACTAACGGAGTATAATTGTGTCAGATGAATATACAAAGAAAATATAGTCTTGCCACAAATAAACACATTTGTGAAGCTGTAGGCTGTATTTGGATATGGGCCATCTAATACAATCCCACTCAGATTTTCCCAAATAAAAATGCTGACATGTTTTCAACTGGGGAGTTATAACATAGTTGAAATGATGAAAGGTCATTTGGCCCATCAAACGATCCTTCTGTGGACCACACAAAAGCTACCTCACACATTCTAACTGTTGATGGATCACTCTGTATGGAAGCCACTGATGGCCAAAGGCAATGAAGCAAAAACTCCACAATATTCAGCCAACTGTTTTGTTCAATTCTGGCCTGCTATATCCACAAAAAAACAATCTTTCCCTCAGGTTCTAGCAACACAGATGCAGTGTGTGAGGGATTATTTGTTTATCATGGTCAGTAACTATCCCTCTGAACTGTTCCCAGGCTCATAGTTAGATATGTCTTTTTTACCTATGTTGGACATCTGTGCTATATACTCAGTGACCCATGGGTGGAAAACCTCTAATTTCTTGTCTAGCTTGAGGTTTACTACATGTTTATTACGATGTCCATCTACACAGTTCAAGTCAAATAAAATAACTTGCTTACATCTACATTTTTTATGTCTCTGTGTATTTTAAAGATCTGGATCAAGTCCATCCTGAAACATGTCTTCTCAGTTGAAGACCAGTTGACTTTTGGGGGAATCTCTGCCCACAACATAGAGCTCCAAGGCCCAGAATCATCTTAAAAAGCTATTTGGTACAGGATGTATTTCCTTCAATATAGTATAATAGTGAAGGAAATGATAACGTGTGTAAAAGCAATGGGTTATGGTGCCCAGATACATATAGATAGATATAGATAAATGGATATAGATAAATGAGGGAGGGATGTGTATTTGTCCATTTATCTTGCCATCTCAGTAAAAATCCTGTGAAATGCTTTGTCATGTCTTCCTGATCTGAATACAGGGATTCTTTTTCAATTCAAGACACATTGGCTCTTTATTGGACTTGTTGATAAACAGAGATCTTCACATTATAATCCCATGACTGGAATTCTTATACTGTAGTATAAAGATAATAAAAAGATTAGTATTTTTAGCCACCGGTATAGTAAAGTAATCCTGGGGTACAACAAATCTTGTCCATATATTACCTGGGAATAATTTGCTATATATTATCTGGGAGTAATTTCCCTGATGCAAAATACGAAAGACAAAGATCTTACAATAGAAAATTACATTTGTATAGTGCCTTTCATGACTGGGGGATGTCCCAAGGCATTGAACAATCAGAAATTTGGACATGAGCTGGGGGTTGGGATTGGGGAATTACTGTCACCCGGTGCCATTATTTCTAAACCAGGAGAGCAAAAATGCACCATAGTTTTTGCACCCTGTCGACAAAGTACTTCATCTCATCGGGGCTGCATTGTAACAGCTGAAGAGAATTGTTCATGTTTCAAATACAATATATTGTACACTGGTAGCTCTCAAAGTAGCCTCAACAGCAGTGCTCAGAGCACACTATATTTGATTTCACCAAGCTTTGGTGAGTGAGGCCTTTACTGATTAACCTCTAATTAACTGTGCATCAGCTGAACCAAAACAGGACTTAATCTCCATGTTATACAAGCCCCATTTGATTCAGTTTGCAAAAAGGCAATGTTTACCATTTTCTTATCACCAATTTATCTAAATCCATTAGCTCTGTCTTTGTAAGAGTCAAATGCATTCAATAATGAATAATAGCACTGGATCTGACTATAATAATATAATATATGACTCTACTTTAATATTCCTTAGGGTGATGATTATCCTTGAAACGACAGTGCTTCACTCTCATGAGAGAGTTCCACTCAGTCTATTCTACTCAGTAATAGGCCGTCTATTGATTTGACAGTTATTGGGAAATGGAGGTCTTGTTTGTTGATGCATCAGTCATAGATATTCAGCCGCACTAGCTATGTTCCCACGGTAAGCGATTGTAAGTGTAACCTGGAACTATAGGGCTGATAGCATTGACCTGCGCTCATTCTTTTATCTGTTTTTGGCTGGAGATATTACCAGTTAGTGGTGAAGTATTAGATTTAATGTACAGGTAAAACCTCTATTTAGGATGGGGTTGCGTTCCTGAAAAACTGTTCTCAGATCGAAACATCCTAAATCGAAACGCGGTTTCCCATGCGGTCCCATTATATAACCTGAGATGCGTTCTTTTCACAAAATTTTCGGACCTTAAACCCACTAAATAACACACAAAACACACAAAATAACACACATAGGCAAGAAGGGGGTACTTGAGGTAACTGTACAGTATTGTACTTTAATACTGGCAAACTTTAATATAGTCCTATGTTTTGATAATCTGCTTGCACCTGTAGTGTAACACACCTTGAACTTACCAGTATATTGTCCTTATTCTGTTTTATAATAGCCCCCCTTGATTCTAGCTAGTCCTAAAGCCCTCCCAACGTCCGTATCTTTTTTGCCAGATTCAATGTGCTTTATCACCTCCAATTTAATATTTAAAGTGATGAGTTTGCGGGGTTTCTGGCCGCTAGCGGTATTACTGCTACTCATTTCACTTACTGCTGTCTTTTTCCGACATGGTATAAACGCGGTAGAGGTTGTATATCGCTACAAGTTGCTCGGAAATGTTCAGAAATTACTGTAATACTGACGTGGCTTGGTGTTCAAAATCAGCTGGCCTCTAAACAATGACATAGCGACATGCTATTGTCCAGTTCAAACGCTTGGATACACTATATCAGGTGCAAGCACGATTTACCCGAGAATACCCTATAGACTGTGCATATGGACAAAAAGGAGGCGCCAAAAATGACTGCGATATTCAAAATATGTACTGCGTTTGCGCAAAAAAGAATTTTGTTTGTTAAAAGTGTCCTATATCGATAAAAAGCAGTTAAAAGATTATGTTCGTTCAATCGAAACATCCTAAATAGAAGTAGTCCTAAATAGTCCTTAATCGAGGCTTACCTGTATTCATTTGTGGTGTTGTTCTCATGTACCAACAGGAATAAGACTGCTAATAACTCTATACTGCTGTTTGTATTACAATGAAACAATGGGATCTAAAACACAGAGATTTCAAATGGGAATTAGTAAATAAGGTCTCTGAGTCATAAATAGGGATTCCTTCTGGTTATTGGAAGTACATAAACAGGGCGAAAACGCAGGAACACCACTCTGAAGTGATCCAGAGTTCCCTCAGGTCTGCCTGATGCATATCGCACGCAAAATATATGCTTTACAGTATATTCTGTGTAGACTTTGAGACATCTCGAAGCTGTGATAAGATGCTATATGAAATGCAAGGATTATTATTATGTTGCTTACTTTACTTCCAATCACTGGAAGAAATGCTCAATTATGACTCAGAAGCCCGATTAGGAAACGTTCCTATTGGGTAAAATTCCACCTAGGTCTAAATCCACTTCATTGATGTAGCACTTCAGCATATGGTAAATTGTTGAATTCAGTTTCTAATTTTGAAGCATGTTTTTGTGGTACCTAAAAGGAACCTTTTCACCAGTAATCAGCAGTTGAGATATGAAGAAAAAAAGGGTGGGGTTTTGACCGTGAGTGTACAACAGAGGAAAATAATTGCCTAATTGGGGAAGCCCTGATGGTATAGTGGATAGAGCTATAGTTTACACACTGGGAGCTCACTGGTTCAAATTCCCCAGTCCATTATGATTGTTGGTCTATATTGGGAAGCAGGGTAAGGAAGACGTATGTAAACCAAGAAGGTTTCCTCTTGAGCTCCCTCTATTGGTGGTGTATACTTGGCAGCCAGGTGACGAGAGGTAGGTAGTTGATTGACCTGCCAATACTCACTGCCAAGACAAAGCTCACATATAATCAGTAACATATAACAGTGGCTTAAGTGGCTGTCAACCTGCAACAAGAAGTGAGGAGGCTGGTAAGGACCAGGGTAGAAGCTGTACCTACTAGCATTGAGGTACATGTGTGCAGCAGTCAAAAATGCTGGTAGGGAGACTACACATTCCTTTGAAAGCATCCATTCAATCCAGGTCTCTGTGACTCGAGACCAGCATTTGGAACCAGCATCTGTCACTACTGATTGGCAAGGGGTAATGCAGGGACTTATCAAAACAAAACTATCGTGTGTTACCAAAACAATTGGACTCTGTGACATCTGGGTAACCCAAAGCAAGGTGCAGATTTGCTAAACACTCATGATTTAATTTTGAGTCAATATAATAATTTGTGTATTTGATGCAGCACTTTATCAAATCAACTCAGAGATTTCCTGTAAAGTGTAATGACTGTACATTTTGTAGGCACACATGATTTGCAAGCAATGACCCACAAACAGCCATTCTTTTGAATCTGCGAGACTGTTAGACAGGACTTCTAGAGAAACTCCCTTCTCTTACAAATAGTGTCATGGGATTGTCAAAGTCCGTAAAGCACCGCATTGGCATGATAGCCGAAGACATGGGGTTTGAAGCCACAAACCTTCTGGCTCAGGTAAAAATCCTACCATCTGAGCTAAGCTGACATCCTATAATGTAATTGGAGGTGAAGTTGCACACTTGTACAGTGCTTTAATAGTCAACAGTGGCCACAAATAGAGTGGGCTCACCAATGCCCCCTTAATTATGCTTCTGGCAAAACGAATATGCATCCAATCTATTTGCTTCAACCTTGGGGTATCATTCCAAGAAATGCAAAACATTTCATACAAATCTTTTGTGCTCTGCCTTGAGTCTGTCACTTTATGAGCAGCTCATAATAATAAATCCTTGTATTTGATATTGCGCCTTATCACATCTTCAAAATGTCTCAAAACATTTCACAGAGTATGCTGTAAAGTGAATTAACTGTATACTTTGTGTACGAAACGTGGCAGCCAATTGCGCAGAGCAGTGTCCCACAAGCAGCCATAGATTGGGTGACCAAATTATTTTTTCATCATAAACTGACGCACATATTTTTGAAACGGCAGCCATCTCAGAGAGAGTTTATTCTGACTTTATTTGCATTCTTCAAGTATTTGTAAACAATTCCAATGATGCATTTGGATTACAGCAATTTGTATCACATGAAGTATGTATTATTCTAACATTCAAAAATTGCAGCTATGCACATTTTACAAAATGTTCCATATAACATGGATTATTGTCTCCCTCTCTCTCTAAATATAGACATATTTCAAAATATGTATCATTTGGGCGTTACAATCTGGAATTCATCTTCAAATATACAGTCAATTCACTTTACCGTATATTCTATGAAGCGTTTTGACACGTCTCAAAGACATAATAAGGCACTATATCTAATGCAAGGATTATTATTATTACTGACTAGCCAACCTGGCTCATGGGCAGTACTTGGAGGGGCAGTGATTCTTCTCACTCGGTCCCTGTTAACCCTGTATCCAAACCCTAATGGTCCTTGCTGGACAAGCAGCAGGATATTGCCAGACCATGGTTTTAATGTAACTCGTTGGTTACAGTCTATCAGTAGATGCCTATGCCTTGGCATCAAGGCAAGTTGTGTTTAACACTGTTCAGATTTACGTAAATAGGGTGCTTTCCTCCAGGGATAGGGTATGTATTCCATTCCAGACAAGGAGAAATTTCCATGTGTAAGTGACATATATGTCACTTACACATGGAAGTATGTGTACACATTACACGTATGTGGAACTTTGAGTCTGGTGATGGGTTTCTGCATCGGCCAGAAAATAAAATGCAATACACGAGGCATTAACGTTTTATCTCTGGGGCCTGGATTCATGGAATGATAGACTTTACAGCACAGAATGGAGCACAGAATTTGGCCAATTGCGCTCACACCTAATCCCTGAAAGAGCTACCCACTTAGTCCCACTTCACTGCCCTTTCTCCATACTCTTTTACACGTCACTTTTTGAAATATGTGTCTTAATTCCTTTTTAAAAGCTTTGTGGAATTTGCTTCATCTATACCTTTGGTAGGGCGATCTTTGTTCAAATAAAAATCTAACCCCTTCCTTAGTTTTTTTCTGTGATAATCTTAAATTAGTTTCAAATCTATTCCAAGTGGATGGTCTGAAAATTTCTTTGGGGTTTTCGATTTACTTTCTACAAGGCTTTGGATCGGAACACAAAGCCATTCTTACAGAAATACAAAATTGTCACTGTTACTTGGAAAAACCAGCATTTGGCTGATGTAAGTAATGAAACCATCACACATGGTTGATGCCTTTTGAGTCTGGTACTGAAGTGCAGTGTTAACTGCTGTACGTTGTAACCTGGCTGTACCTGATTGGGAACATTTGACTCTTGGTGCCCAGAAAGTGAAGGTGCCCATTTCTCAGTATTGACACCTCTCAAGTTAATCAACAACACAAATGCACTGAAATAAAATTGACTGTAAAGATTGAATGTTAGCACGAACGTGATCTAAGCTTCACACCAAGTTTGGACTTAATAATAATATTAATCCTTGCATTCGATATACTGTACTGTAATGCCTTATCACGTCTTTGAGATGTCTCAAACCGCTTCGTGAAATATTCTGTAAAGTGGTTTTGACTGTGATTTGTGGGCAAAGTGTGGCTGCCAGTTTGAGCACAGACAAGCACAGTACCAAAAACAGCCGTAAAGTGAATGACCAATTTTATTTGGGCCGACTTTCTGTTGACTCTTAAGACCTAAAACTCTATTTCTGGCAATAGTTGTAAATAACTTCTGGAGTTACAAACAGTGACAGGAAGTCCATCACATCTCTTCTCTGGAGTCCTGATCTCACACCACTACTGTGGATGAAGTTCACGCGCACGGGTCAACATTGCAAAACCACTGTTGTAAATCTGTTTGGAAATATTACATTTTAAACCTAAGTTGAATTCCTCTTGTGGGCAATAGTACATTGTTTGCCTCTTACTTCTCCCCCTCTCTCCCCACAGATGCCAAGAATATGTTTGCAAATGAGTGTAGGAAAGGTAGTAATTCACACCCTAAATGTACACTCTCCTGGGCCATGCACAAAAGGTGTTCCATTACATATAGCGATTAAACTTATTTAACTGTGTGTGCTGATTGCCCTCTGTGGCCCCAAACTGCGACTATATGTACATACATTTTAAATTTATTAGCTGATTCTATCCCTCTTTGGGAGTAGAGTCCACCCATCGCCATGGAGATTTTGTTTTCATTTTTTTATATTAAAATGAGAAAAAAAAGACCACTTACTGTGTGTATATGTGTGAGCGTGTCTGTGCCTTTCAGTCACTCCTCTCGTGAGCCACAGGAGAAACAATTGCCAGTAAAGTCAGACTCACAATTTCTGCTCATTTAAATCTATTCGTAATATTTATTTAGTATTATTGGTCTCAGGTGGTGGTGGGGTGGGAGTTTGGAGGGTAATAGATTAACCAAGATGCACTGCATTGTACCTCCTCCTGTTGAGGAGAGATTTGGCCTTGCCTTACACAGGGCCCAGGCAATCTGTGCCCCTGAATGTAAAAATTATAAATGACTTGTAATATCTTGAGAATCCCACTCCACCTGCCAATTTACACTGGAGTTTGTGCAATGCTCCATCTGCATTCAGGAGAATTTAAAATCAATGTTATGCTGAACCTGTGCCAGAGTTCACTTTTATTGTGTGTGTGTATGTGTGTGAAGACCAACTGGAAGTTGAACAGAATGACTCAGTGCCCAAAGAACGGGATAAACCGTAACATAAGCCATTCAGTACATGTTTGCCACTTGATAAATTTCTCCACTGATTTTTTTTGTTTGCATTTAATACGTGCCATTTATTAAGTTAAGCCAGCACTTTCAATAAAACACGTCTTATTAATTCTCTTTAAGCAGTGCCACATTGCTTAGTTAGAGGCATGAAAGAAACAACTTGCATCTTTAAAGCAACTTATTGTCAAGATGTCTCAAAGCATTTCACAAGTAATCCTTTGTAGGCAGAGGCAGGAGCCATTTGCACATGCGGACACCAGCCAAACCAACAATCTCTCGGGACTATTAAGAGATTGAAATGAATATATTCTAGCAATACGGATTCAGTCAAAAGACATAAGAGCAAGTTCTGTTTTCGATGTTTAACTAAGTGTATGCAAGTGGTCCTGTCTGACAGTAATTACATAGATCTTATTACAGACATAACCTCACACAGTGTAAAGCATTAGTAATACAGTGCTGACAGGAACCAGAGTCCAGTCGAAAAATAGTATATCACTCAGTCACCAGCTCATGGAGGTGAGCCCCAGACTAAGTCAGCACCTCCAGGAAAGATAGGGAGAAACTTAATGAAAAGGCCGGTGAAAAGGGGTTGACATTCCAGTGATATTATTTTCCACAGTACCATTTTTCATCTGGTTAAAGTTCTGGCTCGCATGGGCTCTGTTCCTTTATCTAGATCCACTTCTCCCCAGTTTGTAGCCGTAATCCCTGGACAGTCCATAGCCAAAGAGAATTCCAGCCCAATAAATGATTCTTGAGTTTCCAGTTCCCCGTATAAAGCCACCCTCAGATACCATCACTATTCAACCCCACCCACATCAAGTCACCAACAAGCCCCCAAGACCACACACCATGCTCATCTTAAATTTCTCAGTTTATCAATTCAGGCCAAACTTTCCGTCAGTAGGGACTGCTGTCAAAACGTGCAAAAATATGTGATCTGTACTGTACATTATTGCAAGCAACATGTGGCCTGTACAATGAAATAAGAATGTAGGTAAACTCCAACAATAATAATTTTATTGTGGAGGCAGAGGGCATGGCTGATGTACTGAATGAGTATTTTGCCTCTATCTTCACAAGAGAAGAAGATGCAGCCAATGTCACAGTATTAGAGGAGAGTGTAGTAGAAATGCATAAGATAAGCATAACCAGAGAGGAAGTACTAAAAAGGTTGATGGTGCTCAAGGTAGATAAGTCGCCCGGTCCGGATGGGATGCATCCTAGGTTACTAAGGGAAGTATGGGAGCAAATAGCAGAGAACTCTGGCCACAATCTTTCAATCTTCCTTGGGTGGTAACAGAGGACTGGAGGGTTGCTTACGTTACTCCCCTGTACAAAAAGGGGCAGAAGGACAAACCTGGAAACTACAGGCCAGTCAGTCTAATGTCAGTAGTGGGCAAACTTCTAGAGTTTATAATCAGGGACAAGATAGATCTTCACTTAGAAAAATATCGGCTGATAAAGGACAGCCAGCATAGATTTGTTAAAGGCCTTACAAATCTGATAGAATGTTTCAACTATGTAACAGAATGGGTGGATGAGGGCAGCACAGTTGATGTAGTTTACATGGATTTTCAAAAGGCATTTGACAAAGTGAGAGGCTTATTAGGAAAATAGAGGCCCACAGCGTTAAAAGGACAGTGGCAGCGTGGATCCACAACTGGCTGCAAGACAGAAAACAGAGAGTTTTGGTGAGTGGCTGCTTTTCAGACTGGAGGGAAGTATGTAGTGGCTTCCCCAGGGATCAGTTTTGGGACCACTGCTCTTTTTAATATACAGTAATGATTTGGATTTGGGTGTAGGGAGTACGGTTTCCAAATTTACAGATGATACTAAGTTAGGGAGAATAGTAAATAGTGAGGAGGATAGTAGCCATCTGCAAGAGGATATAGATAAAATGGTAAAGTGGGCAGACACATGGCAGATGAAGTTTAATACAGAGAAGTGTGAGGTGATACACTTTGGGAGAAGAAATGAGGGGAGGCAATATGGGCTAGATAGTACAATTTTAAAGGGTGTGAAGGAACAGAGAGACCTGGGGATTTGTGTTAGTGACTCTTTGAAAGTGGCAGGACAGGTAGACAAAGCTGTTAAGAAGGCATATGGGATACTAGGCTTTATAAACAGGGGTATAGAATACAAAAGTCAGGAAGTGCTGATTAACCTCTGTAAGACTTTAGTTAGGCCTCAGCTGGAGTACTGTGTACAATTCTGGTCACCACACTTTAGGAAGGCATTGGAAAGGGTGCAGAGGAGATTTACTAGGATGGTACCAGGAATTAGGGACTTCAGCTATGAGGAAAGGCTAGATAGGCTAGGCTTATTCTCTCTAGAACAAAGAAGATTGAGAGGAGACCTGATAGAGGTTTATAAGATTATGAGAGGTTTCGACAGGGTGAATAGGGAAAGACTGTTTCCACTGGTGGGCGAATCAGTGACTCGTGGTCACAGATTTAAAATAGTTTCAAAATGAAGCAGAGGGGAGCTGAGGAGAATTTGTTTCACTCAGCGGATTGTTCAAATCTGGAATACATTGCCTGAAAAGGTAGTGAAGGCAGATTCCATAACAGCTTTTCAAAGGGAACTAGATCCTTATTTAGGAAGAGCAGGTCTGTTAGGTTATGGGGAGAAAGCTGAGCAGTGGGATTGAGTTGCTCCATTCAAAGAGCCGGCACAGACTAGGTGGGCCAAATGGCCTCCTTTTGTGCCGTATAATTCTATGATTCTATGATTCTATGAACAACAACAACTTTGATTTATATAGCGCCTTCCACGCCGGACGGTGGCTTACCCCTAAACACGAGCTTCAGGGTCTGTGTGCTCCCCTTTGCCCCACTCTGTTAGTGCTGTTCCAGTCAACTTTGAGCAGATCAGCTCATTGGTTTGAATAGCTGATGTCTCACTAGTTGAAATGGTGCATTTTGTGAATATGCTACAAACTTTACAAAACAACCACTAACTAAAATATGGGAAAACTTCACTTTACGGAGCTACAAATTCTTACTCAATCAGGACTTTGGGAGCCTTCCAACATGCCACTGGGATTTGTTTACATTCAACATCAATCATTTACACAACATACAATATATACCATAATAATCTTTGCAATTGATATTGCTTCTTATCACATCATTGAGATTTCTCAAAGTGTTTCACAGGATTTACTTTAAAGATCATAAGATTGGTTTGGATGTGGAAAGTCCTTTTGCTCTTCTGAAGTCATTCCATCCTATCACCCTATGCAGCGACTGTGTATTTGTAATCAAATGTGTCAGTCAATTTGTGCACAGCAATATCCCACAAACAGCCATGAAAGACTCATTTTATCTTTATTTGCATACATTCAGGAATATTTCAGAGCTCTTAACAAAATGGCGTGCTGCACGCCAAACAGGTTTAAGATTTACAGATGTTGACTAAACGGTCAAAGAGATAGTTTATTTTGGAGAATTTTGAAGGGAGGGTGGTATTGTGGTGAATTCAGGAGAGAGTTCCAGACAATAGAGGCTTGGTGGGGAGAAGAAAATGGAGAACGAGCAATAGACCAGAGTGTGATTCATGAAGTAACCAGCACTGGGTAGAAAGAGATCATCAATTATGTTTGGAATAAAAAGACAAAGTATTCTTGCAAATTAAAATAAAATACCAACTTCTTCCTGGAGCACAATGACAGTATCACAAACCTCGGGGAGTTGTGAAACTTTTAAGTATTAGTTCCTGTGTCTTTCTTAGAATAATTTGATTTTGTCGTGCTGATGATAATTGCTGCTTGGGTTGTAATTAAAGAACAACATTATTATGATAACTAATGGTTTAGGGGGGAAAAAAACGTGATGTTATTCCTGTGGAATCCTGGGAAGCTGGAAGCACTTAACTACAAGACTGCATATGCAGAAATAACCAATGATTTGCTGAACGAATCTACATCTGGTCAGCCTGCTTTACAATGAGGTTAATGGTCTGACAGACAGCAGTCTCTGGACAAGTCAGAGGCAGAAGTGGGTTCACTTACAACAGAAATCTCAAATACAGGAAACGGATTTGTTATGATAACATAACCATTTGGACTGGCGATCAACCAACATGCAGGCTTGAAAGGAATTGTTTACTATTTTTAGCAAAATACAAATTAAGGGTTGAAGAATTATACATAATGTCAGTCCCGTGTTTAAATAGTTTCAGTTTGACTACTTTGAACTGCAGTGTTTAACATAATTTAAAAATAACAAACTGAAGGACAATTTCAACATGGCTCAACAATAAAACTATGCACTATTTGTAAACTTGAAGGTGTATGGCAATTGACTCCAGCATTACCAGTGTGAGGCTCAATGTTCTTTCTTTCTCTCTTATTTTGTCTTCAACCTGTGTCAGAGCTTCAATGTCTCGGATATTTTAATATAACCCTGGGTGCATGATAGTAACTAGTCAAGGTATGTGCCTAAGTCTTTGATCTGTTCACAAGAGATTGCAGCAGAATGTGATGAGAAGACTGCATTAGGAATTCATGAGAAATTTTGAGTCTTTAATTTAGGTCCTGTTTGCCTCATAATTCAGGTCAACATGAAGAGATCCACATCTCCCACCAGTATTTCAGAGTAGACAGGATATTTTCTTCCAGGTATCTTTGTTTATATTGTTTCCTCATCCAAATTCCTCATCCAAATTTTAATTCATTGGCCTCTCATTTGAAAAACAGCTTGCTGTGCTGGAGGGATGAAAGCAAATGGGCCAAAGGGTCGTCTTCATTTCAAACCAATCATGTGATCCCTATGTTGTTTGCAGGATGTTGCCGGTGCAAATTAGCTGCCATTTTCACCTCTAGATCAACATTCACTTTGTTTCTAATTAGCTGCATCAAAACATTTCTCTACATGAACGGTGCTGTATAAACATAGGCTGTTGTTGTAGAAAATAACTGTTTCTCCTATTTTAGCTCTTGTATCCCTTTACAAGCCGCAGACTATCCAGAACTCAGCAGCTTGTTGTCCTCTTCCATACTAGGCCAATCATCCCTATCCTTGTCTAGCTGCACTGGTTCCCCATCCCCCAGCAATCGAGTTCAAGATCTTCGTCCTAACCTTTAAATCCCTTAAAGCTCATGCTGCACCCTATCTCTGTGACCTTCTCAAACAATACAATCCTGGGTGCTCCCTCTGCTCAGCAGGCCCTGGCCTACTTCATATCCCCCACCTCACACAACCCAAAAGCCCTCAAGCTTTCAGCCTCTCTCCTCCCACTCTCTGGAACCTAATCTCTGAGTCCCTACGCTCAGCCCTTTCCTTACCTCCTTTCAGGCCTGCTTCAAAATCTTCCTCTTCGAGTGTGCCTCCGGTTGTCTATCGAATTTCAGTAGAATTTTCACTGTTTACCGTTGGTTGCAGGGATTATTCTCTGTTGGTAAATGTACTTGCAGAGCAGATCAATCAAACTGCAGCAATTCTGCTGGATGTCCATTGGACATCCAGTATTGCAGGACACTGTTGATGACAGCACAGCCAGCCTAGCTCATCAGCAGGATCTGGGGGGCATGGAATCATCCCACTCAGCTCCTGTTAACCGTGCAAGCCAAAGCACTAATGGGTAGGGTCAACCTGGCTTGAGAAGCAGCGGGTAAGCTCGCCAGACAGTGTTATCAATGGCAACCTATACGGTTTTAGTTGGTTAGACTCCAGCAGTCCTCTAACACACACTCTGGGCTTCCTAAGCCTTGGCTCTTCCCAACGTACACCTAATGCTTTCTGGAATTAGTTAATCAGGTTCCATCCCTCCAGGGAGAGAGTACGCATTCCATTCTAACAATCTGTGTAGGTGGGATGCATGGAATTCTCAGCTTGGTTAGATACTCTTATGCATGGTGATGGGTGTCTGCATGTGTCTCAGACACCTGGCTGAGAAAACAAAATATTAACAATCCCAATGCTGTATAAAATGATGGCAAAAGAATTATTTAGAAATGCATGTTCATACCTGTTGTTTAATATTGCTGTAACTAACTCATTGACTTGAGGATATTGTCCTCCAACCTGTTTTATTTCCCATCTCAGAATTATTTATGACTCTTTGACACAAGAGACAATTACTGTTCTAAACATGTAGAACGAGGCAGGTGAAGGGGCTGTAATTGAGACTTTAAATGTTTTAACTCTGTTGAGGGCTGCAATGGGTCAACAACCAAGGTCAAAAACAGAATGCATGCAATAGCTTTGTTTACATTCTTTATTCTTGTGGAATTGTATTCGTAATAGTATTTTTCTTGGTGCACATCAAGTTGAGAGATGGCAGTGCTGGAGAATGGAGTATTTTGGGTTTGTACTTGCTGCCAAAATGCAAAATTCCGCTGCCCGCATTCTCATCCGAACCAAACGTCACTCCCCGATTACCCCAGTCCTTGCCAGACTTAAGATCCACTCCGAGATTGTTTCGGAGTGGATCAATTTTAAGATCATAACTCTTGTTTTCAAATCCCTCCATCCCTCCCACACCCACCTACCTCTCTGACCTCCTTTCTCCTCACAGTACTATCTGTTACCTTTGTTCTACTGGGTCTGGCCTCCTCCTTGTCCCCTGAATCCTGTGTTCCACCATTGGCAGCCGTGCCTTCAGCCACTATGCCCCCAAGGCTCTGGAACTCCCTCACTCCCTTTGCCTCGCCAGGTCGAGCCGAAAGACATTCCTTTTCGACTGCACTTTTGGTCACCTTTTTCTCACTCCCCCTGACTCAGTCCCAGGATCCATTATTGTGAAGGGCTCTGAGATGCCGTCTGGCGTGGCAGGTGCTATATAAATCCAAGTTGTTGTTGCCAGTGTTCGGTATCAGTACTGAGTAATCCAAGGGCAGTTGTGCCACGCCCAAATTTAAAACTTCCCATATTCTACCTAAAATGTGTGCCATAATCCCAATTTTAGAACAGTACACCCCACTGCATTAAGGCAATGTCTTCAGTTCCCAAACTACCATCGCTGTGGCCTTTCTGACCGAGACTGTTGATTCATTCCTAATTAGTTCTAAGTTAAGTGCAGTTCTATGGTCTCACTTTTACCAGGAAGTGGTTAGATCCTAGCTCAATTCACACAGGACCCTTGCAGCTGACAGAAAGTAGATTTTCATCCGATTTATTTGGGCTGGATTCAAACCCACATCCCAGAGATGAAAGCTCCACCCAGTCTCTGGTTTCTGTGCAATTCTCTCATTTAGGGCATTTGTTATTTTTTCAGATGGTGAATTGAAGGCAACAAGGAAGTATGCATTTTAACAGCTGAAAAAGTTCCTCAACACTTGGAGTAGTTCGAAAGATGAAGTGACAGGCACCCACTACTCATCGTAGTGTTGTTAGATTGTCTGATGTTTAGAATCTCTTTGTGCCTGTAGGGAATGAGCACAAGAAAGTTGGCTTTATTTAAATTTGCACAAAAGATAGATGGATTAAATTCCATAAAGACCCTGTAGTAAACTGCCAACCATAAGGAATATGATTGTAAGTGTTTTTATGACGCTGTGTAGTATAAACATTTCAGATTGCTGGCACCAAATGCTAATACATAATACTGTATGTCTGTTGCATCCAATATTAAATTAGTTTACCTGCTGCCTTGCAGTCTAGACTTAAGACTACTTTCTGTAGTTTATATTATCTGGCCTATTAGTGCTTGGAATCCATTTGATTTACAGACACTGGCTGTGGAAAAGAACTTGCATCTAAACTATTTCAGTAAAATGTACTTACAAATTTTGAAATGGATTAAAATAAGACTATAAATTGTGAAATGGTGAAGTACTGAGGTACACATTTTTGAGGAAAATGTTTGAAAACTCTCCCTGCATTCTCCGTGACTTCTAACCTTATGTATTACAGTTACACTCCCCTAGGGGCCTTCAGTCTTGAAAGGATAGTAAAGTTACTTGGTGTGCGTCTGTGTGTGACTTACTTATATTACAGCCAATGAACTACTGTGCACGACACCCTATGCTTTCCATAACCCAATAAATGACACTTGTATGTACTGGATTCAGTCGCAGTCACATAAATGCATAAACACTTCCATCCGCACACTAATTCTCATTATCTTGCCATCTCCATTAACGTAGTAGGGCGGTGGGAAGGGCATTATTGAATTCTGTCTGCAGGCTATAGTTCAAAATGGCTCACATTTCATTATTGCGTGGATGAATTCCAGATGTGGTGCTGTGAGTAATCAGTTTTGAGACTAAGGGCTATGAACGTGCTTCATGCAGCTGGGAATGGGCTGTCAGTAAAATATGACTAATGTTTAAGTAGCACACTTATATTACATACGCACATTATTCTCAGCTAAAGAACAGCAAAAACCATGGGAAATTGTTTCATTTTGCTCTCCTAGTGCCAAGCATAATAATCTTCAGAAATACCAATAATATTTTATGAAGTCTATTTCACCTCGCATCGTATCATAAAAGTTTGAGTCAGGATTCAACAATCAAGGATGGTGATTTTTCTACAAGAACTCTGCACAATAGAATTGAGTGAGAACGATTTGATATTTTACAGGTCTGGTGAGATGCTTTACTGGCAGCCTGCGTGAACACTTAAGCACATTTCCCTCTGACTGGAATGTACTGTTGCTGAGCAGATAACTGGCTGCAACAAAGATCTGAGATTGTGTGGGGGAGGGAGGCAAGAATGATTTGAACAGTCAGGGAGTAAAGGAAACAGCTAAAGAGAGAAAGAGAAGAAATGCCTGCAAGAGTCTCAGAAAAAAGCATAGTGGACATCAGAATGAGGAATGTACGAGAGAGGGGGGTAGCTGAAATCAGAGCTATGACTATGAGGGAAGGGGTAGTAATTGTCAAGAGTTTTGAGGGAACAGTAAAGATCAGAGCTGCGTGGAAAAAAACAGTAGGGGTGTCACCAACAGTGAAAACAACTTATATTCAGAAGTGCCTTTCAATGTGGGATAATGTCTTGGAGCACGTTACAGTGGCAGGGTTGGACAGCAAGCAAGGGAGCCTGGGTGGGAGAGCTCACCAGGTCTATGCAAGGAGGAAAGAGGCAGTAATAATAATAATCCTTGCATTTGATATAATACCTTATCATGTCTTCGGGACGTCTCAAAGCGCTTCACGGAATATCTGTAAAGTGAATTGGCTGTAAATTTTTTAGGGCAAAGTAGATATCAGAACAGTGAGGGAAGAGGCAGTAAATATCCTATGCCTCTAACCTATGGATCCCTCTCCCTCGGTCCCTACCTCCATCCCATGTCTTGCACCCTCTCTATCTGTGTGCAAGTTCTGCCTTAAAACCTACCTCTTCAATGGGCATGGTGACCTCCCCCTTCCCCCTCTTCCCTACTTGATGTTTGACTCTGTCACACTAAAGTGTTCCAAGATGCTACCCTATGTGAAGGGTGCCCCATAAATACAGGCTGTTGTTACAGGGATCAGAACTGTGAGGAAGAGGTAGTAGAGGTCAGCCCCAATTCCAAACAGTTTGGGAAGACGTACTGCAAACTTGTTCAGGATGTCCTGTGTTATTAACATTGCAAAATACCTTGGATAGGCTAACCTATCTCTCTCATTTCTGCTGCTTTGTAGTTGACACTGGTATAATCATTTTTAAAACACCTTGCATTTATATAGCAATTTTCACATAGGATTACATCTCAGAACACTATACAAAAATGGTATCAGACACCAAACAAAGGAGAGAGTAACATTATCATTGAAATAAAGACGGATGGTGGGGGCTTAGATGAAGGGGTACAGGAAGGAAATTCCTGATGTGAGAAAAAGAGTACTATTTTTAATAATTGGGTATGATAACCCTTCCCACCATTCCTCCCACTGTTTACTTCAACTTGTAGAATTGTTTTGAGTTTACAATTGCTACTGAACTGATTATAGGTTGGTGAAAGACCATTTGCCTTTCGCTGAACATTTGAAGGTAGATTTGACCGCAAGTGATTCATCCTCTCATCTCATGAACCATTTGTTTCCTTAAAGAAAACTACACATTGCAACTATTAGGAATGATAGTCATTCCACGTAGCATCAAGGTCATGTTTATTCAGCAGGGTAAAGGTTAATTAACCCCAAAAACTCAATCATATAATTTACCAGGGATTTCTTTTTGAGATGAAACAACTTTTACTAATATTTAATTGGTCATTATACGCGGTTTGCTCACTAAACTACTGGCTGAGTATAACCACAGATCTGTTTCTCGTACAGTGTTTCATAGCTCAGCTCTTGGTGCTTCATTGTAAAGGGGACATTGGTTGGTTAAATGTGGCTCCAATGCACCACTGGTTAGAAAGCTTCATAAATCTAACAAAAAAATCTTAAAGACTTGATGGAAGTATCGGGCTTTTCTATTCAAGAGAAATATATTTTGAAATGCACAGCTTAGTAAATATTTCGAAGTCCTTTAAGAGCGGGTCATACCATGATCTTTTATAAGTATAGTATGTAAACCGAAGATATTTCCTATTGCTGTGGATATTATCCCTGCTCCAAAAATGTTGGTGACGTTTTGGTGAAACTTTTTGGATTAGGTTGACCCCAAAAAGAGGCGGAAGGTTGACATTTGTAGCCCAAACTTGAGAATTTGAGTTCATAAGCCTAGGCTGATACACTAATGCAATATTAGGTTTTTCTGGTGCTTCATTGCGGATCCCATGACACTTTTTGAAAAGAGAAGGGAGTTGTTCCCAATATTCTGGCTAATAGGCCCCCAGAAATGGCCATTTGTGGGATATTATTGTGTGTCAATAGGCTGCTACATTTGCCTACAAATATACACTGGCAGTTTACACTAAAATCCCATGAAGTGTTTTGAATTGTTTTGACAAAGTGATATGGTGCTACTGTACATCAAATTCAAGTACAGTAAAAGCCCATTTATCCGTGGCTCGATCAACCGGAACTTCCATATAACCAGTACGTTAAAAAAAAAGTCCCCATCCAATTAACCGGATGTTATCCAGCACAATCATGGTGGTGCATTTAATGAATTGATTGTTGCATGAGAGTATTGTACAGGTATTTCGGCTTGATGCTAGTAGAGCCTTAAAGTCGCGCTGCCATTTTTTTCCCTCGCATGGTTT
Organism: Hydrolagus colliei; assembly: GCA_035084275.1. Classification (NCBI taxonomy): domain Eukaryota; kingdom Metazoa; phylum Chordata; class Chondrichthyes; order Chimaeriformes; family Chimaeridae; genus Hydrolagus; species Hydrolagus colliei. Next base: position 26,832,621 of record CM068742.1, on the reverse strand, counting down.
CCTCCATTGCAGAAGTTATCGATAGAATTTTTAGGTGAATAACAAAGGTCTGTTATTATCTGTTATTACTTAGTCTATTATTAATATGGTATGTGTTAAAATAAGTTTTAAAAAATTTGTATTGGGTTTTCAGCATCGGATCCAACCAAAAATCTGGCATACCGTTTAACTGGCATCGGCCAGGTCCCACGGGTGCTGGATAAACGGGCTTTTACTGTATTATTATTATTTGTGCATTGAAATTATCAGTTTCTTTTAATCTCTAAGAATAGAAACTGATTACTCTGACCCTTTATAATTAGTACATTCCCCAATAGTATTCAAAACTTTAGAATTAAAATTTATTTCGAAAAGGTTCACAAACACTTCACAAAAATAATATAAAAATAACAAAACTACTATGTTTTTGTAAATCCAGACACATCGCCAATAGTCCACACACCCAATGCTATATGGCCCCAACTGTGTTGTAACAAAACATTTTAAAACAGTGTTCTACTGTATATCGATTGTTGGATAAGATTAATAGAATAGTTTAAGATATTTTTCATTTTGAATCCTTTCAGATTCAAGTACAGTGGTCTATTCTGGTGATGTACATTCCTATGTTGCTATTTAAAATGGCTCCTGCATAACCATTATTTTTTCAAAACAAGGGTAGCCCTTCACACCAGGTCACCTCAGCAATTTTGACATTGGTTGCTAACTCTATACTATCCTACAGAGATTCTGTTGTTCTTGATGTGGATTCCCTATAGCTGGAATTGTTTCCCAGTGTGAGGCTGACCACACACACATATTGAACCTATCCTTTCATCAGGAAATTCTTTCTGTAAACTCATCATCTATATAAACATGTGCTGTTCATTACTGTGTTTACTTATGTCATATATAGTTTGCTTACCCTTAATCTGTTGAACACTCTAAAGGTTTCCTCTCAGAATGACTGTGGATCTCATCTTTATCCAAACATGAAAAATCATTTATCTAATGGTGCTTGCAAGCTATTAATATTACCAACAGAGTTTTCAATGTATTATTTGTTGCCCGTTTGAAATAGCAATGCAATCACTTTGATGTGTGCGGTTTATTACCAATTATATCCCACAAATGTATCTAGGTGCATAAAATGTGCCAATCAAGAGGACCTAGAGCCTGAAATTCCACCTAATCATAGAATGTAAGCCTTAGTGTGTCTCAAAATTGAAAATTGCATGGAATTGAGCAAATATTCTTTAATCCTCAGTCTGAGGAAATGGTTAATACCTCCACCTTGTACCCTCCTTGCCCATCTTCAGATCACACCTGAGACGCCGCATGGAGGGCGCTATATAATCCAAGTTGTTGTTGTTGTTTCCTTTCCTTTCAAATCACTCACTTCTTGAACCCCTCCAATCAGGTTTCCGCCCTATCCACAGTACAGAAACTGCCCTGGTCAAGGTCACAAATGACATCCTAACCGCCTGTGACCAGGGCTCCCTCTGCCTCCTCGTCCTCCTTGACCTGTCTGCTGCGTTCGACACAGTCGATCACACCATCCTCCTTCAACGTCTTTCCTCCCACCTCAACCTTCAAGGCACAGTCCTTGACTGGTTCCAATCTTATTTGACCCATCGTTTACATTTTGTTTCTTCCAATGGCTTTTATTCAAACCCCCGCACAGTTTCCCACGGCGTCCCTCAGGGCTCTGTCCTCGGTCCCCTTCTTTTCACCGTTTACACGCTCCCCCTGGAACATGGGGTAAATTTCCACATGTATGCGGATGACACCCAGTTGTACCTTTCTGCCTCGTCCCTCAACCCCCAGACGATCGATGTTCTGACAGCATGTCTGTCCGACATCGAATCGTGGACGAGGGACAACTTTTTGCAATTGAACGTGAATAAGACCGAGGCCCTCCTGATTGGCTCAAGCCAGCGCCTCCGCACATCGGGCGCTGCCAGCCTCAATATCCAAGGCTGTACTCTCCACCTCACAAAGCCAATCAGGAACCTCGGCATCATGTTCGATCAAAAACTTTCCTTCCTCCCCCACATCCGCGCCTTGACCGGCACCGCCTATTTCCATCTGCGCAACATTGCCAGGCTCCGCAACTATCTTACCCCCCGCGCTGCCGAAACACTCGTGCACGCGTACATCACCTCATGGCTGGATTACGGAAATTCTCTCCTAATCGGCCTCCCCAGTTCCTCCATTCATAGGCTGCAGGCCATCCAAAACTCTGCAGCCCGTGTACTATCCCGCACCCGCCTCCGTGACCACATAACCCCCACCCTCGCCCATCTCCACTGGCTCCCCATCCTCCAGAGGATCGAATTTAAGATCCTCGTCCTCACCTACAAGGCCTTGCACGGCCTTGCCCCATCCTACCTAGCCGATCTACTCTCTCCCTACACGCCCACCCGGACCCTCCGTTCAACAGGACTTGGCCTGCTCCAAGCCCCCTGCCCGAACCGCCCCACCATCGGAGGCCGGGCCTTCAGTTTCTCTGCTCCCACCTTATGGAATGCCATCCCTCAATCCCTCCGTTTCGCCTCTTCCCTTTCCTCTTTCAAGGCCGATTTGAAGACTTTCCTCTTCGATCGTGCGTTTTGTTCCACCCCGAACTCTTTTACCTCCCCTTTGTGTTTCACCCCTTCCCAAACACTCCCCTCCCAGCTCGGGTCACACGCCTCTTGTTTAGCGCTTTGGGACGTCCTCCCGACGTGAAAGGCGCTATATAAATGTAAATTGTTGTTGTTGTTGTTGTTGTTGTAACTGGCCTACAGCACAAGATTGAATATAAGAAGTTTGCACAATTCTGCAGGATCTTGAATTTTAAGACAACAACAACAAAATTGCATTTATAGAGTGCTTTTCACGTCGGGAGGATGTCCTAAGGTGCTGAAAAATTCTGAACCAGAGGTGGACAAAAAAACAATGTCGAATTTCATCCTCAGATTTGCATAACTCACAATGAAATTTGATGAGGTAATAATCCCAAATCGGCAAAATTTGAAAAAAAAAGCATAAGTATTTCATATTTAGCTAATATGTGATTAGTTTACGACTTTCACAGTGAGTTTTATACATCAGAAGTTGCAAATAATATGACTGGCCTGGTTCAGTTGGTAGTACTCTCACCTCTGGTTCAGAAGTTTGTGGGTTCAAGTTCCACGTTGGGACTTAAGTTCATAGTCTAGGCTGACATTTCAATGCAATTCTGGGGGCGTGCTGCAATGCTGGAGGTAACCCTCCTTCAGATGCGATATCAAACACCCGTTGGCAAAGTGCTGCATTTTTGGAGACCCCATCCTTTGGATGCAATGTTAAACCGAGTCGACTGTTCATGTGAACATTATAAATCCTATTGCACTGTTCAAAAGCAGAGCTTCTCCTGGCAAACTGGCCAGCGTTCCCCCAAATAGAATTGGTCAATCACTTGATGGCCATTGTGGGGCACTGCTACACATAGAATTGGCAGCTGCATTCACCCATTAATACACAATCACTACACTCTACAATAAAATCCTGTGATGCTGAGACTTTGGGTCGGGAGGTCCGCAGCCAGGAGGTGGAGCCGACCAACCGACTTTTGTAGGCATCACCTCTGGGTAAATGAACTCAACCAAATCTACATTCCCCAAGTCCAAACGCCTTCACTCTCCAATCTCAGCTCAAACTATTGTAACAGAAATGATTAAACCTCATCTTACAGTACCTACTGCAGTGGATAACCTCCATGTCTGTGTTCCTAGATTCCACGTTCACCAACTCTATCCTCAACCTACTCTGTGATCTCTACATTAATCTAACAAAATGTCCCTCATCCTACCTCCATCAAACCTCAGCCTCTGTTCCTAAGAACCGTCTTGACCAACAATGTGATCCAGAGATTGGTTCATATGTGTTCGGATGTCAGACATCCTGAATGGAGTCCACATAGTGTTGCCAAACCTCTGGAGTGTAGCTAAATGCCAACGAGAGAGAGAGAGAGAAAGAGTGTAAATGCTTTAAGTTGCCACCATAAGGTTTCCACTATTACACTTACCTGATGTTCCACGAATCCCGAGGTGCTAGAGCCACAGCAAAAGAAAAATGGCGTGAGTTTCAGACGTACCTTCGGTTGACAGCTGAGGTGAAGTCCAGAGGTGAACATGGTTGCAGACATGGATGGGCTCCAGGTCAACTTCTGAATAACTGAGGAGATCTCAACCAAGCAACAACCGACAGAAAGGAGCCTCCTTGTCAAACCACGAAAAGATGAAACAGAGTGTGAGAAATTCATCCATAAATACAACAAATTGTATCATCTCACTATGATCATTTAAACTAGCAACACAATGATCCCACAGGGCTGCCAGTATCCAAGGTTTGGACTCTTCCTTTCACCACCACAGAAAAACACTATTGCACGTGATTTACAGGCAAGTGCAGACTTTGAGCCCTGAATTGACTCAACCACCCACTCAAGGGCCCGAACCAACTCAGCGTTGTCAACAATCCCAACCCACAACCCCTTTCTGCGTCTAAACCGCCTCGATCACTGCACTAACCCAGTCTGTATAGGAACCGACTCATGGCAGCTACACCGACCCAGCCCTAGCAGAGACCGACTCTCAGCAGCTACGCATTGCTGGTTGCTTACAAACCAGCCATGCAAACAGCTCCGACCTGGCCCTGGCAGCGACTGACCCGAGACAACTGCACTGAGCCAGGCCTGACAGATACTGAATGACCAAAACGCAAAATACTGCAGACGCTGGAAATCTGAAACAAAAACAGAAGTTGCTCGGAAAACTCAACAGGTCAGGCAGTATCTCTGGAGAAAGGCAAAATGAGACAAAGTTTCAGGTCCACGACCCTTCATCAAAACTGGGGTATGTTGGGAGGGAGAGGCAGGGCAAAGAAGACGAAGACCTTTCTCGTCGACCGCGCCTTTGGTCACCTTTCTACCCCTGCCCCTGGCTCGGTCCCAGGATCCGCTATTATGAAACGCTCTGAGACGCATGAGTCTGGCATGGAGGGCGCTATATAAATCGAAGTTGTTGTTGTTGTAAAGGAGAAAATGGGGGTAGAGGGCAGGAGATGATGGGTTAAAGAGATGTTAGTGTTGTGAAACAAAAGCGGTTGTTGGAACAAAACTGCAAGGAAGAGGTGTTAATAACGTTAACACAAATAAAGAGGGGCTGAAATTCCAAAGAACAGGCAGGTCAGATGGTCGCAGAACAACAACAACAAAAAAAAATTGCACTTATATAGCGCTTTTCACGTTGGGAGGACGTCCCAAAGCGCTGAACAGTCAGGTCGGGACCCGAGCGATGGTGGGGAGGGTCGGGGTAGGTGAAGGGGAAGGAGAGTGGGAGAGGGGGAAGAGTTAGTGGGGCAGCTGAAGGCGCGGTCGAAGAAGAAGGTCTTGAGACCGGACTTGAAGGAGTAAAGGGAGGAAGCAAGGCGGAGGGGCTGCGGGATGGAGTTCCACATTAGGGGGAGGTGGGGGAGGTGGGCTGTTATGGCCTGAAATTGTTCAAATCAATATTAAGGCCAAAGGGCTGTAAGGTCCCTAGCAGATGGATAAGGTGCTGTTCCTCGAGCTTGTGCTACGGTTCGTTGGAATAGCGTAGGAGACAGTGGATGGAGAGGTCACACTGCGAGTGGGAAGGAGAGTTAAAATGGCATGAAACCCGTAAGTCAGTGTTATATTTACTGACAGAACCGAGGTGTTTGGCAAATCTGCATTTGGTCTCCCCAATGTAGAGGAGATTGCATCGTGAGCAGCGGATGCAATATGCTACATTGGTAGCACATTGCATCCGCTGCACAATATGCACATGTAAAATGCTGTCTCACATAATAACTGTGCTTGGGGCCTTGGACCGTGGTCTGGGAAGAGGTTAAAGGACAGGTATTGCACCTCCTGCGCTGGCATGGGAAGGTGCTGGGGGGAGGGGAGTGACAGCTGCTTTGGATGGAGAAATGAACCAGGGAGTCACGGAGGGAACGGTCTCTTCAGAATGCTGAGAGGGGAGGGGAATACTGGACTCCTCAATTAACGTCGGGGATGTGTTCTTGAAAAGTGCGACTTTAATTGAAACGGCGTATAGCGAAACCTAAATGACCATAGGCCCTAATGATATAAATAGGGGTTATGTTCCTTCGGAACATTTCTGGTCTAAATTTTCTTAAACTAATATTAAATAAAGACCAAAAACAACACCACTAGTATTGAAAATTAGAATAAGTGTTTAATAAATGTATAAATAAGGTAAAAATACAATTAAGTGAACATTTACTGGAGATGGTTGATGTGGTCAGTGGGCGGAGTTGCGGGAGGGGGCAGAGTCATTCAGATGAAGGGGCGGGATTACCAGAAGTGGTCCCTTCCTCCCTGTGTCACGTCGCTTCACCAGACAGCTGATCGCTGGCACGTGTTTGCATCTTCGTACATTTTTTCTAAAGTTGTCGAAGGAGCAAACACGTTCAGCTCGTTTGGTAAAGCGACATGAGGGAGGGAGGGGCCTCTCTGGTAATCCCACCCTTTCACCTGAATGACTCCCTACCCTCCCGCCCACTGACCAAGTGAACCATCTCCAGTAAGTGTCTCTTAATTGTATTTATTATCTTATTTATATATTTACTAAACAACTAATATAAAATGTACTCGGCTAATATCCCTTCAATTAATCAAATTTTCTATTTTTTTCTAACAATTTATTAATTCATCAGCAACGTCTAATCGAAACAATGTATATCGGGACGATGTATAGCGAGGAGTTCCAGTATTAATAATCCTTGCATTTGATACAGCGCTTTTCATGTCTTCCAGATGTCTCAAAGCGCTTCACAAAATACACTGTAAAGTGAATTGACTGTACATATGTGAACCAAATGCAGCAGCCAATTGCGCATAGCAATATCCCACAAACAGTTGTGGATTGAAACGACCAATTTGTTATTGTTTTTTTCTTGAGGGATTATTATCACACGTGTGGAGTAAGGAAACTTGCCCAAGGTTTAGTCCTGCTGAGGATCGAAACCAGGTCTCCTGCTTGCGAGGCAAGTGCTCTAACCACCAAGTTACAGGACTCCAGTATCTATAATAACTATAATCTGCAGAGAAGATCCATAAGGAGAGGAGGAGTGATAATTGGCAAGAGAAAAAATATTATTTTTTAAAATGAATTAAAAAGAACTTGTATTTTGTAACTTCTTGGATGCCAAGATGTCTCAAAGCACATTACAGGAATTATTGTCAATTAATTGACAATTAATCAAGCGCTCTGAGACCCCGTCCGGTGTGTAGGGCGCTATATAAATTGAAGTTGTTGTTGTTGTTTTCAATTAAGTCTAGTAACTTTCTTTTGTAAGTAAAAACATTGTAGTAAAGTCCTGGAACCAGTCATAGTAATTAAATGAAAAACAAATCTGGAGAATTGTTAACCAGAACACTGGAAGAAATTTCCTTCTCTGTTTCACTAATGTAATGGAATCTCTAAGGTCCACGGTGAGGGAAGGCAGACAAGGTCTTTACATAGATTTACAAAGATTAAACAACATGGAAGCAGGACTTTTGGCCAAACCAGTGTGTGCCAGTGTTTCTACTCAACATGACAATTCCCCCAGTCCTTCCTCCTCCCTTCTAATCCCTTCTCCCTCATATTTGTATTCAACTTCCTCTTAAATAGATTTTATATATTCTTATTAAATATATATATAATCTGCTTCGACCAGTCTTGTTTTAATGTCTCTCCCAAAGGTTGGCACTCCAAACAATGTGACATTCCTTCAGGACTGCCTTGGACTGTCAGCCTAGACAACGAGTTTAAGTGCTGACATGGAGCAGAGTTGATCCTTAATCCCGACTGCATCATTTCAACCTTGCTAATTCACCTTCAACTGGTGGGGTACAATTACATCCAATTCACTGTTCAAATATAACACAGAAATACACGAAAATACAAAAGGATTTTCATAAAATAAAACATCATGATTCAACTTGTACGTGAATACGTGTAAGCCAAGCCTATTTTGTTCTATTTAATTACTGTATATGGTTGTACAGTAGTTTTAAAAAATTGCATTTGCTATATCCTTTTCACATTGTCATAATATCTCAAAACAATTCATTGGATTTTACTGTGTATCTGATGGAAAACATTCAGAAAATTTGCATATAGCACAGTCCCACAAGCAGCATCAAGTAACCAATTTTATTTGGAGGATTGTTGGCCAGGACACGGGGGGAAAATACTTTTTCCCTTCTCTTTTTAAATAATCCAAATGCATCATTGCAATTCAACTCAACACACACTGCCCGTGAAAAAAAAACAAGTCCTGAAATTCAATTGCTGCACTTCTGTTTGTTTAGTGAAATGCATAATCCAGAACACAGCAAATTATGCCACAAAAGCAAGCTAAACAGCTATCGTCTCAGTACGAGTGGAGGACCGCAGACAAATGTTTTTCTCAGATTGACAGACCATGCACTGATGCTTCATTAGTTTTCCACCAGGCTAACCCATTCTTGGATGCACTACATTGTTTGAGAAATGGCGCCACTGAAACCAACAGTAATCAGCAGCTTTTCCCAGTAAAACAATTGTTGGCAGCAAAGTAACTCTTCCTTAGAAGAAACTGGCAACAAGACAAGTCCTTTAGTTACATAGTACTGGCCCAATAATTTGTGGCTTTAGCTCTAGGATTACATCTCCCAGTGATAGGTAATGTACTGTATTTGGAATTTCTCAGCCTCAATAGCCAAGTGCACATTTAACAATGCTCTCTTCAGAGGACCTGTATGGAATCAACTTGGTGTCATGTTACTTTGAATAGACAAGTTCAGTAAACTTAGAATCTTTTCCATCTGTACCCCTAACCCTGAAGAGGAAAGAAATATTTAAACTCACATAGTCTAAGATGACAGTCAAATGCAGCTCTGGGGTGTTTGTTATACAGTCGGAGATGCCATGCTTCAATGATACATTAAACCAACGTCCTGTCTGTCTTTTCAGTGGATGTTAAACATGGCACTATTGAAAAAGAGAAGGGAGTTTCTGGCCAACAATCTCCCAAATAAAATTGGTCACTTATTTTATGGCTGTTTGAAGGACATTGCTGTGCGCAATTGTGTTGTTGTGTTGGCCTACAAATGCACAGCCATTCCATTTTACAGTAATTTCTGTGAAATGCTTTGAGATGTCCTTTGGACGTCATATAAGACATTATACCAAACACAAGGATTATTAAAGTAGAAGAGCGAAAAGATCATGTTTAATCCATTAATATCAGCAAGATGAGGGCTGAAAGTCTGGGAAATTAAATTTGTTGGACCATTGCCACCATCTTCCTACCCAAAGCTTGGACATACATCCCCTCCCATTAAAAATAGGTCCAACAATCACAATTACATATGTATAGTGCCTTTTACATCAAGGCGCTGGACGATCAATGTTCTGACCTAGAGGCTGGTGTGGGAGAGGACACGGACTGCAGAATTCTGGATGATCTGCAGCCAATGGAGGGAGGAGTTGGGAAGGCCGATAAGCAGGGCATTGGCATAGTTGAACTGGGATGTAATGAAGGCACGATTGAGAATTTTAGCAGCCTGAGGGTCGAGGTACTGGCTGAGTCAGGCAATGTCACAGAGGTGAGGGAAGAGCTGGTGATGGCTTGGATACCCAAATGTGAAAAGCTAATTAGCCAGGTTTATATAAATAATAATAATAATAATAAGCCTTGAATTTGGGATAGAGCCTTGTCACATCTTTGAGATATCTGAAATCACTTCACAGAATGTGCTATTAAGTAAATTTACCGCATATTTTGCGAGGGAATTGCAGCAGCCAATTGCACACAGCATCCTTAGGGTTACAAATATTTTTTTTCTAAAGGGATTATTACCCCTGGAAAAGCAATTTGCCAATCAACTAACAACCAGGTTCCCTTACATAGGTAAACAGAGGTATGTGTAACTATAAAGATTTTTTTTTAACTATAGAAAATGTGATATAAATTTGTAATACAGGTTTTTACCATAATGACAAACCAAAACAACATGGGGGGAGTGGGTAATTGCGATCAATTTAATTTGGGGGCATTTTGGAAATTTATCATAATTTTCAATTGGGTCTAGAGAAGAAAGAAATGAAAAAAGTATGAAGGGAAGGAACCTGGATTCGAACAGTGGTGATAATAATAAACTTTTAATTTGATATAGCTCCTTTTATTTCATGAAGATGTCCGAAAACGCTTCATAGGATTTACTGTCAAGTGTAGCGACAGTGTGTTTTGTAGGCGAACAAAGAATTAATATTCCAGAGTTTTTCTTGATTATTTAGAAATATTTCAGGGAGGATCTATATAGAGATTTGCCTCAGCTGCTGGAATGGTGGGGTGAAGTCTTTGAAAAGGTGGATATTGCAGGTTCTGTGGAAAGAGAAAGCTTGAACAACAACAAACAACAAAATTACATTTATAGAGCACCTTTCACATTGGGAGGATCCAAAGTACACTTAGTATTTTGCCCTGAAAACCATGGACATTTTCAGCCCGTATGAAAATGTTATGTTAGAAGTTAAGAATGCACTGAAATGTGGAAAAGAAATCTTAAATTCAGTCTTTGGAGCTAATACAGATTAACAAGTGCTGATATAATACACTTTCGAACAGTTTAGAATTTTAGAATTCTAAAATTCTGAAGTTTAGAATTTTCCACAATTATGTGCATGTAACACAAAATAGTCTGACATAAACTAGATGGCATTTCAGGCTTGTATTTATTGTTTCCTCGTTTCCTGATAATGCTTATCGTGCTCATTCAAACATTCATCACAAAGTTTCAGGTCCAATGCTCAAGTGATTTGGTAATTTCTGGTTACAAGTAGGGTTCTGGACTAAGCTATTCTTGGGAGAAGACAACTCAGAGGTGATCTCACATTGGTGATAATAACATTTTAAATGTGCATTGAAATAATAAACCCGAAACACTAATTCTAATAACAATGATATACCGGGATAGCAAAACAAGAGGACATAGATTTAGAGTTTTAAGGACAAATTTAGGACAGTCACCAGGAAGCATTGCTTTACCCATTAATGATTCAACATGTTCGCAGGAAGGGTGGTTGAAGCCAGGACACTGAACTCATTTAAAACACAGCTTGAATAAGCTGGACTTATTCAGTCAATAGAGGAGTTGATTGCCCCCAAATTCTTAGGAAAGGTTGAATTCGCAGCTCGAATAATCCTCAATATTATCCACATTTCACAGTTACAGTAAAACCTTTGTTATCTGGCACCCTCGGGACCTGACCGGTGCCGATTAATCAAATATGCGGATTTTCGAACGGCAAGTTGCCGAAAATCCAACAACAAAAAATTTACTTATTTTAAAACATACCATATTAATAATAGACTAAATAATAACAGAATATTGTATGGATACTTACCAATAAAGCATTCTAGCACACTCAATAAAATGATCAGTAAAAAAGCATTCCAACGTTTGGTAAGTTTAATAAATGCGCATGCGCAAAGTGAGCATACCGCGAGGGTCCCGGATGGTTACAGTATGAGATCCGGTTGCTGGAATGGTGAATTGTATTGGGAGATACCGGTTGGTTGAGTATGCCGGTCGGTTGGGTACTGGATAAACAAGCTTTTACTGTAATAATAATAATAATCCTTGCATTTAATATAGTGCCTTATCACATAATTGAGACGTTTCTAAGAGCTACACAAGATACTGTATATTATAAATTGATTGACTATTGGAGTCCTGTAGCTCAGTGGTTAGAGCACTTGCCTTACAAGCAAGAGACCTGGGTTCAATTCCAGGCAGGTCAGGGCGAAACCTTGGGCAAGTTTCCTTACACCACATGCCTAATAATAATCCCTAAAAAAACAATAATAAATTGATCATTTTCAATCCACCACAGTTTGTGGGACACTGCTGGCGCAATTGGCTGCCGCGTTTCGCCCACAAAAATGTACAGTCAATTCACTTTACAGTATATTTTGTGAAGCGCTTTGAGACTAGGAGACATGAAAAGTACTTTATCAAATGCATGGATTATTATTAGTATTATTATTATTTTGTGGGTAAAACATGGCAGCCAGGTGCTCATAGCAATGTTCCACAAGCAGCCATGACAAATTTTGTTTTGTGGGTTGAGGGTGTGCCGGGAGTGTGGGGGGGAGGCGTCGGGATGGGGGGGGGGGGATGAGGGGTGGTAGGGGCTTGATAGCCATGACAAATTTCCAATGTGTCAGACTAAAGTATAATTTTTTTTAAAACCACAAAAAACAGTACTTATTATTAGGCTGCGAAAATGCTAAGCATTTTTTCCATTTTAAATAGAAAATTGGGCTGATTAGAGACTGGGAGTGGGCAGGAACACAAACTGATATGTTACAGCACGCTTGAACCCAAGAGACCTCAGAAATGTCTGGAATGTGGAAAATTTCCTCAAAGCTCCGGTGCATCAGATTGCCTGTGTTTTCACAATAATTAAGAAAAATAAAAGGATATATTTTGGAGATTTCTGGAATGATAGCTTTTTTGCACCCTCTTAAAATATTTAGTACCAACTAATTGTGCATGCAATTCACTTTTTGGCACAATGGATAAATTATCCATTTAACAGAAATCTAGTCATTTTCACCATCAGTTAGCAACTGATCACATAGGAAATAAAGAGAGTGGGGTGCAAACCAGATTGCATATCACATTAGTTAAAGTCACGATCATCACCAAAGGACAACTAGTTTTTTTTAGAGGAACCATGAATCAAATGTGCATTAGTTTTCCTGGTCTCTTGTCCTGCTTGCTTGCAGCGTGAGGCATGTACTTGGATGGAATTTCAGTCATGCATGGCTTTTGTCTGAGCTCCAGAATGATTATCGATTAGACTACAAAGAATGATCAGTCGCTCCATGTAGCCCAGACCATGTCTCAATTTTCATTCAGAATTACTCCCTGTCACTCGAATGCTAGATATCCGTAGTTCGCTATCTAGAGATCTACTTTGTGTCTGAACTCTTGCAGCTGAGAATGTTTTAAAATAAGCAGCCACAAAATCCGAATTAAAGCAGATTGTCATAATGGTCTGAAGTTAACATTTATTTGCACTGAATGGACAATGTTTTAAGAATCAGTATTAAAGTTTTGTACCCCCTTTCAGACGAATGCAACTTTGAAGGGGCACTCACACTGGGAGTTTTACAGGAGGCTACATTGCTGGAATAGATTAGAATAAGGCCAGTCAAACCCCGACTATATAACACATAGCTGACCCTGATGTTTTTCTCATCTGACAACCTAATATCTGATCTCAATAACAGTGATCAGAAGTGCCAGCCTTGGGTGTTTTTTATGTACAGTATATAGCTTTTTAATCTTGCTGAGTGATTCACACCCCCTGCTGTCCTTCCCTACCATCGGGGGCATGCTTTCAGGTGACTTTGTCACTGTTACTCTGGAACTGTCTTCCGATGCCTCCACCTCACTCTCTCTCCCTCTCTCCATTCCACTTCCAAACCTTACCTAAAAACTTTCACTGCACATTAGGCCACCTGCCCTTGTGTTGCCTGCAATCTGGTCACTTTCCCATCTTGAGCTCCCACTCCCTCGTTATATAATGCATTGAGATATAATAATAATAATAATCCTTGCATTTGATATAGCGCCTTTCACATCCTATCAACGTCTCAAAGCACTTCACAGAACACACCGCAAAGTGAATTGACTGTACATTTGTGGGCGAATATAATATATATAATATATATCCTTTTGTGGCGTAAGATTCTATGATTCTATGATTATTTTATAATGCATTGAGATGTTCTCTTTACAGACAATTCGCCCACAAAATACACAGTCAATATTCAATAAATTTACAATATATTCTGTGAAGCACTTTGAGATGTCACAATTATGTGATAAGGCAATTTATTAAATGCAGGGATTATTATTATAACATGAAAGGCATAAATGCATATTGTTGATGTTGATAATGATCTGAAAACCAAACACTCTCATGTAGATTGTCAGCACTTGCCGATAACATAAATGCACTTCAAATTTACAGTAAAGCAATATTTCACTGCAAATTAATTAAAACCTGTTGAAATTAAATTTTCCGAATGGTGAGAGAGATCATTTATCAGGTCGTTGAACAATAAGATTTGTACTTGTAGTGGACAGTCGCTTCCCTACCAAATTTGAGCGCGATACAGCAACAGCATCTTTGTAACTTCCATATACATTGCAGCACTGAGTGCATTATCCTTTCTTTATGTGCAGCTTGAACTGATGGTAACCTTTTCTTATGGGCCAGCTGGGCTCAATGATATCAGGAGCTCAAAGCACAAGGAAACACTAAAACAACCTACTTAACCTGCCTTCAAGGTGATTAAGGAGAGCAACAATGTTCAGCCATTCAGATGCCAAGGGTCAGAGCTCATATTCAGTCATAGTGGTACACAAAAGAAATGTGAAGCATTGAGGCAAGTTCCCTCAGGCTGTTTCTTTGTACTTAATCTTTTGTTTTCCGTTTCACTCGCAAAAGGAAGTGTTAGCCAATAAACAGTTTACTTTGATTATGTGTAAATTGAGTTTTGATGCTTTTACTCTGTCCTTATTAAATATAGATGTTCTTATTGTAATTTTTGCATCCTGGATAGCTGCTGTTCTGTATCCGATAACCTGACATCAAACAGCTCATACTTTTCAAACCAGGTGCTAGCAATCCTCTTATCATCTAATCTTGAGCCATCAACCTTTGACACCAGAGGTAAATTTTGCCCCCGGGTTCAGGTCTATGTGGAAAAACAGTAATTATTCTTACAATATGTCTTGCCTGGAACGTTTATGGTTAAAGAAGGTGCTGCCATGTATTTTGAACCCCGCATCCTGAACTGCCATTGCCACAGTCCACACAGAAATGGAGCTGTATTAATGATTAAGAGCTTAACCTTATAGCACCTCCTAATGGAGATAAGAGATAGAATCTTTAAGGTACAAGTTATTGCAGCACCAATCACGGATTGCTGTGACTGGTCAGTGGCAATAAAAATCTGATAGAAGCTAAAGTGTGGAAGTGACTAAAACGGTTCCTGGAATTTGTACCTGAAGCAACTCCAATACTTAAACTGTGACCTTGTGTCTCGGAGAGTTACCGCAACGGAACTAAAATCTCAATGTTGCAATAAACCAATGAAAAATTTAGAATAATATATTTAGAATAATATTCTTACATTTGACATAGTGCCTTATCACACTGTTGAGACATCTCAAGATGCTAATTTGTACTCGAATATAATACAGTAATACTACTACTAATAATCACTGCATTTGAGATAACGCTTTTCATGTCTTCTAAACGTCTCAAAGCGCTTCACAGAATATACTGTAAAGTGAGTTGTCTATATATTTGTGGGCGAAACATGGCAGCCGATTCAGCGCACAGCTGAATTTAAGCCTCATCACGGTGTCTCATTATTCTGTAAACTGCTTAGATCCAATGCCTGTAATCTGCAGCCTCAGTGAGTACTTCTCTGGCCCAAGAAACATCAGAAATTAATGTTCTTTTTAATGAGACGTCAGAATTATTTTGTCAGTTTCAGATGGAGAATCTTGCTTAAAAAAATCATAGTAGTTTCTCAATCATACCATCAAAAATATTGGCATATTAAATAGTTCTGTTAGAACAGAATTTAAACAATCATAAGATAAACATGCTCCTGGAACGATAACACATGCATTACATGCTCATATGTATTTCACTAGTTTGCTTTAAATTCACTCATGCATCACTCAATCCTCCCTGGCAGAATCTGCAGTGTTGCCAAGATTAGGTGCTTTAATAATTTTTCTGCTGTTTCCTTGGTGTTACTAAATTGAAATATAAATTCCAATCATCAGTTCTTAGCATGTCCTTGCTCTGCCTCATTACAACCATTGGTGATGGATGGGACAAGCTTAACTGATTCTGACCAGCCACTTCTAAAGGGTTGACAGAAATGAAAACCAAAATGCTCAATGGAATTTTTACAACTTTGACTGTCCACAGATGTGAACAAGATAAACAATACCTGAGGAACACCACACCTTGCACGGGGTGAGGGAAGGAGGAGGTATTTTACTCTATTTACTGAATGCAGCAAATCTGTCATTGTGAACATTAATATAATTTGTAATTACATTTTAGAGTCAAAATAAAATGAAACATAATAAATTGAATTGCAGACAAATAAAAACAAGAAATCAAGAAATGGCTACTTCATACCAAGTTTGATCTTTAAACACTGCCCTGCCCTGTCCTGCCCACTGCCTCTGCACAAAGGACTCCAGCTTGCTTCACGGGGCACGCCTAGCCCACCCCATTATTAGCAGGCGGGCTTTCAGCCACTCTGCCCCCAGCCTCTGGAACTCCATCCCACGGTACTTCCGTTCGCTCCATCCATTGCCTCCTTCAGTATTCACCTCAAGGCCCTGCTATTCGACTGTGCTTTTGATTAACCTCCTTCCCTTCCTGTCCTCCACCCTCCCCAATCCCGACCCCCATCTCAGGTCCACATTACTGTCTATCTCAGCGCCTTGGGATGACCTCCCGACGTGAAAGGCGCTATACAGATGTAACCATTGTTGTTGATTCAGGAACCATCTAGGCTTAATAATGAACCCATTCATTAATTAATTGGCGGATCATTGTATGGGGTTAATAATCCCTTTTAAAAAATAATAATTTGGTTCGTCAATCCACGAATGTTTGTGGGACACTGCTGTGTACAATTGACTGCCGTGTTTCGCCTACAAAACATAGTCACTACACTTTACAATATTCTGTGGAGCATTTGGAGACCTGTCAACTATGTGATAAGGCACATATAACAGCAAATATTACTATTATGATCATGTAATATTCCAGTCACTGAATTCAGCCTCTCCCAATTTCAGATGCTGTTATATTTTATGCTTCACTGTTGAGTTCAGAAAATAAAAACCAAAAATAAAGTGAAAAGTGAAAAAGATTGCGAGAGAGGGAGAGGATGGAAGACAGAGGTGAGAAACATAAGATTTATATTTCAGTCATTATCATTTATTCTACAGGCTGTCCAATGTCTTTTTACCCCTTGTAACGAAACAGCAATAAGAGACTATGGAGGAGCTGAAACAAGCTGTCAGCGATGCATTTTACCTCATAATTCCATCACGTTACGGAAGATGTTGCACTGAACATGGCAATGGATCATTATCTGCCATTAAAATTATGGAGATTACATTGATCCTCTGAGGGAGAGATAGGGTCAAAGGTGTGTAATGGGAAGTGGGAGGGGATGGGTGTAACCTTTGGGAGAGGTAATGGGGTGGGTAGTGGTTGACAGGGTAGAGGTGGCTGAATGGATACCCTCAATTTTAGATTCAAGAAAGTCCTACAAGTCCTCGCAGTTGTAATTGGAGGATAGGATGGGTGAGTCGTATCATTCCACCTAATCTATAATCGTGGATGGAGGAGATGGCTTGTAGTGGAGAAGGAGAGCCTGGGAGATTAACTTGGGCTAGCGCCTTGGGACGTCCTCCCGACGTGAAAGGCGCTATATAAATGTAAATTGTTGTTGTTGTTGTTGACGTGGCAGAGGCAAGGGTGGAGCGGTAGGTATTTGTGTGATACAGCCAAATCTACCAATGGACCGTAGTTTGGATTTGGTCCAGGCACGTTCAGCAGCTCACACTTGTGCCTTGAGGGATCAGAGATGGCTGGTGTACCAAGCGGATTTACAGGAGAAATCAAAGATGATCGGTGTTTACTCTGTGGGTTGCTGAGGCTCATTCACGCCTCCACCGACATGATGCAGAAAATGCAATTAATTTCTTCATGTTGGAAAGTAAGGAACATTTTTGGAGCAACTTATTCCAAGTCACAGGTGTGTTAATAGCTTCTTTGTTTTCCCAACTCCCAATAAAGCACTACCCTATATCATGCACTCTTTGTCCCACTCCCAGTGTCCTTTTATACTTCCTCTAATTTGGCTGCTCATTAATTGTCCAATTAATCTGAATTGAGTATTCAGCAAAAGGTCCTGCTTCTTCAATAATGCTGCACTGGTGCTCAAACTTCTGCTGTTGTAGGAACACTCTGTCTTATTAACAAAAATAATAATCTATGCATTTGATAGAGTGCCTAATCACTTCATTGTGGCATCCCAAAGAGCTTCACAGAATATACTGTAAGGAGAATTGACTATATTTTGCAGGTGAAATTTAAGAACTTAAACTGGCTCCGAATTGTGTACAATATGGAAACTTGGTTTTGGTGGTTCTTAAACCGAAAATAACTTCAAACAATAAACAATGTAAGAATTTTCCCCACACTGTTTTAAGATAGGATACAGGCCAAGACTAGGAGAAATCAAAGATGATCGGTGTTTACTCTGTGGGTTGCTGAGGCTCAGGTTTGACAGGATACAGGCCAAGACTAGGTTGCATTGTAGGTCTCTGGTGTCTGGTCAATTATGTGTGCTACATTTGCTTTCATTAAACCAGAATTTAGTAGACAATTTTTCCCTCTGTTTTCTTTTAGGCATGCAAATGTATTGAACAATTCTACTGTACTGTGAGCCAGGAACAGGACAGAAAAAATAGATTAGGTGGAAAAAAAAGGGTGGGGGAGTGGGGGGGAGAGGTCAAAAGATTTATTTTACACAGAGGGTGGTGAGAATGTGGAATACATTACCGCAAATGCCTGTTGAAGCCAAGCTCATTTGGACGAGAAGCAGACTGTTTAATAGGAATTGGATAAATAAGTGAAAGATTTCTGGTCTCTGGAACGCAATCTCTCATGTCAGTGGTTTCAAACATGTAGAACATTGAACATAACTTCAACCAAGAGCTTCAATTCTGCTAACTAAGTTGGTGAGACAGACTGAGATTGGATTACAATTGGGCAAGTAGCTTCGAAAAATATATACACCGTGGCATGTACAAATCAAACAGTTTTTTCAGATTTTATAAAAAGAAACTTTCTGGGTTTATCATAAAGCTCTTATGAGATCTCTCTATAATCAGACTCATATATCACTGTGGAATCAGCAAATATCAGAAAACAAATCCCCAAACTGTATGAGCTGGCAGCTATAAAGATTCTAGAGTGGGTTGGAAGATTGCACAATGCTGTGGTAAATGTTCCTTCTCAACAAATTCCTGCCTGACTGACCGTTCTGTGCCTGTTTATAGAAGGGAGTGTTGGCGCTTGCGTCAAGATAGCACAGGCTGTTTTTTGAGGCTCCAATTGAGAAGGTAAGACATGAATCAGTATTGTAAACCTATCAAACTGATAGAACTTTGGCACAGTGTGCCTAATTTACAAAAAAAAAGTAGGGAAAGCAACCTGTAACTTCAACCTGTCTACGTGCATGTATTTCTTAAGGCTTTGATTCCACTATTCCCCTTGCATGTGGGGAATCAGGTGGAGTCTTACATCTCAGTGGTTAGAGGCACCCACCTCGCAAGCGAGAGGATCTGGTGATTGATTCTCAGACAGGGCGAAACATTGGTCAAGTGTCCTTCCTGCAAACACCTTTGTTTATGCAGCAGTAAATAGGAACCTGTTTGCTAGTCAATTAGCGGATTGTTGTTCAGGGATAATAATCCCTTCAAAAAACTATAATACAGTAATAATAATATGGTCACTCAATCCATGGCTGTTTATGTGACACTGCTATTGTCAATTGGCTGCTGCATTTCACGCACACAATATAGTCAATTCACTTTCTACCATATTCTGTAAAACCGCTTTGAGACGTCTTGAATATGTAATGAGGCGCTATATCAAATGCAAGGATTATTATGATTATAATTGTCATGGGTAATGGAGGAAGAGATGCCAACTTGCCCAGTAGAGACTAGGGCTCAAGTTAGATGGAGGACATAATGCCATTGATTGATGCCCCAGGCTCCAGGAAACCACAGCATCTGCTGCCACTGACTTTTGGCCTTGGTTCAAGAAATATTTGGAGGTGAGAGCACTAGGGACATGACACTGACCAGAGAGTCTTTGTTCTGTACAGGATGTTCTAAGTTTTCCTGTTTTAAGTTTGAAGAGCACTCTATTCAGATGAGACTGGCCTGGATCCTACATAAATGGCTGTTACTCCCACATTTAGCACGGAAGACACTCCATTCCAGAGGTCAACTAAACCAGCATTTGGAATAATCTAACATCCTGTAAAAAAAAATTCAAGGCACAGTTCAATGATGGATCTCTTTATTCCCGAGTCCACCACATCCCTGCATGTTGCCCATGCATGCATGCTTTGCTGTATTATCGTCTTTTGGATGAGACATGAAAACCAAGGTCCTGTCTGCTTGCATATGTGGATGTTAAAGATCCCGTGGTCTGGAGGAATGAGATCGGATTGACCAAAGGGCCTTCTTCATCCAAACCAGTCAGGAGAAACGGCAGACCCAGAATCCCCTATGGTAATAATAATACTTGCGTTTGATAAAGCGCCTTATCACACATTTGAAATGTCGCAAAAAGTGCTTCACAGAATATACTGTATAACGTAAAGTGAATTGACTGTATATTCTGTGGGCAAAATAGTTCAGGATAAAGAGAGAAAATGAAGTTCCTCAGAATTCACAGAATTATATTTGTGTACCTAACAGGCACGACAACAGAATGCAGCTGGAGACAACTGTGAAAGGAACAGATGTCTCACAAGGTTGACGCAGGATGTTGCTAGGAGCACATCGCATATGCTGATAACAATAGGCAACATGTTTTCAATAGCCTATTGCATGCTCCAACAATCATGCTTCAGCAAGTAGTGGTTAACTCTGGCATGAAACAACTCTGTGTGGGAGACAGAGCTCCATAAACTAGATAAGTGTTGTGTAAACATTTCTACTGATCTTCACTGCAGATCGTCTAACATTGACACACATCTTGAAATGCAGTTGAAACTGCTCCGGATTAAGTCCTGCCAGCTAGTGATGATTCACCAGTAATGTCTTAACAGATCACTGACAGCCTTTGA
Organism: Hydrolagus colliei; assembly: GCA_035084275.1. NCBI lineage: Eukaryota > Metazoa > Chordata > Chondrichthyes > Chimaeriformes > Chimaeridae > Hydrolagus > Hydrolagus colliei. The sequence continues at coordinate 26,811,603 of CM068742.1, read as the reverse complement.
TATAGGACGTAAAACAATGCCATGCTATTCATGTCGTTTCGGTCAGCCGGGCTCACTGGTAGATCTCTCACCTCTAAGTCAGAAGGTTATGGGTCCAAGCCCCACATCTGAACTTGGAATCACATTATCTTAGCTGACACTACAAATAATAATAACAATGGTTGTAGCTGAGATAGCACCTTTTCAAGTCTTCAAGATGTCTCAAAGCACTTCACAGAATATACATGTACTATAAAGTGAATTGACAGAGGTCACATTAGCCTGTTCAGGTGGGCATTAAAGATCAAGTGGAACTATTTAATAATGGAAGGGAGATTCTCTCACTTTCCTGGCCAACAATCCCCCAGATAAAAAATTGGTCTCTCACTCCATGGATGTTGGTGGGAAATTTGTGTGCACAAAACTCAATCCTGGCACAAATCCTGGATGGTGCCAGGATTGAGGGACTTCAACTATGAGGAGAGGCTAGATAGGCTAGGGTTATTCTCTCTGGAACAGAGAAGATTGAGGGGAGACCTAATAGAGGTTTATAAGATCATGAGGGGTTTCGACAGGGCAAATAGAGAAAAACTATTTCCACTCGTGGGCGAATCTGTGACTCGTGGTCACAGATTTAAAATAGTTTCAAAGCGAAGTAGAGGGGAGCTGAGGAGAAATTTTTTCACTCAGCGAGTTGTTCGAATCTGGAATGCATTACCTGAAAAGGTGGTGGAGGCTGATTCGATAACAACTTTTAAAAGGGAATTAGATCTTTATTTAGGGAGAACAGGTCTATTAGGCTATGGGGAGCGAGCAGGGCAGTGGGATTGAATCGCTCTTTTCAAAGAGCCGGCACAGACTAGATGGGCCGAATGGCCTCCTTTTGTGCCGTAAAATTCTATGAATCTATGAATCTATGAAAACTGGCTGCTGCATTGTGCACAACTTGCACAGTCAATCCATTTTACAGTATATCCTGTGAAATGTTTGGAGATATCTCAATGACCTGATCAGGCACTATAACAAATACAGTACAAGGATTATCATTATTGTTATTCAATCACTAGTTGTACAGAGCACATTGTGTTCAGTGCTCCCAGAGGTTACCCTGCATGAAGGACACTACATAAATAAAGGGTACTTTATAAATGCAAGTAATTATACATAGGCTTTTTGTTAGCACATTGATGTAATTTTGTTGTTATATTGGATTCAAGTGAGGATTTTCACTCAAACAATGCATTTTCCAGCAATTTTTTCTCTAATTGAGATGATTACTAAGCCAAGGCTGTGTTTAAACAAGCATACACATTTGCCATCACATTTGGCACCAAGTATTTGTAAATCAATAAATCTAGACAGTAGACATGATGGGAGAGAAACATATGGGGCAAATGTTATAGAGTTATTGACTTAGACCTCTCAATAATACACTGCAATTAAATTTGAATACCGTATGTTTATAAATTCTTGAATAAGTGAATGTGTCTCAAATTCAGAAGGATGAGGTAAACAGATCAATCATATTCAATTATTGACCTAGAAATGGTGAATATGTAGAATAGAACTACCAATGAAAATTGTAAAAGACAATTTTAACAGCGAATTCAAGTGGGAATGTTTGGTGAAAAAAAATCCATTGAATGATATGACACCGACACAGTATGATGCCAGTACGCAGACGGGTTCAACCAACCATTCAAAGCTCAACAGCACATGCAAGAAATTGTAATGTAATAAATTATATCTTTTTTTCTAACAAAAAATACAGTACAGCAAACAAAACCCTACTGTGTTTAACTGATTCATTATGATTCATTTAATTGATTTATTACGACTCAGTGTAACTACTCTGCAAATTCTGGCTCTTTGGTTTGTTTTTAGACAAGCGTACTTTAATGGCTGTCACACTTGTATTCTGGAAATACATCTTAGATGCATGGTGGATTTGACAGAATTTACAATAGGAAGCATATTCCTTTAAGTATAACAGTTTATCTTTCAACATATCCATAAGTTTATGTATCTTCAAAGCCAAAGCTGAAGATGCTAACACCAGTCCTACTTTATTAGTACTGTTAATACGAGTGATACAACTCACAAATAGTCTAACCCTTGACATGTCTACACCCTGTGCGGAGTCTTCAAATTTAAACCACGTAAGTGATAAACAGGTTATAAACTCTCAAGTTTCTTTTGTTAGTGAGCAACATTGACTGTGGTACCGCTACACAACAATGTTGAAAATACAACTGAGGAGAGGTAAAACATTACACTGGGAAAATGACTGGAAAATACATTGTTAAGAAAGTCACCAATCAGCATCTAGCTTTTGCCCAGAATAAAGTGGAAACCATATCTACTCATCTTATGTCTGTGACTATGCTGGGTGTTGTATTGGATACATTAACCTAAATACCTGGATATGAAGAGCAAGTTCAGACAATCCTTCAACAAGTTTGGCTGGAAATGGATCTATTACTATTCCTTCACTGAATGCATTTTAACAACCTCTATTACCAGCGCCTACCAGATCCAACAGCTCAACTTTCCTATATAAGCAGAGGCAACATTCGCAGAGCTGCAGAGGCTAATAATCCTTTGATATAACACCTTTCCAATTAGGAGGACATCTCACAGTGGCTTCACAGGATTTTTTTACTGTAAAATATAATGATTGTGTATTTGCGAACAAAAGTGGCAGAGAGTTTGCGTTACAAAGATCCATGACATGAATTATCAATGTTATTGAGGGATTGTTGGCTAGTACAGGAGGAAAACTCCCTTTCTCTTTTCAAATACAGTAGTTGAAGGGGATCTTTAACATCCACCTGAACGTGGTTCAGCATCTTATCTGATGGAAAGCACCTGCAACATTGCAGCATTGCATTGGATGGTCTGCGTAGATGACATGAATTCCAAGTCCCAATGCAGGGCTTGACTTGCAACTTTTTGGCCCAGAGACAAGAAAGCTACCAACTGAGCCAGGCTGACACAGAAATGGGCAAGCTTTGCTGTATGTGTGGGGGGCAGGAAATGTTTATTCTCTCGGCTGAACAGAAGTACAAAGCAACATTCTTACAGGAAAAAGAAGAAATTAAAAACTCTATTCTCAATAATGATCTGGAAAGATTATCTTGCATACATGAAGGTACACATAGTGATTGCGTGCTGAATTTTCTTTCCATGTGGACTGAAAAAGAACTTAATTGGGCATTTTCATACTGCAGTCCACAGACATCATTGCTGCAAATGCCTCTCCAAATCCCTGTAATTATGCCTTACGCAAAGCCCTAGAACTTTACAGCAGTGAAATTGGTCATATGTCTAGACTAATAGTAGAAGCACTCACCTTCATCCTCTTGTCATCAACAACAATTTGCATTTAATGTAGCACCCTCCATGCTTCTTCTCTCATCATAGTGTTAAATTCTAAATTCACTAAGCGTTAACTTTAACACTTTCATAATCTTAAACTAGTGAAGGTGCCTCTAATTTTCATAATAATAATAATACTTGCATTTCGTATAGTGTCTTATCACGTCATCAAGACATCTCAAAGTGCTTCACAGGATATACTGTAAAGTGGATTCACTGTATATTTTCTGGGCAAAAATACACGCAGCCAGTTGCATATAGCAGTGTCCCACAAAAACCCATGCAGTGGGACTAATTATGAGCCTATACTATCAAATGCATTTGATTATTACGTAGCTATGAATTATTACATTTCATTGTAATAATACAATGGACTGCTGTAGCTCAATAGTTAGACAACAACAAACAACAACAACACAATTGCACTTATAAAGCGCTTTTCACGTCGGGAGGATGTCCCAAAGCGCTGAATATTCAGGTCGGGACCCGAGCGGGGGGGGGGGGGGGAGGGGGGGGGGGTGGAGGGTTGGGGTAGGGGGAAGGAAAGGGGGAAGAGTTAGTGGGGGAGCCAAAGGCGCAGTCGAAGACTCACCTTACAAGTGAGAGACCTGGGTTTGATTCCAGGCAGGGCGATATCTTTGGCGTAAGTTTCCTTACTCAACATACCCGACAATAATTCCCCAAAAAATAAACAATAATATATTGGTCATTTCAAACCATGACTGTTTGTGGGAGACTACTGTGTGAAATTGGCTGCCACGTTTCACCCACAAATTATTCAGTCAATTCACGTTACAATATATTATGTGAAACGCTTTAAGATGTCTAGAAGATATGAAAAGCACTATATCAAATGCAAGGATTATTAGTACTATTATTGTTGATCTACATGAACACACACATACATACAACAAAATTACATTTATATAGCATATAATTATATATACACTATACAGTATATATAATATGCTGTGTAAAATAGTTTACATGCTTTATCATTATGTGGACAAACTTTACATTCCTTGTTGTTGAGACCAACAAATTCAGCACAGTCCAGGATTAGGAAACAACAAGGTCCTAGTCTGTAAACTGCCATTGTATCCACATCACTGGGAAAGGTGGTGGATAGTTTGTTTAAAGGAAAAAGCTGGTCGGAATAAATTTATATTTTGAATACAGTAAAGTCTAACTATTTCACTTTAGCTATAATATTTATTACCCAAATAACCTTTAAAAAGCCACAAACAGCAAGATCTCAGTGCAGATGCTCAGAGTTTTTTTTAACGGACCTGTTGCAGCATTATTATTCTTACATTTGGTTCAGGTGTCAGCTCATGTGAAGATGACGTATTCACATGAGCACAATGTCATATCAGCTCAGGTCTCATGCATTCCTCAGGGATGCAGATGTACAATGCCTTCTTTAATCCCTTCCAGCAGGCTCTGTATGCATAGCTGACCTAATAAAACTTTGCAGCCGAAATTCTAGATTTTACTGAAATGTTAAACTGCACGTTTTCAGTTTGTAATTCGCAGACCTTAAAAACCTAAAACCACATTTTGTTTGTGCATGTAAACTCTGGGTTTTTCTTACACATGTAATGTGTCCATGTGCTTCAAAAAAATACTTTTTGCATCTTAGACTTTCTTTCGATTTTCTTTTAAGCAACATTCAGTTGTTAATGGTGGAGTGACGAGTGAAATAAGTCCCTTACTAATAGATAGATGTGAACACATCTTCCTCTGAGCGGCAGTGATATTTTAATAAGAACAAAACAAATCAAGCAACAACAACAAAAAAATTACATTTGTAGAGTGCTCTTCACATCGGGACGACATAACAAGGTGCTGAACAGTCAGGGGTCAGGACCCGAGCACGTTGGAGGGGATGGGGTGGAGAGCAGGGATGGGATGAGGGAGGGCAGAGAGGTAGTTGTGTGGCTGAAGGCATGGTCAAAAAGGAGGGTTTTGAGTTGGGCCTTGAAGAAGGCAAGGGAGGGAGCAAAGCGAAGGGATTGTGGATTGAGGCAAAGGGATTGAGGGATGGAGTTCCAAAGAGTGGGGGCAGAGAGGCTGAAAGCCTGGCTGAAAGCCAATGGTAGGATGAGTCAAGCCGGAGAAATGAACAGAGGGAATGGACAGGTTGACAGGGGTCTGCAGGTCAGAGAGGTAGGTAGGAGGGGGCAAGACTTTGGAGGGACTTGAAAGTGAGGGTGAGGATCTTGAATTCTATCCTCTGAGAAATAGGGAGCCAGTGGAGCCAGGCGAGGATGAGAGTGATGGGGCCTCCGAGCCTGGTGTGGGAGAGCATACAAGCTACAGAGCTTTGGAAGAATTAGGGAGGCCGACAAGAAGGGAGTTTCCATAGTCGAGCCTTGAGGTGGATTCCTGCGGCTCAGTGGTTAGAGCACTCTCCCTGCAAGCGAGAGACCAGGGTTTAATTCTAGTCAGGTCAAAACCTTGGGCAAGTTTCCTTGTTTCACACTGATAGTCCCTAAAAAACCCCCAATAATAAATTGGTCACTCAATCCATGACTCTTTATGGGTCCAATAAACCAGAGGCCTCTGCGATGCTTCTGAGCTACAGGACTCCATTGAACTACAGGATAGGGTTGGCAGCTTCCACAATGAAACACACCATCTTATAGAACCCATTATCCAATCAATTTTACATTGTATGTATTTAGATGAATTTCCACAATGCGTTGGGTTACGCGTGAAGCAGAGTGAAGCAAAGTAGCTTATTAATATTTAGCACGGAAATCAGCCAGGATATTGATGGCAGGACAACTTTATCCATAGTGATGAGTTAAGCCAGGGTTCAGTTATCTGGGTTTAGTAAATAATAATAAATTTGGGTTTGAATGATTAAATTTCAGTGTGTCTGTTTCAAAATGCACCAATGGAAAGAGACATTTTGATGGGTTAACAAGCTAAGCGGTTTAATTGCATTACAGTTATTCCAGTGCTGGCCTGTGATTTTATTAGTTCAACATAATTTACCAGATGCATTGGAAGTGACAAATGCCAGTGATTTGAGGCACGCAAAGTCAGTTAGTCATAAGTGGTATTCCTGCAGAGTTCTCTCTGAGAAAAAATTTAAGTTCTGTGAACTTTAGCCTGAAGGTCAATGCCTCAGAAAGCAACTGTTTGATCTCTAATCTGAAATGTACTATAAGCAGCGTGTCTTTGAAGATGAAAAATAACTGCCTGGCTTTATTAACTCAATGATCATTCCCCCCTTAAACCTGGTCCAGCAATTTTATTTTAACAAAAATGTTTCCAGCAGTTCTTGGGATGAGGCAGCAATAAAGTTAAGGAAATTTCCCCAAGATTTTACCCTGCCTGGAATCAAACCCAGGTTTCTCACTTGTAAGGCGAGTTCTCTAACCACTGAGCTACAGGACTCCAATTAACACAAGGAACAAGTTAAATAAACATTTAAAATCTCAGCGGAAGAGTATCCAAATCAAACAGAGAATTCCATACATCCCACCTACACATGGAAATTGCAGAGATAGATTTTGGGATTCCAGAGATAGATTGCTAGCTCACCATCCTCATGGTGGTGGTAGTAATTTTACTCTCCTCCAGGCTCTCCAGGAATCCCATCAAGCGTGAGTTGAGGTGCAGATTGCCCCTCACAAGGAGGAAAGTAACTGTGCCTTTGCTGGGTGGAAGAACCCTGTGTGCGCTTGCGAGCATGTACCTTTAAGCCCGATGAGTCACTGCACGCAAGGTAAGTGTCTGTCAGTTGATACCTGTAGCTCGGTGGTTAGAGCACTCGCCTTATAAACGTGAGAACCTGTGTTCGAATCCAGGCAGACCAGGGTGAAACTTGGGCAAGTTTCCTTACTCCACATGCCTAATAGTAATCCATCCCAAAGAAACACCATAATAAATATTGGTCATTTCAATTCATGACTGTTTGTGGGACACTGCTGTTTGTAAATTGGCTGCCGTGTTTCGCACACAAATATACAGTCAATTCATGTTACAGTATATTCTGTGAAGCACTTTGAGATGTTAAGACATGAAAAGCGCTATATCAAATGCAAGGATTATTATTATTATTATTATTATTGCTGCTATTGTTGTTGTTATTATTATTATTATTATTATTATTACCTGGAGACCTGGTGATGTGATTGCTATTTTCACATGGGCACTCGGGCAGCGGGATCACTTGGGATAATTCCTAATTTCTCGAATGGTCAATTCACCCCTGAAGATGACTGCGTCTCTGCAGGGCAAAATGAAAAAAAGAAAATCTCACATACACACAACCCATGGTGGGACTTTGAGCTCATTGTCTCGGCTGACGTTCCAATGCTTAGTGTGTACTGCACTTTCGGTGATGGCATCATTTGTATGAGACATGAAACTGACTCCGCTCTTTCCTTTCAACTCACTCACTTTTTGAACCCCTCCAATCAGGTTTCCGCCCTATCCACAGCACAGAAACTGCCCTGGTTAAGGTCACAAATGACATCCTAACCGCCTGTGACCAGGGCTCCCTCTGCCTCCTCGTCCTCCTTGACCTGTCTGCTGCGTTCGACACAGTCGATCACACCATCCTCCTTCAACGTCTTTCCTCCCACCTCAACCTTCAAGGCACAGTCCTTGACTGGTTCCATTCTTATTTGACCCACCGTTTACATTTTGTTTCTTCCAACGGTTTTTCTTCAAACCCCCGCACAGTTTCTCACGGCGTTCCTCAGGGCTCTGTTTTAGGCCCCCTCCTTTTCACCCTTTACACGCTCCCTCTGGGCGACGTCATCCGCAAACATGGGGTAAATTTCCACATGTATGCGGACGACACCCAGTTGTACCTTTCTGCCTCATCCCTCAACCCCCAGACGATCGATGTTCTGACAGCACGTCTGTCCGACATCGAGTCCTGGACGAGGGACAACTTTTTGCAATTGAACGTGAGTAAGACCGAGGCCCTCCTGATTGGCTCAAGCCAGCGCCTCCGCACATCGGGCGCTGCCAGCCTCAATATCCAAGGCTGCACTCTCCACCTCACAAAGCCAATCAGGAACCTCGGCATCACGTTCGATCAAAAACTTTCCTTCCTCCCCCACATCCGCGCCTTGACCGGCACCGTTTATTTCCACCTGCGCAACATTGCCAGGCTCCGCAACTATCTTACCCCCCGCGCTGCCGAAACACTCTTGCACGCATACATCACCTCATGGCTGGACTACGGAAACTCTCTCTTCGTCAGCCTCCCCAGTTCCTCCATTCACAGGCTGCAGGTCATCCAAAACTCTGCAGCCCGTGTACTATCCCGCACCCGCCTCCGCGACCACATAACCCCCACCCTCGCCCGTCTCCACTGGCTCCCCATCCTCCAGAGGATCGAGTTCAAGATCCTCGTCCTCACCTACAAGGCCTTACACGGCCTTGCCCCGCCCTATTTAACCGATCTACTCTCCCCCTAAACGCCCACCCGGACCCTCCGTTCAACAGGACTTGGCCTGCTCCAAGCCCCCCGCCTGAACCGCCCCACCATCGGAGGCCGGGCCTTCAGCTCGGGTCACACGCCTCCTGTGCAGCGCCTTGGGACATCCTCCCGACGTGAAAGGCGCTCTATAAATGTAATTTGTTGTTGTTGTTGTTGACGTTCTGTCGGCCTGTTCCAGGTGGACAATACAGATCCATACAGCGAAAGGAGTTTTGTCCAAAGTACTGGCAAACAATCCCCCAAATAAAATTGGTTGCTTCTGTGATAACACACACATACTTTATGGCACTTTGCTGTAAAATCTCTTAAAGCACTAGGAGATGTTTCGTCAATGTGATACAGCAATTTAACAAACAAAAGGATTATTTTGATGTACTGTATACAACATGCACATAAGTAGCGCGTTCCATGCAGGGTAGTATCTTAAAGCACTTAACAATGGCGGAGCCCGATTTGAGCTGGGGGACAGGGTAGACATAAGCATGATCAAAGAGGAAGGCCAAGAGATTGAGGGACTGCATTCTAGAGTTTGGGGGTTTAGTGGCTTAAAGTAAGATCTCCGATCGTGGGTGCAGAGTGCAAAGGACCAGCAGGAGGCCGGTGCGAGGTGAGCAGAGGAGCCGGATGGTGGATTAGGGAGTGAGGAGGTTGGAGAGGTAGGAAGGTGCCAGAGAGTGAATGGATTTGAACACAAGTATGAGGATCTTGAAGTTGATGCATTTGGTGATGAGGAGCCTTTGGAGCCTGGCCAAAACTGCTAAGATTTGGGTATCAAATTTGGTCCATGTCAACAATAGCAACAACAACAACAAAATTGCACTTATATAGCGCCTTTCACGTTGGGAGGACATCCCAAAGTGCTGAACAGTCAGGTCGGAACCCGAAAGGGGTGGGGGGAGGGTCAGGGTAGGGGGAAGGGGAAGGAGAATGGGAGAGGAGGAAGAGTTAGTGGGGCAGCCAAAGGCGCGGTCGAAGAGGAAGGTCTTGAAACCAGCCTTCAAGGAGGAGAGGGAGGAAGCAAGGCAGAGGGGCTGCAGGATGGACTTCCACAGTGTGGGATCAGAGAAGCTGAAAGCCTGGCCGCCGATGGTTGGGCGGTTAGGGCAGTGGACGTGGAGCAGGCCTGAGTCTAATGAACAGAGGGAACAGGCGGACTGATAGGGAGACAGTAGGTCAGAGAGATAGGCCTTGAAAGTGAGAACAAGGATCTTGCATTCGATCCTCTGGGTGACAGGGAGCCTGTATGTGGTCAGTATGTGGACCACAGAGTTCTGAATAATAATAATCCTTGCATTTGATATAGTGCATTTCACATCTTCTAGGTGTCTCAAATCGCTTCACCGAATATACTGTAAAGTGAATTGATTGTATATTTGTGGGTGAAATGTGGCAGCCAATTGCACACTGCAGAGTCCCACAAACAGTCATGGATTGAAATGACCATTTTTTTTTATTTTGAGGGATTATTATTAGTTGTGTGGCGTAAGGAAACTTGCCCAAGATTTTGCCTTGCCTGGAATCAAACCCAGACTTTGGCTTGTAAGTCGAGTGCTCTAACCACTGAGCTAGAGGACTCTTCAAATGAGCTGGAACTTTTGAATAGTGGAGCTGGGGAGATTGGCGAGGAGTGCATTCCACTTTGCAACACCATTTAATTCTCTCAATTGAATTGCTGCTTTGTAATCAATGCCAGGTAACCATAATTCTGCGTATCATAGTTTCTCTAATCCTGGCCATCAGTCACCTCCACTTAACAGTACAGAATAAAACTTTGTTTCCAGCACAGCTCTCATTGGTGATGTTCAAACAGCTAATCTCCCTGATTTTTCACATTGTAAGAACTCTGACATGTTTAACAATCATTCAGTATATGATGCGAGAGTTAGTGTGGTCAATGCTCATGAACATCAAAGGGATCTGCCATCAAACTGCATATCCTACAAAGGCACAGCAATGCAGACTGCTCTGACTAATGATATTTGGACTAAACTGGGAGGGCTTTTAATAGCCGTAATCCTTGTCTGAGACTCAAGCTCCCCACTGGACCTGTCTCCTCACTGCAAGCAAGATTAAGCTGACTTATTCTGATGGAAAATTAACTATAAATCGATAGTTTTATCCCCCTTTAAGTACTTATTTACCTCATCCTGTTTCATATGTGTTAGCTTGAAAAGACACAAAACGACAGCACAATGAACACGAGTCCATTCATTACTAGTGCTTAAGCATGAAGAAACTGACAGCACTAAACTGGTACTGAACAGGAATTTTCAGCAGGTACAAATTACTGAAATTAATATTTGGCTATTTCAGTTCAGAATGCTTTATAGGGACAGCTGCACAATTGGGCTACACTTGACTACAATAACTACAATACACAGGGCAATTAAAAAAACAAGATACTGTATGAGGACACAAATATACAAACATATGTTATACACTGAATGAAATGACATGGTTAAAGATTACAGTGTTTAAATCAAGCTCGTCATTGATTTTACAACAGTGCTGATATCGTGCAAACTTACAACAGCATTATATAGTCCAACAATATATCAGTCACCTCTCATTACAGTAGAAATACTATACTGTACTGTATGGCCTTTTACTTACTGCATCTTGGTTGTCACTCCTCTGTTCAACTACTCCATTCTGCTAACTTGGTCCTGCTGCACGCCTTCGCCTCCTCCACATCACCATTGGTGACCGAGCCATCGGTCACTACACTCTTATCCTCTAGAACTTCCTGCCTCTATCTTACCCCTTCTCTAAGTGTCTTTAAATCCCACTTTAAAACCTACCTCTTTGACCTTGCCTGTGGTCGCCTCCGACAATAATAAAACTCAATCCATGACTGTTTGGCTGCCGCATTTTGCCCACAAAATATACAGTCAATTCACTTCAGTCTAACTAGACAAATACTGTAGTATCAAATAGAGCAATCTGTCACACCATTCTGTCGATGGAGTCATATCCTCTGGTGCAGTTCAATGATATTTGTTAATGCCCAAGGTGTGTATGACAGGAACACAAGCTCTGAACCAGCTCAGTGAATTTGTTGAGAGTGCAACAAGTCCATCTCCATCGTTCTTATATTTTAGCTCATTCAGTCTCGGTGTGAGTTGACAGAGGGTCAGGTATGCCTAACTGGGGATTTCAACATGTCTGAAGTTTTTAGTCCCTACAAAAGCTAGAAATCTAAATAAAAGTAGAAAATGCTGAAAATCTACTTCAGATTAATCAGTTTTTGAAAAAAGTAAGTTAACTTGATCTCTGACCCTTATCAGAGGCTTCCATTCAAGTCTGCAGGGAATAATTAGAATCACATTTTAAAAGATTTGCTCTGGTTGTTCACTTTTGGAGTTAGCTCACATGAACAGACAATGGGATAATGGGTGGGAGAAAATCACTTGGTAATATTAAAGCAAGTGGGGAAAGAGCATGGAATGGATTCAGAGTAAGAGAGAATAGAACTGCATCAGCCCAATGGACCTCGTTCTCCTGATCTTATCCCGCATTCTTTGTGTCACTTTCTTCAACTATTTATCCAATTCCTTTTTTAAATGATGTAGTGAAATCACCATCAGCAGTATTTATGATAAGGTTTTCAATATTCTAACAAACAACTCTGTGAAAAATTATCTTCCAATTTTCCACTTTTTTCTTCGAATGATGATATTTTGTGACATTGTGTTACTAACTCGTCAGTCAGTTGAAATAGTCTTTCCTTTAATTACCTTAAACAAAACTTCATAATTTTGACTACCTCCATTAAATTACCCTCTTAAACTTCTCTACTCCAGAAAAAAAGTCTCGACTTTTCAAATCACTTCACGTAACAATAACTGTTTATTCCTATTAATAACAATCTTTATATTTAATATAGTGCCTTATCACATAGTTGAGATGTTTCAAAGTGCTTCACGGAATATACTGTAAAGTGAATTAATTGTATGTTTTGTTGGAGAAATGTAGCAGCAAATCAGACACAACAGTGTCCCAGAAACAGTCATGGATTGAGTGACCAGTTTTTTTTAAAAAAGGTGATTATTACCCCGATAAAGCTATCCTCCAAAAACCTGTTTCAGTGCGTTGGGACATCCTCCGACGTGAAAGCTGCTCTATGAATATAATTTGTTGTTGTTTTGTTGTTTTACTGCTAGGTCAATAAAGACATCTGGAGTAAGGAAACCAAAGGTTTCATCCTGTCCGGGAAACAAACCAGAGGCCTCTCACTAGTGAGGCAATTGCTCTAACCAATACGGTATAGGATCTCCACATCATCTTAGTGAGTGAGTGAGTCTCATGTTTACAACAACAACAACAACAACAACAACAACAACTTTGATTTATATAGCGTCCTCCACGCAGGATAGCATCTCAGAGCACTTCACAATAGCAGATCCCAAGAACGAGCCAGGGACAGGGGTAGAAAAGTGACCAAAGGCGCGGTCGAAGAGGAAGGTCTTTAGCTGTGATCTAAAACTGGGAAGAGAGGGGGCAAGGCAAAGGAGGGGGGAAGGGAGTTCCAGAGCCTTGGGGAATAGTGGCTGAAGGCATGGCCGCCGAGGGTGGAGCGGAGATTTGGGGGACATGGAGGAGGCCAGACCCGGAGCGAAGGCAGCGGGTGCTGTTTTGAGGAGAGAGAAGGTCAGAGAGGTAATGGGGTGCAGAGGAATGAAATAATTTGAAAACAAGGATAAGGACCTTGAAGTCGATCCTCTCAGGGAGCCAGTGAAGTTTGGCAAGGACTGGGGTAATGGGGGAGCGAAGTTTGGTGGACTGGGGTAATGGGGGAGCGAAGTTTGGTGCAGGTGAGTATGCGGGTGGCAGAGTTTTGAATCAGCTGGATTTTGTGGATTGTGGTGGAGGAGAGACCAATGAGGAGGGCGTTGCAATAGTCCAGCCAAGAGGTGACAAAGGCATGGACCAAGGTTTCAGTGGCTTTTGGGGTGAGGTATCGCCGGAGACAGGTGATCCGTCAGAGGTGGAAGAAGACGATGCTGGTGAGGGACCACATGTGGGGAAGGAAGGAGTTTTAGGGGCAGACTGGGAAGGTGGAGGAGGTGAGAGCCATGCGAATGGAGACATTGACTAGAGCCAAAGAGTATGGCTTCCGTCTTGTCAACATTCAGCTGCAAGAAATTCACGCTCATCCAGCTCCTGATGTCTGACAGGCAGGTTGACAGAACATTAGGGGACTGGGGGTCGCAAAGTGAAGTGGAGAAATAGAGTTGGGTGTCATCTGCGTATATGTCGAGGTGTGCCCCATGTCAGTGGATGACATCCCCAAGAGGGAGCGTATAGATGAGGAAGAGGAGGGGGCCGAGGATGGATCCCTGGGGTACCCCACAGGTAACTGGGAAAGAGTGGGAGGAAAAGCCGTTTGTGGAGATGTACTGCTGGCGGTTTGTGAGGTAGGACTCGAACCAGGCGAGTGCGGTCCCACTGAGGTGGATGATGGAGGACAGGCGGTGGAGGAGAATGGTGTGGTCGACTGTGTCGAATGCAGCTGACAGATCCAGGCGGATAAGGAGGCAGAAGGAGCCCTGGTCACAGATAGAGAGGACATCGTTTGTGACTTTAACAAGGACAGTCTCTGTACTGTGGGCAGGGCGGAAACCGGACTGGAGGGGTTCGAGGAGGGAGTGGGAGGAGAGGTGGGCACAGAGTTGATTTGCAACAATTTATTCTCTCCATGGCTGTGATGTCCGTTTTACAATGGAGTGCCCCAAACTGGTTCGCACAACATTGTTAATAAAGGTCTCTTATTCATCTCTTTTCACCAGCGGTGAAAATCTTAGGCACTTCTTATGTCGAACTGAAGAAGTTCACAGAGGCCTTTGAGACTGAACGATGATTCATTGCACTCAAGATTTTGGTACCGTGTCTGAAAATATTGAAGTGAATTACTATCCAACCCACTCAATAGTCTTTATTTAATTTGTGAAATATGTTCTCTAAAACCATGGGATATATACTTGGCCAGATTAAGCATGTGTAACCATGCTTTTAAATAGTGACAAGAGACAGGACGCAGAAACATGAACAGGTGTTTTCTAGCTTGCCCCTAGGAGTCATTAAAGTCACACAGCAACTGTCAATTAGCAGGACCACACACAGCCGAGATAGTAACTAAAGCAAAGGAAGGTGGGTGGATGGGAGAGATTAATATTTAATACTGTAAGCGCATTTGAAAATCTTGAAATACTAAAAGGATAAATCACCCAACCCTAAATGAAGAGATTGAATCCTGCCCTGAAACAGACTCACTAGAGATAATCACTGGAGCATTTCACAATAATATTCGGTGTGTTTAATTAATTGCTATAAAATGAGTGTAAATTCTTCCTGAGCAATTATTTCTGAAGAATGCTACAATTATTGTTTGCCATAATATAGAACCTTGAGCAAAAAGCACAGTTGCTGAAGTATATTTAAAGAAATGCCCCCAAAATAGGCCCAGCATGTACTGTTTGCTAAGAATAGCAAAGGTTTTGGTTCTCTGAAATGCCTTTCTAATAAAGCCTGTTATACCCTATCAACAAAGAATCCACTAAAAAGCCCTTCAAACTGAAGACTGTCTCGGTCGGAATGAATTGTTGGGCTGTACACTAGAGTAACCAAGACCTGCAAGTGTCATTGAGAAGCGCAGCCCAATTCGATACACATCCACTGTTTTAATAGTACAGCAGGTGTGAATCAAACCACATTTGAACACATCTCTTCCAGTAGATATTAGGACTAGGGCTCCAGTTTGATTAGCACTGGCTCAATCTCAATGTGTGCCACAAGTTTGATCACAAGAATAAGTTTGGAATTAATACATTGTTCATATGACTATTAAAGTTAGTTTTCAACCAAATAATATAAAACCTGAACACAAAACACGGCAGATGCTGGAAGTCTGAAACAAAACAGAAATCACTGGGAACATTCAGTGAGACAGGCAGCTTTTATGGAGAAAGTAAAGTGAGTCAATGTTTCAGATCCACAACCCTTCATCAAACTGTGTTCTGAATGTTTTACAGGGGTGGTGGTGGAGGTGTGTGTCTATTTTTCATGTCAAGAAATGGGAGATAATTGTGCATACATGGGGGGGAGTAGCAGGGCGAATTGATGCCAAACGAAGCAGGTATATTTGGTGAAATAATTTATTAAAGGCAATCAGACTATGCCACAAAGCTTTTCACAGTAAGATTTAAAATGGCTTATTTGCTCTTGGATTGCTGGCATCAAACATGAGAGAATGAGTACTGATGCACATTACTTATATACAGCACCACTCTAAAGTCATCTGTGCACAGTCACGGGGTACAGAGGTTGTCTGTGAGCATATGATCTGTGTATCAATTAGCCGGACTGTGACAACGTGGTACGTCCCCAGAAGCCAAAATGAAGCCAAAATAAAGTCACCAAACTCGCAGAGAAGACAATTGTTTTTAAACAGATTGACTTTCATTCTGAACGTTTTTGAAAAACGAAGTTGAAAGGTGCCTAATTACTCTCCCCAGCCTGCTCAAACAACCCACAATGGAGGGTGACATTCACTCGGAGAAAAGAGAGATTCCCTGGCTTCAAATACCAGAGCTGAGGTTTCGATATGGGTCTGCTGGTGAGCATTCTGTATCATTCCCCTCAACCCTCCCACACCACCACCCAAGCAATTTTACAGGCAATGGTTGAACATCCCCAAAAGTAGAGGCTCAGCCAAGCTGATCATGAGTGTTTTGGGACGGGCTAAGTAACAGAGCAGCTGGACCAGATGCAGCATTACGTTTTGCAACAAGTTTCATTTCCAGCAGCTTCCCCGGCACTTCACAAAGGGAAAGCCAGAACTCCTTCAAATCCATTCGACCATCTCCTCCCAAATATTATTGCTTTCACCAGTCAGTCAGCGCTCTGGTTTTGAGTGTTTAGCTGCAGAATTCAGTGTGAGAATCAAAAATGTAAATACCACCATGCTCACCACTGTGAAGGAAGCAAGCATTTTGGTGGGGGTGGGTGGTATAGGTGTGTAAGGGGCCTGAATGTATTGATGTCAGTTGTGGGGGAGGGAATGTTTTCACACATTACCTTAACTCAAATAGATGGGATATTTATCAGATCACAATCGTCAATGACACTATATAAATCATGGTGTCATACTAAAGTATCAGAAGCTGAGGCTTGAAGACCAAGTCAGGACTTTGTAATAGATAATGATAATCACAGTATAGTGCTTTTCACGTCTTCGAGACGTCTCAAAGCATTTCACAGCATATATTGTAAAGTAAATTGTCTATATATTTGAGGGAAATGTGGCAGCCAATTGTGCACCTCAGTGTCCCACAAACAGTTGTGGATTGAAGTGACCAATTTTATTTGTTTTTCTTGAGGGATTTTTATCAGGCGAGTGGAGTAAGGAAACTTGCCCAAGATTTCTCCCTGCCGGGAATCCAACCCAGGTCTCTTGTTTGCAAGACAAGTACTCTAACCATTGAGCTACAGAATTGGGACTGGGAAACTGGCTGCATTGTCACAGGTGCCATCCTTGAGACAAGGCATTAAACCAAGGTCCCATCTACCTTGTTCAGGTAGATAGTAAAGATCCCATCATACTAGTCAACAGGGAAGAGTTTCTCCTAGCTCAATACCAACAACTGCGAGAAGGAAGCACAGCCAATTTCAGTGGCCTCCACACCCAATGTCCACATTTTCCAGCACTTGCCTCAGAATAGCTGGTGGACGTATCCTAATTGGTCTTCCTTTTCCGAGCTCTGAGCTGCGGAGGTAAATTTTTTAGCACTACAACTATTGCCCTCAGCAAGAGCTATTTATACCGGATGGTCTGCTAATGAACCAGTAAAACAATTCATATTATTATTCACTTATTTTTGACCAAAAACAAAAATCGAGAATTAGTTGACAAACTAGACAACATCTGTTAATACTTAAACCAACACTGACCTGCTCCCGTGCATGAGAAGTATATACATTCTCTTAATTGTTGAGACAAAGTAATCACTACTGTGAGATGCCCCACCTAGTGGCCCAACAAGGAACATACATATCCTAAATGTTGCAAGTTGATATTGGGGTAAAGTTTATAGCGTTTCATACGCATATAGCGTTCCTTGTGTTGATTTAAGTAAAGAGCAAGTCAAATGAAGTATCACAAACTTTACCCCATCAAGTGGCAGATCATACCAAAAACATACCTCATTGAGTGGCAACAAGCACAGGTGTGTGGAAGTCACGAGAAGACAGATTCACGTTGAATAGCTCCCAACATCCACTGGCAAGGCTCAAATTCAAAGAATGGTCACTTCATAGAATCATAGAATTATACAGCACTGAAGAAGGACATTCGGCCCATCATGTCTGTGTCGGCTCTATGAAAAAGAGCTGTCCAAATCACTCCAATTCCCCTGCTCTCTCCCTATAGCCCTGCAAACTTTGTTGATAAATGAGACCAATTTAATTGAGAGGGTAACTCTTAGGATGGCTACATTTCAAAAGCTTGGCATTCCATGACATGGGAAGTCACAGGCAGCAAGTTTAACCTGTAGCAGCCAACAAGGTACATAACAACAACAAAATTACAATTGTGTAGTTCCTTTCACATTGGAAGATGTAAATGTAAAAAAAAACTTTTTTTTACATGTTTCTTTAGACTCATATCCTTGTGGCTTGCCAATCCAGGTCAAAGGAGTTTCAGCAGCTGTGGGAATGGAAGTGGAGAAGACTATTCATCCCATAATAAATAATGGCAGATTTATTAATCCCAGTTCTGTGACTAATACGTGGAGTTTTGTAGCTCAGTGTTTACAATACTTGCCTGAGGCGAAACCTCGGGCAAGTGTCCTTACTCCACACACCTGATAATAATCCCTCAAAAAGAAACAATAATAAAATAATAAAATTGGTCATTTCAATCCAGGACCATTTGCAGGACACTGCTGTGCGCAATTGGCTGCCGTATTTTGCCCACAAATCACTTTACAGTATACTCTGTGAAGCGCTTTAAGATGTCTGAAAAACATGATAAGGCACTGTATCAAATGCATTATTATTATTACTCCATATCTCTAGAAATTCAATCAAACACCAACAACAAAGAGTAGTGAAGATAGGAACAAGCAACTGGACAGCAGTAATCTTTGCAGACCTTAGTTGCAGAGACAATTTTTAAAATTACAAATGCTTTGTGGAGTCCTGTAGCTCAGTGGTTAGAGCGCTAGCCTAGCAAACGAGAGACCTGGGTTCGATTCTCAGCAGAGTGAAGTGTTGGGCAAGTTTCCTTAGTTCACACGGCTCTGTTTACCTATCAGTGAATAGGAACCTGTTTTTTGTCAATCGGAAGTTCTACCATTCTGGGAATAATAATTCCATTTTTAAAAATTGGTCACTTCAATCCACGACCGTTTGTGGGACATTGTTGTGCAAATTTAGCTACCATGTTTAGCCAACAAAATATACTGTCAATTCATTTTACAATATAATCTGTGAAGCACTTTGAGATGTCTCAAAAATAAGATATCTATATCAAATGCAAGGATTACATTATTATATTATTTACAGATAGCTAATGTCCTGTCCCAAAGCACCAAACTGTATGAAGGAGATGTTGCTGCCACCCAATGGTCAGTGTAAACAAATACATTTGATTCAACTTACAATGCAAAGGTGAAAATATCCATTACAGCTTCTCTCTGGTAGCTCAATGGTTAATTAAAGAAATAATTTGCATTCTTAAAGTACCTCACCATGTTAAAACATCTCAGAACAGGAAATATTGTAAAAGTGCAGTGAAAGTAGGAATGCTGTGGGTGTGTTGATGTCCTTTCAGCTTGGATGAGTGCTAATTTCTTGCAGCTGAACGTCGGCAAGACAGAAGCCATACTCTTTGGCTTCCGTCAACGTCTTCCCTCCTGTGGGTCTGAACCTCTCAACCTCTCTGATATTTCCCTTAGGATCACTGAACTGGTACGCAACTTAGGCCCCAGGTTCGATCCCCAGCTTTCCTTTCTTTCCTACATCCGGTTCCTGAGCAGGTCCACTTTCATCTACCGCTGTCACATTCCCAACCTCCACCTGTACCTCACACCCACAGTAGTCAAAACCCTCGCTCACTCCTTCATCACTTCTCTGCTGGACTATTCAAATGCCCTCCTTGCTGGTCTTCCAAGTTCTATCATACAGAAAACTCGATTAATTCAGAACTCTGCTGTCCGGATACTCACCCACACAAAACGCATACCCCCAATACACCAGTCCTTGCCAGGCTGCTAATTACTGAATGGATCGACTTCAACATCTTTTCCCTCTTTTTCAAATCCTTCATGCCCTCGCACCTCCCTTCCTATCCAATTTGCTTATCCCCCACTCCACTACTGGCTGCCTCCGCTCGGCCAGCTCTGGCTTCTTGTTTTTCCCTCGCCCCCTCAGCTCCACCATCGGTTGCTGTGCTTTCAGCCAGTATACCCCGAAGTTCTGGAACTCTCTTCCTAAATCCATCGTCCTTTCGCACTCCCTCCCAACTTTCAAATCCCACCTAAAAGCCATTCCTTTTTATTGTGTTTGCGGTCTCCATCCCCCCTCCCTTGGACTCAGACTCCGCCACTGTCGAGTGTTCGGGACATTACCCAGCGTGAAGGGCACTATATAAATGCAAGTTATTGTTGAATTGCTAAGAAAGAAGGTCTAAGTCTGGATCCAGGTGGAATTTCTTCCCTTGGAGTATTGCACAAACTTTTCAGATGTCCACAGCTCAAAGAACAAGGGAATCTGACCACGGAAGAAAATAGAATGGTTATAGTTGTTGTTAGTTCATAGCAGCTGTTATATTACGGTTGTAGTAATTGTTTGTTGACTCTCCAGCAGTTTTTAATTCTTTATGTTACTAAGAATTTTCTTTACTAATCCTCTGTCAATTAAATGTGCCTCCATTTCCTTGGAGGGTTTTGTTTAACTTAATTTCTTGAAACATTTTGTAATTGTTTCACATTTTTTGTTTATAATCCTTCCCAGTATTGGCTCAGTATTTACGTCGACCTTTCAGCTTCCCTTGAAAAGAGTTTGTCCCAATGAAATCTGCTGCTTGCCCTCTTTGCCTCTTCCGTTGTGCCTCAGTTACACTGAGTTGTTAAAATGGCATGAGGTGTTGGGAGTTGTTCTGTAGTCTCTGTTTGGAAACGTTGATTTCAGGCCCTTCGTCAGATCGTGAACCTGAAATGTTGACTCACTTTTCCTTTCTCCATAGATGCTGCCTGACCTGCTGAGTGTTCCCAGCAATTTCTGTTTGTGTTTCAGATTTCCAGCAACTGCAGTATTTTGCGGGGGGTTTTCTATATGATATTGTAGATACTGATAAGAATATGTGATATTGTGTCCATCACTTCGGAGGATGTCTCAAAGATACACTATGAAGTGTAGTGTCTGGATATTTTGTAAATGAACACGACAGCCAATTTGCACATATCAATGTCCCAAAAATAGGCATGAAGCGAATGATCAATTTTATCTGGGGAATAAGGCCAGGATATCAGGAGAAACTCCCTTCTCTTTTTAAAACACATTGGATTTTTAAATGCTATCTGAACAGATAGGACCTCAGTTTAATATCCCATTCAAAGTGATGTTACCTCAATCAAAGCAGCCCACTCTGCACTTGACTATATGAGTTGAAAGTCCCAACGTGGGGCTTGAACCTCTTTATGATGCAAGAGGTGAGAGTGTTACAATTGAACCAGGCTAATACAAATGACACCTTATTCTAGAGGTACTTGGGGTACTGCTGCAACAACAACAACAAAATTACATTTATGCAGTGCCTTTCAACTTGGGAGGACATCCCAAGGTGCTGAACAGTTAGGTTCGGGACCCGAGCATGGTGGGGGGGGTCAGAATAGGGGGAAGGAGAATAGGAGAGGGGGGGGAGTTAGGAGGGGAGCAGAAGACACAGTCGAAGAGGAAGGCCTTGAGACCGGCCTTGAAGGAGGAAAGGGAGGAAGCGAGGCAAAGAGATTGCGGAATGGAGTTCCAGAGTGTGGGAGCAGAGAGGCTGAAAGCCCGGCCACTGATGGTATGGCGGTTTGGACGGGGTACGTGGAGCAGGTCAGAGCCTGCTGAACTGAGGGGATGAACAGGCTGATTGGGAGACAGCAGGTCGGAGAGATAGGCGTGGGCAAGGCCGTGAATGGCCTTGAAAGTGAGGACGGGGATCTTAAATTCAACCCTCTGGGAAATAGGGAGCCAGTGGAGGGTGGGAGTGATGCGGTCGCGGAGCCTAGTGCGGGAGAATACAATCTGCAGTTTGTGAAGGGAGGAGCTGGGAAGGCCGACAAAGAGAAAGTTCTCGTAGTCGAGCCTAGATGTGATGAATGCATGGATGAGTGTTTCGGCAGCATGGGGGGTGAGGTAGTGGCGGAGTCTGGCAATGTTGCGGAGGTGGTGGAAGGTTGTACCGGTCATGGTGCGGATTTGAGGGAGGAAGGACAGTTTGGGGTCGAACAAGACACCTAGGTTCCTGACTGGCTTGGTGACGTGGAATGTGCAACCATGGAGGTTGATGCTGCCAGTGCCTGATGTTGATGGCGCTGGTGTGAGCCAACCAGAAAAGCCTCAGTCTTGTTGATATTCAACTGTAGGAGTTAATTCTCATCCAGAACTTGATGTCTGACATGTTGTCTGTCAGGACAGTGGTGGTCCTAGAATCGAGGCTAGAGCAGAAAGATAGAGTTTGGTGTTATCAACAAACATGTGGAAGTTGATCCTGTGTCTGCGGATGATGTCACCAGGAGCGAGCATGTAGATATTGAAAAGTAGTGGGTCAAGGGCAGAGCCCTGGGGGACACTGCAGGTGACAGTGCGGGGGATGGAGGAGAAGCCATTGGTGGTGATAAAGTGGAGACAGTGAGAGAGGCAAGAGTCAAACCAGGCGACTGATTCATGAAGATTGAGCTGGGAGGAGAAATAGTGTAGGAGGATGGAGTGGTCCATAGTGTCAAAGGCAGCAGAGAGGTCAAGGAGGAAAAGGAGGCAGAGAGAGCCCTGATCACAGTTGTTTAAAATGTCACCAGGGTTGTCTCCATGCTGTGGGTAGCAAGGAAATTGGATTTTAGGGTCTCAAAGAGGGAAGGGCGAGAGAAAAAGTAGCAAAACTGGGACACAACGACTCGTTCCAGAGTCTTAGAGAGGAATGGGAAGTTGGAGATGGGGCGGTAGCTGGAGAGTAGGGATGGCTGCTGTACTAAGGGGATTTATGGGAATAAGAGGCAGTTCAGCAGGTGAGATTATCAGATGTTTGGTAGGTCGGGGTATTAAGGGATACGGGGAGAAAGCAGGAAATTGGATTTGAAATTATAGTAAAGATGATCAGCCATGATCTAATTAAATGGCAGAACAAGCTCAACTTGCTGAATGGCCTACTTCTGTTCCTGTGTTCCTATGTTCGCCCTGGCTGGATTCGAACTCAGATCTCTCGCTTACAAGGCGATGTTTTAACCACTGAAACTACAGGACTCCAAATGTAAATTTATTGTTCTTGTTGTTGTTTGTCTCGATAATTACAATTTACAACAACAACAATTTCCATTTATATAGCGCCCCTCACGCAGAGTAGCATTACAAAGTACTTGAAAGTGGCGGAGCACTGAGCATGGAGAAGTGACCGTAGGCAAGGTCGAAGTGGAAGGTCTTCACGCATGACCTGAAGATGGGGAAAGAAGGGGCAAGGCGGAGGGATAGAGGAAGAGTGTTCCAGAGTTTCAGGGCATAGTGGCTGAAAGCACAGCCTCCAATGGTGGAATGGAGGACATGAGAGACATGCAGAAGGCCAGAGCCAGTCGAGCAGAGGTAGCAGATTGGGGGTTGGGGGTGGTAAGCAGGTCAGTGACGTAGGGAGGTGCCAGGGCATGAATGGATTTGAAAACGAGTGTGAGGATTTTGAAATTGATCCGTTCGGCCAGTGAAGCCCTTCTCAAACTTGTGCGATCGGTGGAGTGGAGTTTAGTGCAGATAAGTATGTGGGGAGTGGAGTTTAACACAAATAATTTTTTCATTATATTGGGGATTATTACCCCCGGAAAAGTAATCCGCCAATCAACTAATAATCATTTTTGTACTTACTACTGAGTAAACAGAGGCCTGTGAAGTAAGGAAAATTGCCTAATGTGTTGGCCTGCTGGGAATCAAACTCAGGTCTTCTCCCTAGCGAGGCTCTTATAGGGCTCTACGTGAGGGAGGAGAGGCGGTGGATGAGGATGGAGTGGACAATTGTGTCGAACACAGCAAAGAAGTCCAGGAGGACGAAGAGGCAGAGGCAGCCCTAGTTACAGAGAGAGAGAGAGGACGTCGTTTGTGACCCGGACAAGTGCCATCTCTGTACTGTGGGGAGTGGAAACTAGACTGGAGGGGCTCAAAGATAGAGTAGAGGGAGAGGCGAGAGCAAAGTTGGTTTGTGACAACCCATTCCAGAGCTTTGGCAAGGAATGGCAGGTTGGAAATGGGTTGGTAATTTGTGAAGTTGGAGCGGTCTTTTCGAGGAGGGAAGTGATGACAGCAGTTTTAAGGGGGAGACGGAAAACCTGACGAGAAGGACTGGTTGACTGTGTCAGCTAGCAGCGGGGAGAGGAGGGGGAGTTGGGGAGTCAGTCGAGGCTTCATCTGGGAGATGGTTCCTGAGAGGGAAGTTAATCATGAATAGAGCTAAAGGCTCAATTAGCATTTGGAAAAATATTTTTCCTGCTGTTAATTCTGTGCAATTAGTAGGTTTGTGTTCTCTTGGAACAAATGAAAATAAAGTTATCTATAATGTACAATACTCTGCCTCTGGAGTATGTATGTGTTGATGTATATCTTAAAATTACTTGTTATGGGAATACATTTGACTTCACTCTCTAAAGAGAACTTTAACAAATTAATCAAGGGTAATTTTATCAGAATATCACTAAATAAGCATTTTCCTTCCCCTCTTAAATCTCCTCTCAAGTGGCAACCCCCTCATCTATAAATAGCTTTACCTGCTGAAATAACAAAATCACCACTTTCTTTACTCTTTTGTAAGGGTGCTATGAGATGTTTTGATTTCAAGTGATATAGATAGTTCACGCTTGCTCTCGCTTTTATTCATTCCTTCCGCTCGCTCTCCTTTCCTCCCTCTCTTTCATTCTTTTCCCTCTCTCTTTCCATACACATGCATTTTTCTCTTTAGTAGAGAAAGTTTGGTGTCTTCCGCCTTTCTGCCTATTCAGTGGAACAGAGCTCAGTTGGAATGTACATCATCTCCACTCAGATGAACAATCTCACAATAAAGTACAAGTGCCCACAAGTAGTATCTTTTGACTTTCCGGATAACCCAGCTATGTCAGCCTGAAATAATCCTTGCATTTGATATAGCTCTTTTCATGTCTTATCAACATCTCAAAGCACTTCACAAAATATACTGTAAAGTGAATTGACTGTGTATTTTGTGGGCGAAACATTTGTTTCTTTACTCTTTTGTGGGCAAATAGTTTCTGTGTTTTCCTTTCCACCAGATTGGCATAAAATAAAAAGTATCTCAATGGTAGATACAATTTGTAATCTGCTGAGAATTCAAGTTGCTTTAGAAACAACATATGAATTGCAATGGATTTCAAATAATCTTTTAGCAGCAATGCAGCACTTAATTAGCTGTTACTTTAAGAGGATGCAGATATGACTGGGCTGGTGGGAGCCAGCCTTATCAGCTGAATATTTAGGACTTCAGTCAAGAGTACTTTTTAAAACGAAAAGGCAAAGTAAATATTACGGAAATAATTACAATGATTTTGTTCCCTTTGCCCTATGTCTACCAACTAGTGAGCAACTCTGAAATGCCGTCACTGAAAAATGACCAACTACAAGGCAAGAGACCCTTTAAATAAGACAAATTACAGTTTAAAAGCTATAATCTCAGAGAGCCACTGTAACAACTTGCTGGTATAATTAAACATTCACAGTGACAATGAATTCCCCAGCTAGAAAAACATTGTAATAAAACACATCTAATTACATCTTAGCAACTATCAGTGCACAAGGAAGAGACTGCACAGCCGATCAGACCTAACAGAGTCCTGTAGCTCAGTGGTTAGAGCACTCACCTTGCAAGCGAGAGACCTGGGTTCAATTCCAGACTGATAATAATCCCTCAAAAAAAATTGGTCATTTCAATCCACGACTGTTTGTGAGGCACTGCTGTGCGCAATTGTCTGCATCAATTCACTTTACAGTGTATTCTGTGAAGTCCTATGAGACATTACATCAACTGCAAGGATTATTATTATTATTATTATATTATTATTAGTAGAATTATTATTATTATTATGCCATACTCAATGGCAATGTCTCTGAAGCAGAATCCCGCACTAGAGTTACAGCTTGCGGATCAAAACATTTGAGAGATGGTCAGCAGAGTAGCAACTCCTCCCCTAATTCCCTCTGCCTTGCTTTCTCCCCCTCATTCTTCAAAGCCCATCTATCGCTTTGACTGTGACTTCTGCCACCTGCTCCTTCTCCCACTCTGCTTGGGCTCCGATTCTGTCTCTGTTAAGCACTTTGAAACATTTAGACATTTTCCGAGGTGAAAGGCACTATATACACAGAATTATGTTGTTGTAGCAGTGAAAGTTGCTGTTCAGGCTCACCAAGTTTGGGGTTTAGTAAAATGCCAGTATCCAGCATGTCCAATGCAACTCCAGTTTCATGAGTGTTAACATTGGGAATGGGGATTTGGAAAATACTAGTCCAGCACATTCGATGTCATATCAAATTAACCGCTAAATTGATGCCGTTATTTCAGTAATACAACAATATATAATGCATTTTTATATAAATGCATATAAACATGCATTTATACTAGCGCCCCTAATGCAAGGTAGCATCCCAGATAGACAGTAGGCATTGGACTAAAGCATCAATCAATGAAGACATTCCCATACTGAGGTTCATTCTCTCCCCTGCCTGAGGCCTATATTCACTAGTCTTTTCCCAGGAGGTAGTCTGTGGTTGGTTTGGAGGAGCGGGGCAAGATAGCAACCGACTCATAGAAATGATTGCCTGCTTCACCAGTCTGCCTGCAACGGCTTACTTCATTATTATTCTAAAGCAATGTAACTGTAATTGGAGAAAAATACATTACAATTAAGAATCTTCCTCTTGATAAAATGCCATGGTATGTGATTAAGCTAATTAGCTGTATTTATTATATAGAAAGGGAACCTTGGCAGCTATGTGCAAGGCAGAGAGCAAAGACCTTAAAGAATCAGGAATCAGGACATTAATTCCCATGATTTTATTTTTCTCAGAACATGCAATCTCTCCCTGGAGATGCATCCTGCTTAAAGGAATCCTTACCTTTATTGTGTGAAGTCATGTAGCTCAATGGTTAGAATACTCGCCTTACAAGCAAGAGACCTGGGTTAGATTCCAGGCAATTCAAAACCTTAGGGGAATTTCCTTACTCCACACACCTAATAATAATCCCTCAAAAAAAGATGGTCATTTCAATCCACGACTGTACATGGGACATTGGAGTGCACAATTGACTGCTATGTTTTGCTCACAAATATACAGTCAATTCAGTTTACAGTAAATTTTTGGATGTCTTGAAGATGTGAAAAGTGCTATATCAAATGCAAGGATTATTAATATTATTATGATTATTATTATTATTGGGATCTCATTTGTGAGAATTGCAAAAGACTTAGCAAGCAGTCAATCCTGAATGTGTTGTGCCTGATTCTCTGGGTGCCAATCTCTCGAGAGTCAGACGCAGCACATCCATGATTTGTTTCTACTAATAATCCCTTTTGTGAACTTGGCAATTCAGATCATTCAGCAATTCAGACCCCAAATTGTAAACATTTCTGGTACCCATCAATCTATGCTCAGACAAACATAGCACCGGTGAATGGCTGAAGAAAAAACGGAACATCAAAACAGACACTTGACAAGCCAGTCGTCTATGTGTGTGTAACATCCAAACTCAGTGTACATTATGTAAAACTTAACAGATGGCTGCCAGCACAGTTAAGGGCATTAGTGCAATGGCATAGCTCCAAAGATAATAAACAAATGTAGCCCTACTCTTAAATTGTGGATAGGATTTTCTAGATTACTTCTAGCTGCCTGTAAACCAACAGAAATAAAAACAATGCACTGCTTTGGCCCTGAAATTCGCATTTATAAAGTAATGTGAAGCATGATTATTTTATTTATCTATAGCCTCCTGCTTAATCTGGGTCAAATGTTTTGGGTTAAGCTTCATGTTGGGGTTGAAGATCTTATTCACAATTGAGACTGGTGCAGTACTGGGGGAGCGCTATATTGTTGGTTATGTCATCCGTTATATGAGATGTAAAACTGAGGTCCCATCTGTATGTTCAGATGGGGGGGTGGGGGGTGGGGGGGGTTAAAGATCCAATGGCTCCATTCAAAAAGAGTTTCTTCTGCTGTTCTGTCTTAATTCTGCAGCCTTCATACTGACCCAGACAAAACTCTGCACCCCCATCTCACCATTTCTGGACTTCCACTGGCTCTCCATCATTGAATGGATCAATATCAAGATGCTTTCACGTGTTCAAATCCCTTCGCTCTCTGGCACCTCCTGACCTCTCCGACCTTCTCACTCCCCAATCCACCACCTGGTGTCTCCATTTGACTGGTACCGGCCTCCTGCTCATCCCTCGCATCCTCTGCCCCATCTACAGATGTTGTGCTTTTAGCCACTATGAAACACTGGAACACTCTCCCTCAATTTCTCCTCCTTGCTCTCTCTCTCCCCTTTTACCAAGTCCCGCCTGAAGACTTTCCTTTTCGACCTTGCTTACTCGCATTGAGACATCCTCTTGGCTTGAAAGGCAATATATCAAACGTAAGCATTATTACTAATTATTATTGCTGGTGACAATTGCTGTGAAATGCATTGAGACATTTCAGTGTGATAATACAAATAAAATGTAAATTATTTATTTCTTAATGAATAATCCTTTATGTAATCACTGCTGTAATAACTGGGGAAGTCAATAAATCACAGGGAGTTTTTTTATATCCTCCATCACCATGTATAAATATTGATTAAGGAGAAAATCAACAGAGGAACATAATTAACTATCCACATAAAACTAGTATTTTTAAAAATACCTATTTAGGTCTTGAGAAAAGGACCCCGATACAAATGTTTTAGACAGTTACCATTAGTTGGAGACATAACAGCTGGCCTAAAAATGTGCATATAGTGTAAAATCAGTCATAAACCAGTCAAAATTAAGTAACTTTACAAAGCAGAAGAATGATTTTGCACAGAAGGCTGACTAGTCATCTCAAAACTGCGAAACGTAATAAATCACAGTCCCAAAAATTATTAACATAGAGCAGCAAAAAGAATCTAACAGTTTGAATCATAGAATCGTGGAATTTTACGGCACAAAATGAGGCCATTCTGCCCATCTAGTCTGTGCCAGCTCTTTGAAAAGAGCAACTCAATCCCACTACCCAGCTCTCTCCCCATAACCTAACAGACCTGTTCTCCCTAAATAAAGATCTAATTCTCTTTTAAAAGTGTAGTTTTATGTAGTTTATGAAGCTTTATTGAGCTGGAACAGCAAAGATAAAAATATATATATAACCCTGGAGCTTACCAAAATAAAAAATATCCAAATTAAAACTTAATGCAGGTTTTCAACCCCACGATTGTTACAATTACTCTACAAACTGTGTGAATGTTACACATTCCAGAAGGGAAGTTATCAGGTGTAATTTGCACTCTGTCATCTCCAAACGCTGCTGAAGAACATTCAACACATTCATTCACCCACCGGAATCCACTTCCACATAAAAGCAGGATTAATGCTGTGCTTGGTTCTATAGGTGACATAACACAAGGAGACAGCTGCAAAGTATGTGCGTGAAGTCACATCAGGGATATAGATCTACAACATTAAAAATGAAGGAAAAGGGGCAACACGGAGCTGCCTGCAGTAAATAAGCATAGCTGACTAACTGCCAGCAGACTCCCATTGTAACTCCTTATTAATCAAGCTTTGAATGGGGTTTAAGAAACAGCTCAAATTATGTGCTTATTTTTTGGCAGAGGCTGCAGAGATGCACTGTGTCAGAAGTGCACTGTACAGCCACATTGAAATTAAAAACAGAGTAACCAACCTCCTCAAGATCTGACATTGGCAGATAAACAGTTCATTCCCAGTAAAGCTACTGGCTGAGAAAATGCACGTTTAATCCATTTTTTTTAAGAAAAGAATTGAAGGTGAAAGGTCAAAGCCCACACTGCAGGAACCCACCCAAGTTGTAAAGAATAGAAAATGATCAAGTCAAGAGCGATGGTAAGGTGACGTCAGGCTTGGGTTTTAAAAGCCTGGAGATGAAGGGTTCCCCAATTATATTCAGACAAGGTCCACTTCATTCATTCATTCATCGATCTTACCAAGGTCAGATGGAATTCAACCTCTTTTGGACTACATTGGACTATTTCTGTCACAATGCAAACAAACTTCAGCTGTGCATTTTATATGGAAAATAATATAAACCTTGCCCTGTTGCTTGCAAAACTGGGGTCTTATTTGCGGGTTGTGTTAGTCAAGTGTGAACACATTTGTACAAAGGGAATTAGAGCTGCCTTCTTTATGAAACAACCTCTTTAAAGGTGACGATTCTGGCACCTGTAATTACATTTTCTACTCATCCATTCACGCAACTTGCATAATAAAAATAATAATCTTTGCATTTGATATAGCGAAAGTTCACAGAATATACTGTAAAGTGAATTGACTGTATATTTTGTGGTATAAAATGTGGCAGCAATTATGAACAGCAGTGTCTCACAGTCGTGGATTGAACGACCAAATTATAATTTTCCCCAGAAAAGCAATCCAATAATCGACTAACAAATTGCACTACCCAGGAATCAAACCGAGGTCCTCTCACTTGTGAGACAAGAGCTCTAACCACTAAGCTGCTCCTTTAATAACAACAACAAGAATAATAATAATGGTTACATTTGGCACAGTACTGTCCACATTTTAAAGTGGAACATTGCCGGAAGTATTTTTATGATGAGGGGGGCCGAGTTAGAGATTAGGAGGTGGAGAAATTGCAACTGAGCTCTTTTGATTTGCCCATCAATGACGGTCAAGGTGATAGCAAACTGCCAGGGATTCCTTCCCGGGCCAGGTTAGATTAAATCACGTTCAAATTTTTCCCATTTCAGAGAGAGAAACAAAAAATCCCTCAATGATTAAAAGGCTCGGTGTACCATTAGGTTTTGTTCCCCGACATTTTTTTTCTTAACAAAAAATACATTTAAAACAAAACAAAATGTCCCTGATACAAACAGGTCGATTCCTGTTAAAAACTCTCTGGGAAACCTGATGGATTAAGATCCAAAAAAAACAGCAGTTACAGGGAATACAGAACAGGTGGTTTATAATCTGACTGCTCAGCACCTGCACTCAGCCAGGTCAACCCACGATGGGACAGTGTTGATGCTGAAACAAGCTCACCATTGATGGAAGCTTTTTCCGTTGGGGTCAGTGTTGTAGTACTAAACATTACAGTGCAGGAGTCCTGCAGAAAATGCTCACCTAGAAATTTTCCTCACATATGTACAGCCCTATTGCAGTTACAAGATGTGGATCATTGCCAAGCTATCAATTCTGCACAACCCACACGTTTTCTGACCAGGGCTATCAGGGGTCTTCCTTTTTCTCCTTCTCTTAGTCTTTCTTTTCTCTCCCCATCACTGTTTTCAAGCAATTCCTCACTCTGTTTGTCTTTTCCCCCTTTTTTATTTTTATTTTGTCCCAGATAGTTTGACTTCTTTTGAATTTTTTTGTGTTCTTTGTTTTTTTAATTCTTATTTTCATTTAATATTTACTTATTTAGAGCACTCGTTTCCTTCCTTCCATTTCTCTGCCTTCTCAACTTCCTGTTCTTTGACAGCCTCTATTCATCCATCATCGTGAGTTCGTGCCCTGGCCCTGCCAACAGGGATTTCATTGATCAAAGTGAAGAAGTCTTCGAAAAGTGTCACAAAAGCAAATCTGCGGAGCGACAAATGACATCTTCTGCATTTCATGTTATGATGGCTTGAAACTCACCTCATCTGCAATGCTCCAGACAGTTCCTGCATCACTACACCCCTGGTCCAATGGGGGTTAGAGTACTGTACCATATGGAGACTATATCTGGTCCTTTTGCATTTTTAAAAAATTGATTTAAATAATTTGTTTTCAGAGGCAGGTCACACAGTCGAGCACCAGACTTGTGATCGGAGATGAACACAGGTGGGTACACTCAGCCATTTAGAAGCAAATGAGCACCATGCCTTAAAAAGTACACCTCTTTGGGGAGGTTTAAGAGGATTCTCTCTGGGACTGATCTTCTACGTTTCTGGCAAACAGAAGTCTAGTCACTGTCTATTGACTAAACTTCTGCATCATCATGAGTACATAGAAACAGGAGTAGGCCATTCAGCCCTTCGAGCCTCTTCCGCCATTTAGTTAGATCATAGCTGTTCTGTATCTCAACCAATCCTTTCAATTCCAATCAGTGAAATTTCAAAGTGTAATTAATACATGTCCTTAACCCTACAAATTCAAATTGTGCCAATTGGTAACAGTATTCTGTTGTTACCAATTTATTTTGTTTTCCATTTGACCCACTAAAAAAAGGTAAATCTTCACTCTGCATAAAGAAAATTAACCCAATTAAGCTTTTTGATCTTGCCAATGGTCACTTCTCCCTCACCATTTTCATGTGCTCTTTATCTGACCCCATCACTGTAAAACTCTCTGAGGTGTTATAGTATGTGAAAGATGCTGAATAACTGCAAGTTGTTGTTTTGAACTACAACAGCCTGTTCAGTTTTTTGTTGCAATTACCCAGTAGTAACACAAGGTGGAACTATTGCTCCATAAATGAGATTCAGACAACAAACCACGCAATGCTGGTTTCTCCAAGTACCGGTAAATCTGATATTCTCTGAACTTTGCTTGTACCCATGAAAACTATGGACTCTGTATGCAATTGAAAATCAACATCCACGCACACAGGAAATGAACCACATTCGTCATTCTTATTGCTTAATGTAAGAAATTGAACCTTTTTACGAAAATTTGTGGAGTTTTTCTTAATTAAAATAAGATAATGTAGTAAAGGCCATGACACAAGCTTCATTTAAGGAACAGTTTAATGCTGTAATGGGAGGACAGAAGGTTGGATATTCTGAAAGGATAAGATCAAAAAGAGCGCCGAGACTTTATATGAAGTTCTGTGATCTTGTGATATGACCACACTGTGTTTTGGCACCTGTAGGCTTTTTGTTTCCCTCCCATTTAAAAGGGCAGAACTTGCTCAATAATAATACTGTGCTGTAATAATCACTGTAAAATGAATTGACTGTAAATTTTGTGGTGGACAAAACACAACAGCTAATAGTCTATTGGTTATATGGATTGACAACCCTTTATCAATTTTTCTTTGGTTTACAGGGGTAGACCGGGGGTGCAAAAGGATTTTAATTTCAATCTGTTTATAATAATATTTAAGTTGTTTTTCTCAAACATAATTTTTTTGTGAGGTTTTTGACCCTTGATCATGTTTAAAGACCAATGGAAACATAGAAATAAAGTCACAATACCTACCTTGCAGTCAGGTCAGACACGCTCTGGTTTATCTGTGTGTTATCAAATGTGCAGTATTCGTTTTACAGTACCACAGGGGATAATGGGTTCAGTAACTTTTCTGTATCTGTTTTCTGAATATTTCAAATATCCAAGAAGTAATTAAATCACAATGTTTTGTACATATACGATATAAAACATGAGAAGAGCATTTAAAAACATATTCAGCTTTGTGAAAACAAAATCAATGTATGACGTCCATTTAATAACAATAAGGGCTCTCTCTTCTCACCCTCCTCTTCATCACAATACAATATTGTCCACACTTCTATCCTAATTGGATTTGTGGGGACTGACAACCGGGAGAAAGATTTCCTCTGGATATACCAGCACATAATCAGAACCCTAATGCAGTTATTGTTCTACTCTTTCAGATCATCCTAAAGATACATATTGAAAAAAACAGCTCTCTGTTTGCTGAAAGACTGCAGATCTCCTAGGTTTTGAAACACTGGTAAATTTACATAATTTAGATAATTAGATAAATAGATAATAACTCGGTGGGGGACATGGAGCTCTTTGCCAATGACACTGTAAAAAGGAGGTCCTTTCATTCTGCCTGATGACTTGATTAGGTTTTCACTACAGTATTGTCTTTACCATTGCTGCCATGGTATTCAAAGTTATAAAGGGTAAAGGAAAGGGCAGTGTTTAGTTTTCGGCATGTCAATTTAGAACCAACTGCCTCTAGTGAAATGATAATTCACACAGACCAAATGCTAAAACTTTTACACCCTCGACAACAGGCGTGCTTTGAATTGTGTGGTTTCAAATAGCTGTGGAATAAAGAATGAAAGAACTTGTAAGATCCGGGGGCATTTGCAGTCCAATCCTGTCCTTGTCGAATGTACCCCCACTCGCTCCCCACACACACAAACATACAATTTCCATCAAGGGTCTCTGGGCAATGATTAGAATCTGGAATAAAAACAAATAATATTTGTGTTTGATATTGAGCCACATCACATCTAAAGGTCTCAAAAACACTTCACACGGTGAATTTACAGCAGTTTGAAGTGTAGCTGTAACCGTTGCTAAATATTGGAGCTTGTTAATTTAGTATTAATATAGCAAGTCCAATAGTGTTCCCCAACCAGCTGTGATGTGAATGACCAGTTCACCTGCTTTACTGTTACTAATATAGTTTGGGGAAAGCTAACTGTAGTTATTTGGTGGTTTATGTCTTATATTATATGGAAATTGAATCTGACAAAAGGTCATCGACATGAGACGTAATCAGTAAGTAGACTATAACTCTGTGGGAGACATGGAGCCAATGGCACTGTAAAAGGTCTGAAGAATGGTTATAGCCCTGAAACATTAATTCACTTTCCTCTCTCCATAGATGCTGCCTGACCTGCTGAGTATTCCTAGTGACTTCTGTTTTTATTTCAGATTTCCAGCATCTGCAGCAACAACAACAAAATGATGTTTGTCTAGCGCCTTTCACGTTAGAAGGACATTCATTTCAATACATGGCAATTTACTTATTCCAGATGGTTATCATCATCCAGAGCTACTGTGGAGCTCCTGTGGCTCAGTGGTTAGAGCACTTGACTTGCAAGCTGGGGAAACCAAGCTGGGGAGACCTGTGTTCGAATCCAGGCAGGTCAGGGCGAAACCTTGGGCAAGTTTCCTTACTCCACACGCCTAATAATAATCCCTCCAAAAAAATCACAATAATAAAATTGGTCATTTCAATCCACGACTGTGTGTGGGACACTGCTGTGCGCAATTGGCTGCCGCGATTCGCCACAAATATATACAGTCAATTCACTTTGAAGCACTTTGGGACGTTGATAAGATATGGAAAGCGCTATATCAAATGCAAGGATTATTATTATTAGAGACCCTTGATGAAATTAGTGTATATGTGGGTGGTGTGTGTGCGTGTGGGGGTAGTGTGTGAACCCCTCCAATCAGGTTTCCGCCCTATCCACAGCACAGAAACTGCCCTGGTTAAGGTCACAAATGACATCCTAACCGCCTGTGACCAGGGCTCCCTCTGCCTCCTCGTCCTCCTTGACCTGTCTGCTGCGTTCGACACAGTCGATCACACCATCCTCCTTCAACGTCTTTCCTCCCACCTCAACCTTCAAGGCACAGTCCTTGACTGGTTCCACTCTTATTTGACCCACCATTTACATTTTGTTTCTTCCAATGGTTTTTCTTCAAACCCCCGCACAGTTTCCCACGGCGTTCCTCAGGGCTCTGTCCTCGGTCCCCTCCTTTTCACCCTTTACACGCTCCCTCTGGGTGACGTCATCCGCAGACATGGGGTAAATTTCCACATGTATGCGGATGACACCCAGTTGTACCTTTCTGCCTCATCCCTCAACCCCCAGACCATCGATGTTCTGACAGCATGTCTGGCGACATCGAATCGTGGACGAGGGACAACTTTTTGCAATTGAACGTGAATAAGACCGAGGCCCTCCTGATTGGCTCAAGCCAGCGCCTCCGCACATCGGGCGCTGCCAGCCTCAATATCCAAGGTTGCACTCTCCACCTCACAAAGCCAATCAGGAACCTCGGCATCATGTTCGATCAAAAACTTTCCTTCCTCCCCCACATCCGCGCCTTGACCGGCACCGCCTATTTCCATCTGCGCAACATTGCCAGGCTCCATAATTATCTTACCCCCCGCGCTGCCGAAACACGTGTGCATGCATACATCACCTCACGGCTGGACTACGGAAATTCTCTCCTAGTCGGCCTCCCCAGTTCCTCCATTCATAGGCTGCAGGCCATCCAAAACTCTGCAGCCCGTGTACTATCCCGCACCCGCCTCCGCAACCACATAACCCCCACCCTCGCCCGTCTCCACTGGCTCCCCATCCTCCAGAGGATCGAGTTTAAGATCCTCGTCCTCACCTACAAGGCCTTACACGGCCTTACCCCATCCTACTTAACCGATCTACTCTCCCCCTACACGCCCACCCGAACCCTCCGTTCAACAGGACTTGGCCTGCTCCAAGCCCCCCGCCCGAACCGCCCCACCATCGGAGGCCGGGCCTTCAGTTTCTCCGCTCCCACCCTATGGAATGCCATCCCTCAATCCCTCCGTTTCGTCTCTTCCCTTTCCTCTTTCAAGGCCGGTTTGAAGACTTTCCTCTTCGATCGTGCGTTTTGTTCCACCCCGAACTCTTTTACCTCCCCTTCGTGTTTCACCCCTTCCCAAACACTCCCCTCCCAGCTCGGGTCACACGCTTCCTGTTCAGCGCCTTGGGACGTCCTCCCGACGTGAAAGGCGCTCTATAAATGTAAATTGTTGTTGTTGTTGTTGTGTGTGTGGGGTGGGGGGGGGGGTGTGGGGGGGGGGGTGTGTGTGTGGGGGGGGTGTGTATATATTTGTGTGTGTAGTGTGTGTATGTGGGTGGTGTGTCTATGTTTGTGTGGGGTGGTAGAGGGGTGGAAGTGACATCAGGTAAGGACAAGATTGTACTGCAGTAATTTTCTTTTTGATTAGAATCTGTGACCCTGGCTATTCTAATCCTGGGCCCCTGAGCCAATTGAGGCAACTGCTGCCTCAGATGAGATGACCTAACTCAGAACTAACCAAATTCAGTCCTGTGACTCTGATCCATTATAGCTTACATGTCACACCTTTACCCATAAGGTAGCTCATCAGGGGAGTGAGATATTCTTTTAGCTTTGCTGACCTTATGGGTGAAATAAATTGCAGCATTCATATCACTAAATGGCAGCAAATCAGAAGGCACTGCGGCAAAGTGAGTTGTATAGGTCCAGTAGTAACATAATGTACGTGCTGCCGGTTGTGGGGACCTCCTCTGAAATAACCAAAACAACAACAAAATTACATTTATAGAGCGCCTTTCATGTTGGGGCACTACACCAATATGTTAGGATTGCAGATTCAATCTCCATGTATAACATAAGACATAAACCTCCAAATAACTACAGTTAGCTTTCCCCAAACTACATTAGTAACAGTAAAGCAGGTGAACTGGTCATTCACCTCACAGCTGGTTGGGGAACACTGTTGGACTTGCTATATTAATACTAAATTAACAAGCTCCAATAGTTAGCAACGGTTACAGCTACACTTCAAACTGCTGTAAATTCACCGTGTGAAGTGTTTTTGAGACCTTTAGATGTGATGTGGCTCAATATCAAACACAGATATTATTTGTTTGATGCACAGGGTATCAGAGGATTTTGCTTAAAACAAAAGTGCATAAATATCTGCTTTTGGTGTTGTTCTCCCAACCGTGAACAGTACGACAATAAGAAAGAAAAACTGGGACTTAACATGCGCAACAGAACATTTTGTCCCTCCATATGTGTTCACTAACAGTTCTGGTAGATGAAAAGAAAATGTTACAAATCCAGCCAAATTTGATGCTTACCCCAAAACAGCTCAATCCAGTTCTCTTCTGATGTAAATCTCAATTTGGCGCCCATCCAACCACACATAATATAATTATGTGGGGATGGGACAGCAAAACAATCTAGGGAACAATACAGTAAATAACTATGACAACAGATAGTTGATCGCTTGCTGAAAAATATTACAAAATTTGCTATTTGGGTTTCTTTGGTGATTTGGGTTTCTTTGGTGATAGGTCTAGCCTTTGTCACCTCTCGGCTGGACTACTCCAACATCTTCCTCTCTGGTCTCCCCTCCACCACCTTTCACAAAAACCAGCTCATATAGAACTCCGCCGCCCGCATTCTCACCTGAACCAAACTTCGCTCCCCGAATACCCCAGTCCACGCCAGACTTCACTGGCTCTCTATCACAGAGTGGATCGATTTCAAGATCCTCACTCTTATATTTAAATCCCTCCATTCCTCTGCACCCCCTACATCTCTAACCTCCTCTCTCCTTACACCAGTAGCTGCTGCCTCAACTCTACTGGGTCTGCCCTCCTCCTTGTCCCCCGAATCCTCCGCTCCACCTTCGGCAGCCTTACCTTCAGCTACTACACCTTGAAACTCTGGAACTCCCTTCCTCAATCCCTTCGCCTCACCCCCTCATTTAGATTTTCAGGACAGGCATGAAGACCTTTCTGTTTGACCGTACCTATGGTCGCCTTCCCCCTCCCGCTGACTTTGGCCCCAGGCTCTGCTATGGTGAAGCCCTCTGAGAAACCGTCTGACGTAGAGGGCGCTGTATAAATGCAAGTTGTTGTTGTAGATGGTAAGAATACACGTTTTGAATGCAAGATAATTGATGGAGGCAAAGAATAGAATTGTGAAGTGATACCACATTCGCTCCGTCTCACTCGCTCTCTTTCCTTCTTTTGTGGCAAGTCTCCTCTTCGGTCGAGCCTTTGGCCACCCTCCTTCTCCCACTGCCCACGACCCTCCCCAATCCCAACCCCCATCTCGGGTCCGAATCCCTGACTGTCCAGTGCCTTAGGAAGTCCTCCTTGATCCTAATTTTCTCCCGACATGAAAGGCACTATACAAATGTAATTTTGTATTGTATTGATACAAATAAAAGGATTTATCCACTTACAATTATCCCAATATATATCCACCCCAAACCATTACGGTTGGTTTACTGATAATTATTCCAAGCATTGAGAACAACACAAAAATGTTCAACATTTCTCTGTGGGGCTCACTTTTGTGAACATATACTTTTGCAGAATACACAGGGCACTGATCTCTTCATTCACCGGTTTCAATTTATTGGCGAAGAGAGGCACAGATACAAAAAAGCAAAGGTCACTGGATAGCCAGCCTACCTGACATTATCCTCCGTTGACAATTTCAAGATATTCATAACAAAGGACATAAAGAAAAACACTTTTTTTCAAACAAAAATCAAGTTCTTGTATTTTGCACATTATTTTGAGCTATGACTGCAAGAGTAACCATAACCAGCCCCCAGGGCTCCTGCCAGAATTATTTACAAAGCCACAGAATTCTGATCAGATTGATCTCAACTTCCAATCTGACTACTCGTGTCTTTCTAGAGATAGTAATTTGGTCTAAAATCTGTATTTAATCTGCCCCATCTCCTCTGAATTTTCCTCTTGCTTTCGTCCTTCAATTTTTCCCTTCACATTCACACTGCCACCCACACTCACGGCCATCCGCTCGATCTGGTGATCACCCGAGGCCTCAACGTCTCTGGCGTCACCATCACCGACAAGGCCATTTCAGACCATTTTTTCATTTCTCTCAACACCTCTATCCCTCCCCCCTCCACCTCCAAACCTACCACCATCTTCTACCGGCCCTGGAAAAAGATTCCCCCTCAAACCTTCACTTCTGCCCTCGAAACCTCCGACCTCCTCCCACTGTGGCTTCGCCTCCACCACCCTCCATAACACCCTCTCCACTACCCTCGACACCCTGGCCCCCCTCACCACCAGAACCGTCTCCCACTCCCGATCATCACCGTGGTACACAACTCACCTCCGTTCCCTCAAAAGCCAAGTGAGAGCAGCTGAACGCACCTGGCTCAAATCTGGCCTCACGGTCCACCGGCAAATCTGGCTGGACAGCATCAAATTTTACCGCTCCGCCCTAGCCACCACCAAATCAGCCTTCTACTCCAGGATAATCCTGGAAGCGAAGGACAACCACCGCCTCCTCTTCGCCACCACCAACCAGCTCCTCCGCCCCCCCCCCCCCCCCCCCCCCCCGCCTCGCTTCGCAGATCCTCTCCTCTAACGCATGTTGTGAGGAGATGCTGGACTTCCTCGAGTCCAAAATCGAGAGAATCCGTTCTGCGGTTTCATCCCCCCACCTCTCCTCCACCTCCGCCCCTCCATCCGCTATTCCAACCCCCACCCAACCCCCCTTTCATACTTTCATCCCCACCTCCCTGTCTTCAGTCACAAAAATAATCACCTCCATGAAACCCACCATGTGTTCACTGGACCTCATCCCCACCCCCCTCCTCCGCACCCAGCTCCACCTTTTGGCCCCGCTCATTTCTGACACCATCAACCTTTCCCTCTCCTCAGGCACCGTCCCTACCTCCCTTAAAACAGCCATCATCACCCCTTTCCTGAAAAAATCCTCCCTTGATGCGTCGCAGCCATCAAGCTACCGACCCATCTCCAACCTCCCGTTTTTATCTAAGGTCCTTGAAAGAGTGGTTGCTTCCCAGCTCCGCTCTTTCCTCTCAACTCACTCACTCCTTGAACCCCTCCAATCAGGTTTCCGCCCTGTTCACAGCACAGAAACTGCCCTGGTCAAGGTTACAAATGACATCCTAACCGCCTGTGACCAGGGCTCCCTCTGCCTCCTCGTCCTCCTTGACCTGTCTGCTGCGTTCGACACAGTCGATCACACCATCCTCCTCCAACGTCTTTCCTCCCACCTCAACTTTCAAGGCACAGTCCTTGACTGGTTCCATTCCTACCTGACCCACCATTTACACTTTGTATCTTCCAACGGTTTCTCCTCAAACCCTCGCACAGTTTCTCATGGCGTCCCCCAGGGCTCTGTCCTTGACCCCCTCCTTTTCACCATTTACACGCTCCCTCTGGGCGATGTCATCCGCAAACATGGGATAAATTTCGGACGACACCCAACTGTACCTCTCCGCCTCATCCCTCAACCCCCAGACCATCGATGTTCTGACAGCATGTCTGTCCGACATTGAGTCCTGGATGAGGGACAACTTTCTTCAATTGAACGTGAGCAAGACCAAGGCCCTCCTGATTGGCTCAAGCCAGCGCCTCCGCACATCAGGCGCTGCCAGCCTCAACATCCAAGGCTGTACTCTCCACCTCACAAAGCCAGTCAGCAACCTCGGCATCACGTTCGACCGTAAACTCTCCTTCCTCCCCCACATCCGCGCCTTGACCGGCACCGCTTATTTCCACCTATGCAACATTGCCAGGCTCCAAGCGCAGCATCTACCACGCTGCCGAAACACTCGTGCACGCGTACATCACCTCACGGCTGCACTACGTAAACTCTCTCCTTGTCGGCCTCCCCAGCTCCTCCGTTCACAGGCTGTAGGTCATCCAAAACTCTGCAGCCCGTGTCCTATCCCACACCCGCCTCCCACATAACCCCCACCCTCGCCTGTCTCCACTGGCTCCCCATCCTCCAGAGGATCGAGTTCAAGATCCTCGTCCTCACCTTCAAGGCCTTACACGGCCTTGCCCCGCCCTATTTAACCGACTTACTCTCCCCCTATAAGCCCACCCGGACCCTCCGTTCAGCAGGACTTGGCCTACTCCAAGCCCCCCGCCCGAACCGCCCCACCATCGGAGGCCGGGCCTTCAGTTTCTCCGCTCCCACCCTATGGAATTCCATCCCCCAATCCCTTCGTCTCGTTTCTTCCCTTTCCTCTTTCAAGGCCGGTTTGAAGACTCTTCTCTTCGACCGTGCCTTTTGTTCTCCCCCGAACTTTTCGACCTCCCCTACGTGTTTCACCCCTTCCCGAACACTCCCCTCCCAGCTCGGGTCACACGCCTCCTGTGCAGCGCCTTGGGACGTCCTCCCGACGTGAAAGGTGCTTTATAAGTTTAAATTGTTGTTGTTGTTGTATACGTACAACCAGCTAAAGCGCCTCAGTTAGAATTTAGCTCTTTATTCTGAGATTCCACGCTCTCTCTCCCACAAAACACGCAGTCATTCATTCCACTTTATTGTATATTGTATATCCTTGTGAAGTGGTTTGGGACAGCTTCCTGACCTGAAAGGCGCTATACCAGATGCAAGGAATATTATCATGCTTTAACTCGAGGAGTGGGAGGAGGGAGAGAGGAAGATTATAAGTTTGAGTAAAGTCTGTGTTAATGGCTAATATTGTTGATATCAGCTGGGACCCTAGTTTGAGGGCACTGTGATTGGCTTATTGCTCCTTTAAAAAGGACACGAAAATCATCTGGGAACCTGTTCCTGAAAGGTGTAGACTTCACAAGAAAACAGGATTGGACTTGCCTATGATGATAATACTGTAATATACTCTAAGACCTATATGTCTTCTACATGTTTCAAAGCACTTCACAGAATATACTGTTAAGTGAATTGACTGTTTATATGTGGGTGAAACGTGACAGTCAATTATGCATAGCAGTGTACCACAAACATTCGTGGATTGAAATGACCAATTTATTACTGTTTTTTAGGGATCATTATCAGGCGTGTGGAGTAAGGAAACTTGCCCCAAGTTTTGCCCTGCCTGGAATTGAACCCAGGTCTCTCGCTTACAAGTAGAGTGCTCTAACTGCTGAGCTACAGGACTCCACATGATGTCCCTACACAACCCTTGGTTCCCTCCCTATCATACACACGCTGACATGGGTTTCACAAGCTGCTAAAACACACTGACAAAGCTAACAGCTGAACAAAGGCCATTTGGAGAATGGGAGAAATAAACAAACCTCCTGGAGTAGAGAAAGGGAGCTGATTGATGTGATTTTTTTTCGAGTGGGGTGGGGGAGGAAGAATTAAAGCAAGCAACAGATAGATCCAGTAACATACAGCTAAGTCTAAGATACACACACACAGATCACTTCTGTTTGAACTGTAAGGCCATGCTTTCGATGTGTCCTTTATCCAGCAACAGATGTACTGATCAGTCCTGGTTCAAAAGAATAATAATAATAATAATCCTTGCATTTGATACAGCGCTTTTCACGTCTCCTAGGTAAAGTCAGGTAGTTCTGGGTGTAGAGTGAGATACCAGTCTTGGCAATTTACAAGGGATGACTTTAGCATTGAGTGCCAACAGACTGAACTCTTATCAAACATGAGGACAGCTGTTTATTTGGTGTCCTGTAGCTCAGTGGTTATAATAATAATCCGTGCATTTGATATAGTGCTTTTCACATCATATCAACGTCTCAAAGCGCTTCACAGAATATACTATAAAGTGAATTGACTGTAAATTTGTGGGCGAAACGCGGCAGTCAATTGCGTACAGCAATGCCCCACAAACAGTCGTGGATTGAATTGACCAATTTTTAGTACAGTAATACTGTAATACTGTCACGTCGGGAGGATGTCCCAAGGCGCTGCACAGGAGGTGTGTGACCTGAGCTGGGAGGGGAGTGTTCGGGAAGGGGTGAAACACGTAGGGGAGGTCAAAAAATTCTGGGTGGAACAAAAGGCACGGTCGAAGAGGAAAGTCTTCAAACCGGCCTTGAAAGAGGGAAAGGGAAGAAACGAGACGGAGGGATTGGGGGATGGAATTCCACAGGGTGGGAGGGGAAAAACTGAAGGCCCGGCCTCCGATGGTGGGGCGGTTCGGGCGGGGGGCTTGGAGCAGGCCAAGTCCTGCTGAACGGAGGGTCCGGGTGGGCTTATAGGGGGAGAGTAAATAGGTTAAA
Source organism: Hydrolagus colliei (assembly GCA_035084275.1). Classification (NCBI taxonomy): domain Eukaryota; kingdom Metazoa; phylum Chordata; class Chondrichthyes; order Chimaeriformes; family Chimaeridae; genus Hydrolagus; species Hydrolagus colliei. The sequence goes on along the minus strand of CM068742.1, from coordinate 26,767,801 downwards.
TAGGGCGGGGCAAGGCCATATAAGGCCTTGAAGGTGAGGACGAGGATCTTGAACTCGATCCTCTGGAGGATGGGGAGCCAGTGGAGACGGGCGAGGGGTGGGGGTTATGTGGTCGCGGAGGCGGGTGCGGGATAGTACACGGGCTGCAGAGTTTTGGATGACCTGCAGCCTGTGAATGGAGGAGCTGGGGAGGCCGACGAAGAGAGAGTTACCATAGTCCAGCCGTGAGGTGATGTATGCGTGCATGAGTGTTTCAGCAGCGTGATAGTTGGTAAGATAGTTGTGGAGCCTGGCAATGTTGCGCAGGTGGAAGTAAGCGGTGCCGGTCAAGGCACGGATGTGGGGGAGGAAGGAGAGTTTATGGTCGAACGCGATGCCGAGGTTCCTGACTGGCTTTGTGAGGTGGAGAGTACAGCCTTGGAAGTTGAGGCTGGCAGCGCCCGATGTGCGGAGGCGCTGGCTTGTCAATTCGCTTCACACTATAGTCTGTGAAGCGCTTTAAGACATTAGAAAACATGAAAAGCGCTATAGATTATTATTATGTGTGGTGTGATTTGTAAGTTTTGTTGAAAAAATACATACCACAACTGAATAATTGATGAGATAGATACATTCGTGTCAAATCAATTGCAAGGATTATTATGATTACACCTGGAAAGAGAAAAGGTAGAAAATGTGATGGATTTCGTGACTCTACAGTCAGGGGGGAGGGGAAGCAGCGTGTACAGCAACTCCCAACCAGGTCCACCAATCATTTCTGTATACAGGTGAATTGGGAAATCACACACAACACACTCTCTCTCTCTCTCTCTCTGTTGCTGCCACATTTCCTGGTTCAAAGCCTACACTGCAAGGGAACCTTTATTAAAGTTTTTTATATAAAAAAATTAAAATAAATAACAAAAGAGAGAGAGAGGGAAAAAATGGAGCAATGACTGCACCTGAGCAATAACTTTGGTTGCTTTATTTCCATTTTGTGTGTGTCTGTGGGGGTGAATAAAAATATGCTATCAAACACTGGGAGTGTAGCTTGTTACCATTGGTTGCTGTGTGTGTGTGTCTCTCTCTCTCCACACAGACCCTCTCCCCCCCACCCCTTCCTCGCCTTGTGCCTGTAATCAGGGCAGCTGGGGTGGCTTGGGCTGGACTGACTGACTGACTGACACACCAGGCAGGCAACAGGGAGAGAGAGAGAGAGACAGGCAGGCAGCAGGGAGAGAGAGAGAGAGAGGGGCAGACAGACAGGCAGCAGAGAGAGAGAGAGAGAGACAGGCAGCAGGGAGAGAGTAAGAGAGAGACAGGCAGCAGGGAGAGAGAGACACAGGCAGCAGGGAGAGAGAGACACAGGCAGGCAGCAGGGAGAGAGAGAGAGAGAGAGAGAGACAGACAGGCAGCAGAGAGAGAGAGAGAGAGACAGGCAGCAGGGAGAGAGAGAGGGAGACAGGCAGCAGGGAGAGAGAGACACAGGCAGCAGGGAGAGAGAGACACAGGCAGCAGGGAGAGAGAGAGAGAGACAGGCAGCAGGGAGAGAGAGAGGGAGACAGACAGGCAGCAGGGAGAGAGAGACACAGGCAGCAGGGAGAGAGAGAGAGAGAGACAGACAGGCAGCAGGGAGAGAGAGACACAGGCAGCAGGGAGAGAGAGACACAGGCAGCAGGGAGAGAGAGACACAGGCAGCAGGGAGAGAGAGACACAGGCAGCAGGGAGAGAGAGAGGGAGACAGGCAGCAGGGAGAGAGAGAGAGAGACAGACAGGCAGCAGGGAGAGAGAGACACAGGCAGCAGGGAGAGAGAGAGAGAGACAGACAGGCAACAGGGAGAGAGAGAGAGAGAGAGAGACAGACAGGCAGCAGAGAGAGAGAGAGAGAGACAGGCAGCAGGGAGAGAGAGAGGGAGACAGGCAGCAGGGAGAGAGAGAGAGAGACAGACAGGCAGCAGGGAGAGAGAGACACAGGCAGCAGGGAGAGAGAGAGAGAGACAGACAGGCAGCAGGGAGAGAGAGAGAGAGAGAGACAGACAGGCAGCAGAGAGAGAGAGAGAGAGACAGGCAGCAGGGAGAGAGAGAGGGAGACAGGCAGCAGGGAGAGAGAGAGAGAGACAGACAGGCAGCAGGGAGAGAGAGACACAGGCAGCAGGGAGAGAGAGACACAGGCAGCAGGGAGAGAGAGAGAGAGCGACAGGCAGCAGGGAGAGAGACAGACAGGCAGCAGGGAGAGAGAGACAAGAGGGAGGGAGAGAGACAGACAGGCAGCAGGGAGAGAGAGACAAGAGGGAGGGAGAGAGACAGACAGGCAGCAGGGAGAGAGACAGACAGGCAGCAGAGAGACAGACAGACAGGCAGCAGGGAGAGAGAGACAGGAGGGAGGGAGAGAGACAGACAGGCAGCAGGGAGAGAGAGACAGGAGGGAGGGAGAGAGACAGACAGGCAGCAGGGAGAGAGAGACAGGAGGGAGGGAGAGAGACAGACAGGCAGCAGGGAGAGAGAGACAAGAGGGAGGGAGAGAGACAGACAGGCAGCAGGGAGAGAGACAGACAGGCAGCAGAGAGACAGACAGACAGGCAGCAGGGAGAGAGAGACAGGAGGGAGGGAGAGAGACAGACAGGCAGCAGGGAGAGAGAGACAGGAGGGAGGGAGAGAGACAGACAGGCAGCAGGGAGAGAGAGACAGGAGGGAGGGAGAGAGACAGACAGGCAGCAGGGAGAGAGGCAGCAGGGAGAGACAGACAGGCAGCAGGGAGAGAGAGAGAGAGAGAGACAGACAGACAGGCAGTAGGGAGAGAGAGAGGGGCAGGAGGGAGGGAGAGAGACAGACAGGCAGCAGGGAGAGAGGCAGCAGGGAGAGACAGACAGGCAGCAGGGAGAGAGAGAGAGACAGACAGACAGACAGGCAGTAGGGAGGGAGACAGGCAGTAGGGAGAGAGAGAGGGGCAGGAGGGAGGGAGAGAGAGAGAGGGGCAGGAGGGAGGGAGAGAGACAGACAGACAGAGGAGCTGAGCAGGAGCCTGGGGAGCAGCCCCTCTCTGTCTCTCTCTCTCTACAGTACAGTGTGTGACCTGCTGGGGGAGAGTCTCTCTCTCTACAGTGTGACTGGGGGGGGGGGGAGGTGCAGTTCCTCTCTGTGTCTCTCGCTGCACACACTGAGCTATGGGCTCCTGCGGGGCAACCGGGCTGGGCTGCCTGGGCATGTCGGTGGGTGTTTACTGTTTAATGTCTGTCTCTGTGTGTGTGTGAGGGTCTGTGTGTGTGTGTGTGAGGGTCTGTGTGAGGGTCTGTGTGTGTGAGTGTGTGTGTGAGGGTCTGTCTGTGTGTGTGTGAGGGTCTGTGTGTGTGTGTGAGTGTGTCTGTGTGTGTGTCTGTGAGGGTGTGTCTGTGTGTGTGAGGGTCTGAGGGTGTGTGTGTGTGTGAGTGTGTCTGTGAGGGTGTGTCTGTGTGTGTGTGTGTGTGTGAGGGTCTGTCTGTGTGTGTGTGTGTGTGAGGGTCTGTCTGTGTGTGTGTCTGTGAGGGTGTGTCTGTGTGTGTGAGGGTCTGAGGGTGTGTGTGTGTGTGTGTGAGGGTCTGTCTGTGTGTGTGTGTGTGAGGGTCTGTCTGTGTGTGTGTGTGTGTGAGGGTCTGTCTGTGTGTGTGTGTGTGTGAGGGTCTGTCTGTGTGTGTGTGTGTGTGAGGGTCTGTGGGTGTGTGTGTGTGAGGGTCTGTCTGTGTGTGTGTGTGTGTGAGGGTCTGTGTGTGTGTGTGTGTGAGGTCTGTCTGTGTGTGTGTGTGTGTGAGGGTCTGTCTGTGTGTGTGTGTGTGTGAGGGTCTGTCTGTGTGTGTGTCTGTGAGGGTGTGTCTGTGTGTGTGAGGGTCTGAGGGTGTGTGTGTGTGTGTGTGTGTGTGAGGGTCTGTCTGTGTGTGTGTGTGTGAGGGTCTGTCTGTGTGTGTGTGTGTGTGAGGGTCTGTCTGTGTGTGTGTGTGTGTGAGGGTCTGTCTGTGTGTGTGTGTGTGTGAGGGTCTGTGGGTGTGTGTGTGTGAGGGTCTGTCTGTGTGTGTGTGTGTGTGAGGGTCTGTGTGTGTGTGTGTGTGAGGGTCTGTCTGTGTGTGTGTGTGTGTGAGGGTCTGTCTGTGTGTGTGTGTGTGTGAGGGTCTGTCTGTGTGTGTGTCTGTGAGGGTGTGTCTGTGTGTGTGAGGGTCTGAGGGTGTGTGTGTGTGTGTGTGTGTGTGAGGGTCTGTCTGTGTGTGTGTGTGTGAGGGTCTGTCTGTGTGTGTGTGTGTGTGAGGGTCTGTCTGTGTGTGTGTGTGTGTGAGGGTCTGTCTGTGTGTGTGTGTGTGTGAGGGTCTGTGGGTGTGTGTGTGTGAGGGTCTGTCTGTGTGTGTGTGTGTGTGAGGGTCTGTGTGTGTGTGTGTGTGAGGGTCTGTCTGTGTGTGTGTGTGTGTGAGGGTCTGTCTGTGTGTGTGTGTGTGTGAGGGTCTGTCTGTGTGTGTGTGTGTGTGAGGGTCTGTCTGTGTGTGTGTCTGTGTGTGTGTCTGTGTGTGTGTGTGTGAGGGTCTGTGGGTGTGTGTGTGTGAGGGTCTGTCTGTGTGTGTGTGTGTGTGAGGGTCTGTCTGTGTGTGTGTGTGTGTGAGGGTCTGTGGGTGTGTGTGTGTGAGGGTCTGTCTGTGTGTGTGTGTGAGGGTCTGTCTGTGTGCCTGTGTGTGTGAGGGTCTGTCTGTGTGTGTGTGTGTGTGAGGGTCTGTGGGTGTGCCTGTGTGTGTGAGGGTCTGTGTGTGTGTGTGTGTGTGAGGGTCTGTGGGTGTGCCTGTGTGTGTGAGGGTCTGTGTGTGTGTGTGTGTGTGAGGGTCTGTGTGCCTGTGTGTGTGAGGGTCTGTGGGTGTGTGTGTGAGGGTCTGTCTGTGTGTGTGTGTGTGTGAGGGTCTGTGGGTGTGCCTGTGTGTGTGAGGGTCTGTGTGTGTGTGTGTGTGTGTGAGGGTCTGTGGGTGTGCCTGTGTGTGTGAGGGTCTGTGTGTGTGTGTGTGTGTGAGGGTCTGTGTGCCTGTGTGTGTGAGGGTCTGTCTGTGTGTGTGTGTGTGAGGGTCTGTGTGTGTGTGTGAGGGTCTGTGTGCCTGTGTGTGTGAGGGTCTGTCTGTGTGTGTGTGTGTGAGGGTCTGTGGGTGTGCCTGTGTGTGTGAGGGTCTGTGTGTGTGTGAGGGTCTGTGTGTGTGTGAGGGTCTGTGTGTGTGTGTGAGGGTCCGTGTGTGTGTGTGAGGGTCTGTGTGTGTGTGTGAGGGTCTGTGTGTGTGTGTGAGGGGTGTGTCTGTGTGTGTGAGTGTCTGAGGGTGTGTGTGTGTGAGTGTGTCTGTGTGTGTGTGTCCATCTGTGAGGGTGTGTATCTGAGAGTGTGTGAGTGTGTCTGTGAGTGTGTGTGTGTGTCCATCTGTGAGGGTGTGTGTCTGTGTGTGTGTCTGTGAGTGTGTGTGTGTGTCCATCTGTGAGGGTGTGTGTCTGTGTGTGTGTCTGTGAGGGTGTGTGTGTGTCTGTGAGGGTGTGTGTGTGTCTGTGAGGGTGTGTGTCTGTGTGTGTGTCTGTGAGGGTGTGTGTGTGTCTGTGAGGGTATGTGTCTGTGTGTGTGTCTGTGAGGGTATGTGTGTGTCTGTGAGGGTGTGTGTCTGTGTGTGTGTCTGTGAGGGTATGTGTGTGTCTGTGAGGGTGTGTGTGTGTCTGTGAGGGTGTGTGTCTGTGAGGGTATGTGTGTGTCTGTGAGGGTATGTGTGTGTCTGTGAGGGTGTGTGTCTGTGAGGGTATGTGTGTGTCTGTGAGGGGTGTGTGTCTGTGTGTGTGTCTGTGAGGGTATGTGTGTGTGCCTGTGTGTGTGAGGGTCTGTGTGTGTGTGTGTGTGTGAGGGGTCTGTGGGTGTGCCTGTGTGTGTGAGGGTCTGTGTGTGTGTGAGGGTCTGTGTGTGTGTGTGTGAGGGTCTGTGTGTGTGTGTGTGAGGGTCTGTGTGTGTGTGTGTGTGAGGGTCCGTGTGTGTGTCCGTGAGGGTGTGTCTGTGTGTGTGAGTGTCTGAGGGTGTGTGTGTGTGAGTGTGTCTGTGTGTGTGTGTCCATCTGTGAGGGTGTGTATCTGAGAGTGTGTGAGTGTGTCTGTGAGTGTGTGTGTGTGTCCATCTGTGAGGGTGTGTGTGTGTCTGTGAGGGTGTGTGTCTGTGTGTGTGTCTGTGAGGGTATGTGTGTGTCTGTGAGGGTGTGTGTGTGTCTGTGAGGGTGTGTGTGTGTCTGTGAGGGTGTGTGTGTCTGTGAGGGTGTGTGTGTCTTGAGGGTGTGTGTGTCTGTGAGGGTGTGTGTGTCTGTGAGGGTGTGTGTCTGTGAGGGTATGTGTGTGTCTGTGAGGGTATGTGTGTGTCTGTGAGGGTGTGTGTCTCTGTGAGGGTATGTGTGTGTCTGTGAGGGTATGTGTGTGTGTCTGTGAAGGTGTGTGTCTGTGAGGGTGTGTGTGTGTCTGTGAGGGTGTGTGTGTGTCTGTGAGGGTATGTGTGTGTGTCTGTGAAGGTGTGTGTCCTGTGAGGGTATGTGTGTGTGTCTGTGAGGGTATGTATGTGAGTGTGTGTGTCTGTGAGGGTGTGTGTCTGTGTGTGTGTCTGAGGGTATGTATGTGAGTGTGTGTGTGTCTGGTGAGGGTGTCGGTGTGTGAGTGTGTGTGGTCTGTGAGGGTGTGTGAGGCTGTGTGTGTATGAGGTTGTGTGTCTCTGTATCTGTGTCTGTCTCCCTGTGAGTGTATGTGTCGCTGTGTGAGTGTATGTGTGTGAGGCTATATGTCTGTGTCTGTATCTGCCTGTCTGTCTCTGCGTGTGTCTCCCTGTCTGTGTATGTGTCTCTGTGTGAGTGTCTGTGTGTGAGACTGTGTCTCTCTGTGTGTGAGGCTGTGTGTGGGAGAGAGAGGCTGTGTCTCTGTGTGTGTGTGTGTGTGAGAGGCTGTGTCTGTGTGTGAGTGTATGTGTGTGAGGCTGTGTGTCTGTGTGTGAGGCTGTGTGTGGGAGAGAGAGGCTGTGTCTCTGTGTGTGTGTGTGTGAGGCTGTGTCTTTGTGTGTGGCTGTGTGTCTGTGTGTGAGGCTGTGTGTCTGTGTGTGAGGCTGTGTCTGTGTGTGAGTGTCTGTGTGTGAGGCTGTGTGTCTGTGTGTGAGGCTGTGTGTGTGTGTGTGTGTGTGTGAGGCTGTGTCTGTGTGTGTGTGTGTGAGGCTGTGTCTCTGTGTGTGTGTGAGGCTGTGTCTCTCTGTGTGTGTGTGTGTGAGGCTGTGTCTCTGTGTGAGTGTCTGTGTGTGAGGCTGTGTGTGTGTGTGAGGCTGTGTCTCTGTGTGTATGTGTGTGAGGCTGTGTCTCTGTGTGTGTGTGTGTGAGGCTGTGTCTCTGTGTGAGTGTATGTGTGTGAGGCTGTGTGTGAGTGTGTGTGTGTGAGGCTGCTGCGTCTCTGTGTGTGAGGCTGTGTGTGGGAGAGAGAGGCTGTGTCTGTGTGTGAGGCTGTGTGTCTGTGCGTGAGGCTGTGTCTGTGTGTGAGGCTGTGTCTGTGTGTGAGGCTGTGTCTCACTCTGTGTGTGTGAGGCTGTGTCTGTGTGTGAGGCTGTGTCTCTCTCTGTGTGTGTGAGGCTGTGTCTGTGTGTGTGGGGCTGTGTGTGTGTGTCTCTGAGGCCCACAAAGGCTGAGCAGGGCAGGTTAGTGTCATCTCAGCCAGTGCTGGAGGTGAGGAATGGGGGAGACTGTGTAGCCAGGGCAGGGCTTAACACTGTTTTATACACTGAGGGACCGTCAGCTGAGTGTGATTGAGGTGTATACTGTATGTATATATATAGATATATATATAGATATATATATATATATAGCGAGCTGTATGATTGAGATGTAAATTGTGTATGCGCTGTTTCGCCCATAAATATACAGTGGGTTTTCCTGCTCTCCTTCCCTCTACTCCGACCCTTACCCTTTTTACCGCCTTTCTCCCCTAATCCCACCTCCACGATTGTTTGTGGGACACTGTTGTGCGCAATTTGGCTGCCGCGTTTCACCCACAAATATACAGTCAATTTTCCTACTCTTCTTCCCCCGACCCCTCCCTCCTGCTCTGGTCCCTACCTGACTGTTCAGCGCCTTGGGACGTTCTCCCAACGTGAAAGGTGCTATGTAAATGTAATTTTGATTGATGGATTGATACATAATGAGCTGTGTGTGTTTATGGCATATATTGTAGATATATATATATACATATATACACAGTGAGCTTTGTGAGTTTGAGGCGTATATTGTATATATACACACAGTGAGCTGTGTGTGTTTGAGATGTATATTGTATGTGTTTGAGATGTATATTGTATGTACAGTATATACATTGAGCTGTCGGATTGAGATGTATATTGTTCAGTCACACAGTGAGCTGTATGTGTTTATGGTGTGCATTGCACATATACACTGAGCTGTGTGTGTTTGCAGTGTATTATAAATATATACACAGTGAGCTGTGTGTGTTCAAGATGTATATTATATATACACAGTGAGCTGTGTGTGTTTATGATGTGATTGTGTATATATACACACTGGGCTGTGTGTGTTTGTGTTGTATATAGTACAGTAAAAGCCTGTTTATCCGGCACCCTCGGGACCTGGCCAATGCTGGTTAAAGCGCCTGCCGAATATTCAGCCAAAAACGTCCCCAAATTTTTTTTAAATTGAATGCATTTTTCCGGATAAATTCTGGTTAATCGAATGTGGACCTTTTTTTTGCGATGCCGGTTATACGGAAGTTACAGTTGTTTGGGTGCCGGGTGAACGGGTTTTTACTGTATACTGTATATACACTGAGCTATGTGTGTTTGAGGTGTATTTTGTATATACAACAAAATTAGCGCCTTTCACATCAGGTGGACGTCCCAAGGTGTTGGACAATCAATGTGTCAGACCTGAGCTGGGGACGGGGTGGGGAGGGAATGGGGGGATTAGGAGTTACCGAAGGGACCATCAAAGAGAAGAGTTTTGAGGTGGGACTTGAAGGAGGCCAGAGAAGGGGTGAGGCGGAGGGACTGCGGGATGGAGTTCCAGAGGTTGGTGGTATTGTGGCGAAAGGCTCGCCCGCCAATCGTGGGATGGGTGGGTCGGGGGACATGGATCAGGCCACAGCCTGCTGAGCAGAGGGGGTGGGCAGGTTGGTAGGGGTTAGAAAGTCACAGATGTAGGGTGGGCGCAAGGTTGTGGAGAGCTTTGAATGTGAGGATCAGGATCTTGAATTGGATCCTCTGGGTGATGGGGAGTCAATGGAGTCGGGAGAAGATGGGGGAAGATGGGGTAACAGAGTTTGGAACGGTATATGAAACGGGCCGCAGAGTTCTGGAACATCTGAGGAGCCTGAGGAGGGAGGAATTGGGAAGGCCGACAAGCAGGGCATTTGCATATACACAGTGAGCTGCGTGTGATTGAGATGTATATTGTATATATACGGTGAGCTGTGTGTTTGAGGGTGTATATATTGTGCATACACAGTTGAAATTGTGGGTGTTTAGGGTGAGGAGGAATCCTAACCTTTGTACAGGTATACATACACAGTGAGCTGTGTGTGTTTGATGTGTATATTTTATATATATATATATAACAGTGAGCTGTGTGATTGTGGTGTATATTCTACATTTACACAGTGAGCTATGTGCCTGATGTGTGTATTACAGTAAATTGTATGTATCCTGCACCAGGTTTCTTCAGTAACATGTCGATCCTTCAGTTCATGGCCATTTTCTGTCCATTGTTGCTGTTGTACCGAAGGAAAGTGAAGAATAAAGCCTTTAAACAGAATTAGCCTGGGATTGTGTCTGTGTGTTTGCGTTTGTTTGTGCGTGTTTGTGTGTGTGTACCTGTCTGCCTGTGTGTGCCGGTCTGTGTTTGCCTGCTTGTCTGGCTATGTGTGTGTGTGTGTGTGTATTGGTCTGTCTGTCATTCGGGGTAGATGGAGGGCTGGGTCCAGAGGGGTTATGTGGTTGTCGGGTGGGGTGGGGGTGGGGAGTGGGATCTGTGAGTGTTGGGACGAGGGATGTCTTGTCGAAGGAGTGGGTGTCGGGGGGAGGGGGTCTGTAGGTGTCGGGGGGGGGGGGGGGGGGGGGGGGGGTGAGAGTGAGGGGGTCTGTGGGTGTCTGAGTCTTAAATTGTTAA
>CM068742.1:26399691-26757471 GCA_035084275.1 Hydrolagus colliei | reverse complement strand
TGCCCTAGCCTTCACTCCCCCCCGCCCTAGCCTTCACTCCCCCCCGCCCTAGCCCTCATTCTCCCCTGTCCGAGCCCTCCCTCCCCATGCCCCGGCCCTCCCTTCCCCGCCCTCCCCCCCCCCTCCCCCCCGCCCCAGCCCCCCCTCCCCCCCGCCCCAGCCCCCCCTCCCCCCCGCCCCAGCCCCCCCTCCCCTGCCCTAGCCCTCACTCCCCCCGCCCGAGCCCTCCCCCCCCGCCCGAGCCCTCCCCCCCCGCCCTAGCCCTCCCTCTCCCCTGTCCGAGCCCTCCCCCCACTGCCCAAGCCCCCTCCCCACCCCCGCCTGAGCCCTCTCCACCCCCGCCTGAGCCCTGCCCCTGAACCCTACCCTCCCCCCATGCACCCCCTTACTTACTGCTCGCCCTCCCCTGCCCCCTGCAAGCTCCCCTTCCCTGCACTCTCCCTCCCTCCACCCTCCCCCACTCCTCCCACTGCACGACCCCCCCCCCCCCCCCCCCCGAGCATGTGGAGCACTTTTTAAAAAAAAATCCTTCGAAGGACATTATTAAATTGTGAATATCCAGCCGGTAATTCACCAGTTTTAAAACAGAGTGATGTATGTGATGTGTTCTGTGCTCCACCCTGCTGTTGAGAGGTGGACCAGTGTATGTTTCCTGCTCTTTGTTTTGATCTTTTTAAATTGTCGAAAGCAGGGATCGAGCATTATAAAAATGTCTATTTCTGCAACTCTTTCCTGAAATGGACCGATTTCAAGATGTTCATCGCAAACTGTTTTCATATTGCTCACTGACTACATTGGGGGATGTAACCTCTTCCAATTCAATATTCAGATTAGACTTGAGCCTTGGAGTTTCCTGTCAATGGTTGGTTTACGTATTTCATCAGAGAGCAATGGAGCAATGGAGACAAAAAGTCTCTTTTTGTCATTGTAACACACTTGTTCGAAGTTTATGCCCAGGAAGGGATGGAAGGGTACGACAGAGTGCATTTGGAAGGGTCGAGCCCTAAGTGGAATATAAACATGTGGACAAGTTGGGCTGAATGGCTACAATGTTCTTTGTTTTTTCTTCAGTTACACAAAGAATGTACGTATTGAATGTGAAGATACCCAGCTAGCTTTGTTTTATTGCCGATGGATACTTTGTATAGCTTAACTGCAAAGCTTTGCATTAGGTGGCAAAACACTTTTTTTGTTTGTTGATAGAGCACCAACACAAAATTTATATAGCTCCTATAACATCCAACAAATGTCTGAGATGTTCGCAGAATAAGATCAATTGGAAATGATGCTAGGCAGGAAAATGCAGCAGCAACCTTCTTGCAGTATGGTAAAGCAGTAGGATGTGCATTTGTGCTTGACTTTTGTTTCAGACATATTGAATTCTTTGAGCTTAGCTGGATTGGTTTGAGTGCACCACGGTTCCTTCTAAAACAAATCTGAACACGGTATTGTAACTTTCCACAAGTAGTGTTTTAAAAAATATATAAACAGAAATCTGCTACATTAGCTGCTCAGAACAGCATTTTATTAAACCAGTCTTTCAATTCCACACTTCTAAACATCTCTGTGCATCTTTCTGGTTATCAGTTTGACCAAAACTTGCTTGTGAAAATTGAAGATAATCTGTCCAACACTGTTGATTTATATCAATGAAATGGCTCTCATTAACTTAAACATTTAACATTGGCTGAACACATCAGACAAATTGGGTGTTTTGTACTCAAGCAAAACTATATATCTTAACTTCCTTGGGATTCTTCCGGTCTAGGGATGGCTAGAGGCATAAATGACCACATCCATAGTATCACTCCAACTCTGATTCATATGAAGCAAAACAAATGAAGTAAGAAAAACAAAATCTTCTGAGAACTTATGTAATAACTTCCGAAAGAAGAACTTGGGCAAGATGTCTATCTGTGTAATCATAGTTCAGTATGAGTATAGCCTTCAAAAGCAGATGAACGTTGGGCATAAGTTAGAGTAGATTGTAGGCTTGGAGAGTAGAAATTCCAAATCATAGCAATTGTGATCGAGCCACACACAAAAAAAATCAACTCAGTGTCTCTGAGTTTGTTGGCTAAAACAGAGATTCGGAACATAATCATTTCTTGCATATGATAGAGCGCTCTAGCACATCAAAATCTGGAAGCATTTTTACGTAGTTCTACATAACATTTAGGCAGTTTATTTGTTGGGATATACAGCAATGTTCTGCATGTCAATGTCTGACAAATGGCATGTTTTGAGCAGTTTTTGTTGTTTCTGGAGTTTTTGGCAATGTTACTGGGAGAAACTCCCCCATCACTTGAATAGAATAGAGCCGGGATTTTTTTTTATTGTTCATCTGAATAGGACCTTGTTTTAACATCTCATCCAAAGGATGGCACTTGCAACAGTAGTGATATACTGGTGTGTCAACCTAGAGACTATCGAGCTCAACGTCCCAAAACAGAGCTTCAACTTGGAATGTGCTACCAACTGAGCCAAGCTGCCTCCTATAGGTGAACATGTGATTGTTGTTAGATGACCCACACTTGGAGGTGCATTGATTGATTGGCAGGAGGGTATCCACTTACCTTTGCAGGAAAAGACTTGTATTCCAGATGGGAAGTCAATGGTTTTGATTTGACTCCTAATGAAGTGAAAAATTACATGCACGAATTGCCTGTCTAGTATTCAGGTTATCAGAACTCATTAAGTGTTTTGGTAAAGCAGCTTATCAAAAACAAATCCAATCTTGGAATGGAAGATTCACCCTTATGTGAAAAAAAATCGAGTATAGTCAAAGGATTTTTTTTCACAGAATTCTTAAAAAGCACATTAGCTAAACCCAAGATTCTACCGAGCAGAATTAAAGGATTGAATATGCTGCTTTGGAATTATTTTTAAATAGCTTTCTTAAGTATCTGCATAAATTGAATGATCCATAAGGTAGAGTATGTGTGTCCTTTGATTTTTTTTAAATATGCAAGTTTTTATTTGAATACTGATGGAACATGCATTGAATGGCAAAATGCGACAAATCTCCAGAGATGCAGAATTTCAAAGCAAATATTCGAGATGGATGAATTGCAAATTGATTTACTCTGATCAAACTGACACTATACCACAGTATTAACATTATGTTTCATGAACTGGTTATGGTTCTCTTCTGTTTTGTCTACAATATAGAGTATGAATGTTACATAAATTTAATGAAGATGGGAGCAAAATCTGTCTCTAATGGGAATTAGCTGCAATAGTTGATTTGTCTGCAGGGCTATGTGTGTATTGCAGTCAATGTAATCTAACCAAATGCTAAATTTAGTGTCCGGGAACAAAGAGGTGTGGTTTATAAAAATCCTTGCATTTGATCTAGCGCCTTATGCACTGGAATGCATTAGCGAAAAGGATGGTGAATGCAATTTGATAATAACCTTAGATAGGTACTTAAAAAAGGAAACAATTGCAGGGCTAAGGGATAAAAGTGGGGGAATGGGACTACAGTAGTTGGTAGCTCTTTCAAAAACGTGGCACAGACACGATGGGCTGAATGATCTACTTCCGTGCTGTAAAATTCTGTGATTAAATTGTTTGTGTCTCAAAGCGCTTCACAGAATATGTAAAGTGAATTGACTGTGTAATTTGTAGCTAGAGAGCCAATTGGGCACAGCAGTATCCCACAAACAGTCATGGATTGAGCCACCACATTTTTGGGGGGACGGATTATCACCACCGGAAAGCGATCTGCCAATTGACTAACAACCAGATTCCTACTAACTACTCGGTAAACAGAGATGTATGGGAAATGGGGCAGACAAATTGAATTGTAATTCTTGGATCAGTGTGCTCTGTATTATTGTTGCAAATTTAAGATACTGTGCAATATCAACAAAGTGACACAATTCAGCTTTTGCTATGATGTTGGCAATTTGGAAGGACTGCATTGAAGGTGTTGTTATCCACTTCAAATAAAATTTAAAGATGATTACTGCAGATAATTAAACCAGCGGTGCTGCTGAAGGTTACGCTTATGAAGATATGTCATTCACGAGAAGGATTCTGTTTGCTAAAAATGGATGGAAATAGTATTGTACATAGGAACAGGAGTAAGCCATTTCAGGGTAGTAGAGAAAATCATCAATGCAGACTTGGGGGGGATCGAATGACTCGTTTTATATATATCTATATATATATATAGTATATATAGTATATACTAAAAGCCAGTTTATCCGGCACCCTCAGGACCTGGCCAATGCTGGTTAAAGGGCGTGCCGGATATTCGGCTGAAAACGCAAAAAAAAAGATAAATAAATAAAATAGATAAATAAAAATGCATTTTTGTGGATAAATTCCGTTTAATCGAATTTGGACTTTTTATTGCGATGCCGGTTATACGGAAGTTACGGTTGATCGGGTGCCGGATAAACAGGCTTTTACTGTGTGTGTGTATATATATACACATACACATATCTATATATATATAAACAATACAAACAACAACAACATTCATTCATAGAGTGTCTTTCATGTCAGGAGGACTTCCCAAGGCACTTAAGCTAAACATGGCAACTTAATTGCGCTATTCTTCATTCGTTCACAATTGGGTGCTCTTAATTTGGGTGTTGGAAGGACAGGTAGAAGAAATATGGATTTGTGATGGGCAAAATATGCTTGATTTTGTTTTAGTAAATATCTGAGCATAAAGGTACAGTAAAGGGATAACAGTGGATGTAGTGTATTTAGATTTTCAAGCATTAAAAATTAATAATCTTGAATTTGATATAGAGTTGAAATGTCATGTTGTTGAAATGTCTCAAGAGTACCGTACTTCACAGGGTTTACTGTAAGGTGCAGTCAGTGACTGCGTACATGTGGGCAAATGCGCACAGCAATGTTCCACAAATAAGCCGTGTCATGAATGAGTAATTGTAGTGGCGGATTGTTTGCAGGGAGAAACTCCCTTCTCGTTTTGAATAGTGCCATAGGATCTTTAACATCCACCTGAACAGATAAATGGGACTTTTGTTTAACATTGTATCTGAAGGGCAGCTCTGCACTGGCCTAGACTGTGGGCTCAAAACAGGTTGCATTTGTATAGCAAGCTTCCCACAGGGTAGTGCCTCGGAACACTGAAGGAAGGGAGAAAATTGGAGGATATCACCAGTAGTAATAATAATCCTTGCATTTGATATCGCGCCTTATCACGTCATTGAGAATATACTGTGAAGAATGTACTGTGTATTTTGTGGGTGAAACACGGCAGCCAATTGCACACAACAGTGTCCCACAAACTGTTGTCGATTGAATAACCAAATTATTATTTATTTTGAATGCATTATCATCACCAGGGAGTGATCCGCCAATTGACTAACAACCAGGTTCTGAGTTATTGCTAGGTAAACAGTGGCGTGTGGAATAAGGAAACTTGCCTAAGGTTTCGCACTGTCCAAGAATCGAAATCCGGGTCTTCTTGTTTCCAAGGCAAATACTCTAACCAATGTGCTACAGGACTCCAGTGGTAGAGTAGATCATTTCTCCAGCATATTAGTTCAGAAATAAACCAACTTCTGGTGCTGATCCATTGCACTAAACTTTCTTTCTTTAAATCTGGTTAAACCAGTTTACTTTCTCGCTTGTTTTAATCTGTTCTCCACATTTAAATTTTTTCACAAATCAAAAATGATTTAGTTTCGTTGAGTAGTGTGACGTTTAAATTACTGTGGTCATTTGCGGAAACCAAATCGTAACAAACATTTTGTTCAGCTGCAACTCAAAATAACTGGCATTATACAGCTTATAGAGACGGAGAGAGGAGGGTTGCAGGGAAATGGGTGGAAGGAGACGGAAGTATGTTTGGGTGGGTGGGGGGGAGGGGAGGTTCAACTTGTTTACCAGATACTTCTGCTAAATGTCTGCCAACGGATAAATCTCTGAACTACATGAGCATGTGAAATGCTCCAAACTAAACCCATGATTTTTGGGTGGTGTATCCTTGTGAACTTGATCAGTAGAATCCGCTTGTGACTTTTGTTGCTGCTTGCTTCAGTGTTCATCTTAACGCTTGGTACAGTATATAGTAATTATATTAATAAGTTGCATACATACTTGGGAGCCAAATCTGCATGCAACTTACATGCACAAATCTGTGCTCCCGCGCCCCCCACCCCGCCCAATCTCTCTCTCTTCCCCCTCTCTCACACACAGCTTGTTTTAATAATGAGCTGTAGGATTGTTTTATATTGGCACTACCTGTAAGCTGCTGTTCCAACCTTTTTATGCATAACTGAGATTGCCAGAGATCATAAATTTATATTTTCAACCAGCACAATAAGTAGAAATCATTGATCGTATAAATCTCGCCATGAGGTAGTAACTGGATAGCTGATGACTATTACACTGAATATTTGAATGTTTAATCTGCGATTTGATATCTGCAAAATGCCAAAATGGGGGGAGCCTCTCATTGCTCTATTAAACTGAGACAGATGGTATCACTGATGGCCTACTGTGTAAATGCTTGGTGTCCTGAACCATACCAACCAGAACTTCACAGATTGGAATTGTAATCTGTGGTGCGTTAGTTGTTCTCTGTTGGGGCACTAGACTTGGTCTTGGCAGTCCTAGGCAAGGGAGGGGAAAAACATTTGGATTTCTTGCCATTGAAGTTGTTCGCAATACATGGTACAAATACAGTACATAGTCAATCCACTTTACAATATAAACTCAGAAATTCTTTTATAAGAACATCACAGCATGAATTGTAAACGGTGTGATAAAATGCTATATCTAATGCAAGAATTATTATTATTTGCTACCCAATGAGCCCTGTTGAAAAGCCTGCATAGCGTGGACATTGGAGACTGAAATTCCTCTTATTCTAAGATTTAAAAACCACGGTCTGAAAATTCAAGATTACACAGAACTTTGGTAAATGCTTCTTAAATTTAGCTTAATCTGGAAGCTGTTCTTTTCACATTACCCAAAAAGAAACGCAGATAATCGGCTTTCGAATGAAGGCTGAATTAAAAATTGTTCTCCAAAGTTCGTCTCAATGTTAATATTTTGAGTTGTTGGATTGATGAGGCTAAAACCATAGAGGATTTCAGGTCACGGGTGAGGATGGGGTTGGAGTCGGCTGCCCACGGTCAGATAACATGCTGACACTCGCTGATCAACTCGCACGTGAAATAATCATCAAATAAGCATCATAGGTCCTGATGGGAAGCACACAGCAGCGAGAGAGTAAGTAGTATCTTGTGCAGAGTAGAGAAACGAGGATGTGCAAAAAAAAATAGCAAAGGATATAATTTTGTAAATTCAACTACAAGGGAGTATCAGGTTCTTTACAGTAGAATCCCATTATAAGATAGAGTATCCATAAAATTCCAAACTGCCTATATAACAGGAGCTGGTCAGTACCTGTGCCTTGCTGGCTTCACATGTTAAATATGGAGCTCCTGTGGCTTAGTGGTTAGAGCACTTGTCTTGCAAGCTGGGGGGACCTGTGTTCGAATCCAGGCAGGTCAGGGCGAAACATTGGGCAAGTTTCCTTTCTCTACACGCATAATAATCATCCAAAAAGAACCACAATGATAAAATTGGTCATTTCAATCCATGACTGTTTGTGGGACACTGCTGTGTGCAATTGGCTGCCGTGATTCGCCCGCAAATATACGGTCAATTCACTTTACAGTATATTCTGTGAAGCGCTTTGGGACGTTGATAAGATGTGAAAAGCGCTATATCAAATGCAAGGATTATTATTATTAGAAATATACGTATGTGTGCATTCAGGAAACCATTCCTTCAGACACCCCAGAAGTTAGCCATTTTAATATGATGAGATGTGACCGCTTAAAAGGTATCACATTGTTTCTACGATGTGCAATAGTTAGTTACTTTAATGATCCTGGAAGGTTTCTAACGTGTGTCATTTCAGATCCAGTTTTTGTTCAATTTTGCGGATGCAAACATACAGATGCTACATGGATTGTTCGCATAACTTTGTTCCAGGGCAAGATTAAGATTGTTTAAATGTAGGATTAGTAGTAATTGTAATGTGATTTAGGAGAAAATGAAGTAGGTTTAGATTAGAAATCCCCTTTCCTTTGTGCTCAAATTTGTAAAGGTTAATGTGGGTTTTCTATGTTAACGAGCACATTGGGTTTAAGCTGTGGTGACTTTTTATGCAGTTCTGATACAGTTCTTGCTCCCGATGTGAAAGGTGCTACATAAATGCAATTTGTTGTTGTTGCTCTGACCATCTGATCTTTCTGTTCAGCTAGAGGTATCTTGCCTCTGCACACAAGTGTGGAAAATTCTAAAATGTAATCTGAATTTGGAAGCCAGGTTCTTAAAGACTAGCTTCTAAACCAAGACTGTATTTCCCAATTATCCATAATTGTAAGCCATCATGAATTTTAAGGGAAAGTGATTTTGAGATTTTGAGAAAGTGAAATGGCTTTAACTGTGAATAAATTACAAAACATGCAAAATGCGTTTCACATTCACTGGTTTTAACTTTAAAAACCTTCAACGTCCTTTGGTAACAGGAGCAGTTCAGCAAAATACCGTATTAAAAATAAAGTGTTCTAGGTTGGTATCTAATCTTCTGAAATGTACCTTTCAGTGTTCTAGGTTGGTATCTAATCTTCTGAAATGTACCTTTTGGAATGTTTCGCCAGCTTTCATTTGTAAAAATGAACATAGAAGTGACACAGACACAATGGGCCAATGACTCCCTTCTTTGTAGAAAAAAATATTTTTCTATCTTAGCCCTTTCAATTAAGTGAAAGCTGCAAATCTCACCGAGCTGTAGCTGTACAGAAATGTCTGATTTGTCTTGTAAGAAATTAAAGCAATTAACCACTGCTTTTTTATTTTCCAGACTTCCCCCCCCCACCTCCACCCTGTCCAACAAGAAGTGGCTTGCATTCCATTCAGTATAATATGTAAGGGTATTTTCCCTGGAGGTTTCACATTGATCTCTGCCTACATTATTGACGGCAATGCCCTGTAGCCTACATATTAAATTGATGTGAATTGCTAAATGTCTGGCACTCATCTTGCCAGTGGAACGGATTGGGGATTTGTTTTGTCTGGCAGATTAGAGCATAGCTGTGAATCTGGGAGCTTTCATCAATTACAGTATTAAGCACTAAATATAATTGACATCTTAAAATGTTGATTTCTGCCCTCCCAACTGCACACAATTCTAGTGACATGAAGGAGACGGGAGCATGGAATTATTCCTTCTTTTGCAGAATATGAATTGACTGGGCAATAACATAGATAAGCGTGCTTTGGAAACGTAGCCATCAACAACAATGTGCATTTATATAGTGCTCTTCACTTCAGATGACGTCTTGGAGCGCTTACTAAGTGGAATCAGAGAAATATTGGAGAGAACATTTCTTCTAAAATTAAGCTTTGGGATATGTCTTTGCTTTATTATCTTCCTGTGTAGCTGGAGCATTTGGCAGTTTATTCAAATGGGGGAAACGTGTGTGGCTGGTGGTCGGGGGATGGCAAAGCTGACAGTGGATGTAGTTTGGGAAGTGAGAGCAAAATAAATCAAGAAGTGCTACAGTGGTTGGGTAACTGAAGGCTTGGTGGTTTAAGCTCGATAGGTTTGCAGGAGGAAGTTATTTGTAGGAGGAAGGGAAATTTTGATAACCCAGTATAAATTTTCACAACCGCCACTTGTCTGAAGAAATTGTCGTGACAATTGATGACATAGTGGTCAAAGCTTTCAAAATGCAAAGGCTTGGAATGGGGCGAAGGAAGAATTTGAGAGAAAGTGTGTGTGTGTGTGTGTGTACAGTATATATATTTTAAAAATATATATTAAATATACATATTATTCATAATGAAGCTCTTTGTGACAACACAATGACATAAGATGCTGTACTATGCAAATACTATATATATATATATACACACACAGTATATATACAGTATATTATATGCATGTGTGTGTGTTTATATACATATATATACATGTACACACACACACACACACAAGAAGTTAGGATGAAGTCCATCCAAGAATGTATTTGTTGTTGCTCCGCGCACCCCCTCAGGCCTCCTCAATCTTCACTTCAAATGCGAAGTGCGAGGAGTTCATGGACTTCTTTTCTTCCAAGATCCACAACATCCGCCAGGCAGTATCATCCTCCAGCCTCTCGTCTCCCACTACCACCCCCACCCCATCCCCCTCACCCCCCCCCCCCCCCCCCCACCTTCAGCTCCTACCTCGATCCCCTTCCTACACTCCTTCTCCCCCGTCTCTCCTTCCTCCCTCTCATGCACTCTCACCACTATGAGGCCAACAACTTGCTGCCTCGATCCCATCCCCACTAACCTACTGCTCACCCAACTCCCTCTCCTCCGGATCAGTCCCTGCCCCCCTCAAAACTGCTGTCATCACCCCCCTCCTTAAAAAACCCTCCCTGGATCCCTTAAACCCCAGCCACTACCGCCCTATCTCAAACCTGCCCTTCCTCTCAAAAGCACTGGAACGCGTTGTCGCAAACCAACTCCGCACCCACCTCTCCTCCCACTCCCTCTTCGAACCCCTCCAGTTCGGTTTCCGCCCTGCCCACAGTACAGAGACTGCGCTTGTGAAAGTCACAAGCGACGTCCTCTCTATCTGTGACCGGGCTCCCTCTGCCTCCTTATCCTCCTGGACCTGTCGGCTGCCTTCGACACAGTCGACCAAGCCATCCTCCTCCACCGCCTGTCCTCCGCCATCCACCTCAGTGGGACCGCACTCGCCTGGTTCGAGTCCTGCCTCACAAACCGCCAGCAGTACATCTACACAAATGGTTTTTCCTCCCGCACTCACCCAGTTACCTGTGGGGTACCCCAGGGATCCATCCTTGGCCCCCTCCTTTTCCTCATCTATACGCTTCCTCTTGGGGATGTGATCCGCAGACATGGGGCACACTTCCACATGTACGCGGATGACACCCAACTCTATCTCTCCACTTCATTTTGTGACCCCCAGTCCCTTGATGTTCTGTCAGCCTGCCTTTCGGACATCAGGGGCTGGATGAGCACAAATTTCTTGCAGCTGAATGTTGACAAGACGGAGGCCATACTCCTTGGCTCTCGTCAACATCTCCATTCACACGGCTCTCACCTCCTCCACCTTCCCGGCCTGGCCCCTAAAACTCTCCGAACCTGTCCGCAACCTTAGCATCAGGTTCGACCCCCAACTGTCCTTCCTCCCCCACATCCGGTCCATCACCAGCACTGCCTTCTATCACCTCCGACGGATCGCCCGTCTCCGGCAATACCTCACCTTAAAAGCCACCGAAACCTTGGTCCACGCCTTTGTCACCTCTCGGCTGGACTATTGCAACGCCCTCCTCGCTGGTCTCCCCTCCTCCACAATCCACAAAATCCAGCTTATCCAAAACTCTGCCACCCGCATACTCACCCGCTCTAAGCTTCACTCCCCCATTATCCCAGTCCTTGCCAGACTTCACTGGCTCCCTATCCCAGAGAGGATCGACTTCAAGATCCTCACCTTTGTTTTCAAATCTCTCCACTCCTCTGCACCCCCCTATCTTTCTGATCTCCTCTCCCCCCAACCCAGCACCCGCTGCCTTCGCTCCTCTGGGTCTGGCCTCCTCCATATCCCCCGAATCCTCCACTCCACCCTCGGCAGCCGTGCCTTTAGCCACTACGCCCCAAGGCTCTGGAACTCCCTTCCTCACTCCATTCGCCTCGCCTCCTCTCTTCCCAGTTTCAGGTCACAGTTGAGGACGTTTCTCTTTGACCGAGCTTTTGGTCACCTTTCTGCCCCTGCCCCTGGCTCGGTCCAGGGATCCGCTACTGTGAAGCGCTCTGAGACGCCGTCCGGCGCGGAGGGCACTATATAAATCGAAGTTGTTGTTGTTGTTGTCTGAACTGTAAGTGTGTGGGGGAATCAGATCATTTACAACTCTGTTTTTTAAATGGAGCAGTTGGTAAAATAATAATAATGATCTTTGCATTTGATGTAGCGCGTTGCATGTGTTCTAGACGTCGCAAAGTGCTTCATAGAATATACTGTAAAGTGAATTGACTATTTGGTGGGCGAAATGCAGCAGCCAATTGCACACAGCAGTGTACCACATACAGCAGTGGATTGAAATGATGAATTTTATTATTGTGTTTTTTTTTGGACGGATTATTATTGTTTTACCAACCGCTCCATTTAAAAAACCGAATTGCAAATTCTATTTCTCAGCAATGACCTGATTTCCCCCAACTGATTATTAAATGACTCAATCATAAAAATTAGGATGGTATTGTTGTGATGAAGAGAATGGATAGATTTAGCACTGTTGGATGAAAGCATTTTCCAGTTTTAAACAATAACCCTTTTAAGAACCCTCTATGTTTTTGTTTAAAAAAAGTACCTATTTTTAGCCCAGCCTATGTGAACATGAATTTGTGGAAGTGATACTTTATTCTGAGCAGGACCACAGGACCAGCAGTTATCAATGTTTATGGCTCAATGTAAAACCTTGACATTAAATATATTCAGGCTGGTAGTTTTGATGTGCAGCAAACATCCGTTGCAATGGGTTAGAACAGACCAGTTCAACCAAATTATCTCCTGGGCCAGATGTGGCCATAGGCTGCCAGTTGGATCACATTGCTTGATGCACTGTTCAGCTTTCCCGTGCTTGTCCAGTTAGGATCATTTACCTGCTAAGGCAATGGTTTGCAGGAACTGATTTGGAAAGAAGCTCATGACCCTGGTGACAAGTCTACTTCTTGTGCCATTGCCGTCAGGTCAATTATTATGTGGAGTCCTGTAACTCAGTGGTTAGAGCACTTGCCTTACAAGCGGGAGACATGGGTTCAATTCCAGGCAGGTCAGGACGAAACCATGGGCAACTTGCATTACTCCACATGGCTGATAGATAATAAATCAGTAATAAATTGGTCATTTAAATCCACGACTGTTTGTGGGACACTGCTGTGCGCAATTGGCTGCCGCGTTTCACCCACAAATATACAGTCAATTCACTTTACAGTATATTCTGTGAAGCGCTTTGAGATTTCTAGAAGACGTGAAAAGTGCTATTTCAAATGCCAGGATTATTATTATTAGTAGTAGTAACAGTGTCCTGGAGCACTGCAGACCTGCCTGGATCTACCATTGAATATCCAATCTACTAGAAAGTTTGCAAATGTAATTTTTAACACATGTTTTTCCGAAACGTTTGTAAGGATGGTAGCTAATTTTAATAAGAAGTCAATGGTCCTTCTTTCCCCAGCCCCCTCCCCTTATTGTGACAAAGCAAATGTTTGAAATTTTAGATTCTGCTGCTTTGCATTTATAATAATAAAACTCACGCATTCTAGGCGTCTCAAAGCGCTTCACAGAATATACTGTAAACTGAATTGACGTTATTTGGGGGGAAATGTGGTAGACAATTGGGTGTAGCGGTGTCCCAGAAACAGTTGTGAACCAAATTGTTTTTTGAGGGATTATTATCTCCCAAAAAAGCAATCCGTCATTTAGGTTCCTAAATACATATATTCCCGATTTTCGACAGGGTTGCGTTCCTCAAAAATGTCACGCAAATCGAAATGGGGTTTCCCATGTAGTTTCCCCAAGATGTGTTCTTTTCACAACATTTTCGGACGTTAAACCCATTAAATAGCACACAAAACACACAAAATAACACACATAGGCAAGAATGGGTACTTGGGGGTAACTGTACAATACTGTACTTTAATACTGGTTAAATTACTGTAAATACTGACTTAGGGTGTTGGCTTTTAAACAATGACCTAGCGACATGCTATTGGCCAGTTCAAACACTTGGATACACTATACGACTGTGATTTTACCTCGAAATACACTATGTACTGCGCATGCATAAAAAAGATGCACCAAATTTTTTGGTCGTTAAAACAAAACCAAATGTCATCTATCGATAAAAAGGTGTTAAAAAAAATTACGTCCATTAAATCGAAACAATGTAAATAGATGCGTCGTAAATCGGGGGTTACCTGTACTGCTAAGTAAACAGGCATGTGTGGTAAGGAAACTTGCCCAACCTTTCTGCCGGGAATCAAGCCCAGGTCCTCTCACTTGTGAGGAGAGTTTTCTTCACGTCTACAGGACTGCAGGATACAGTATAATATAAATAATTTGGTCACTTAATTGTTCTGCTGTGCACAATTTTTGCCATGTTTCACCCACAAAACAGAGTCACTACACTTTATAGTATATCCTGTGAAGCCCTTTGCGACAACATAATGACATGATAAGGCGCTGTATGAAACACAAGTATTACTATAAGGATATCAGATTAACCGACTGACTATAATAGTTTGGTAATGTAATAGTGTAATAATGTTATCAGTTGTTTTTAGATAATGTGTTAAGTACCACTCACTTATTAATTGGTCATAATGATTAAATACAGTACTATTGTGACTGGTTATGATATTAGCACAGCAGTACCTGCTGAGAGATTTATAAGATAAATTCATGCACATGTGCCTGTACTGTACATGAAATAGATTCCGATCAGTATAGCTGTGCAAGTTGTTTAGCTGATGGGTGATAACAAATCATTTTAGGACAAGAAACTAAAACAGAAGTAGCTGGGAACACTCAGCAGGTCAGGCAGCATCTATGGAGAAAGTGAGTCAACATTTCGGGTCCACGACCCTTTGTCAGAACTGGGGCATGTTAGGAGGGAGAGGCTTTCAAGGTGATGTGGTAATGGTCACAGAAGCTGGGGTGGGGGAAGGTGAGCTGTTATGGTCTGAACTAAAAGCAAACACACGCACGCACACATACACTCACATTCTCTTTCTCGAATTCTACTTTCACACCGAACTCCAAGCCTTCCATTATGAAAGCTTTGACCACTGTGTCATCAATCACCACTACAATTTCTTCAGACTAGTGGAGGTTCGGAAAACTTATACTGGATTATCGAAATCCAGACCATGGCAGCTCACCTTACCCCTCGACTATTCGTTGACTATACCATTCAGTGTACAGGTAAATCCCTATTTACGATGGGGTTGCATTACTGAAAAATTGTATGTATATCAAAACGTCCCAAATCGAAACGCAATTTCCCATGCAGTCCCATTATATAACCAGAGATGCGTTCTTTTCACAAAATTTTGGGACCTTAAACACAAAACCACACAACATAACACACAAATTAA
This sequence comes from Hydrolagus colliei, assembly GCA_035084275.1. Classification (NCBI taxonomy): domain Eukaryota; kingdom Metazoa; phylum Chordata; class Chondrichthyes; order Chimaeriformes; family Chimaeridae; genus Hydrolagus; species Hydrolagus colliei. The sequence goes on along the minus strand of CM068742.1, from coordinate 26,742,291 downwards.
CACACATAGGCAAGAAGGGGTACTTGGGGTAACTTGGGGTACAGTATTGTACTTTAATACTGGAAAACTTTAATACTGGCAGTATGACAGTGGCAGTGGCACTTGCAGCTTCCCCACTCATCTTGATGTTGTGGAGCCCATAGTGTCTTTTAAACCTTTGAAACCACCCTCTGCCAGCACTGAAAGATGGTGCCATTGAGCCTTCTCCTCCTAAACAATGATTTTGCCTCCTCTTGGATAACCAGGGTGTTGAGTGGTATATTACGCTGGTTCTGATCCTCAATCCAGACACTCAGCATTCTTTCCATGTTTTCCATCACATCACTGCTATGTTTTGCTAATCTGCTTGCACCTGTAGCTGTAACATACCATGAACTTGCCAGTATATTATCCTTATTCTGTTTTATAGTAGCCACCGTCAATCTAGCTAGCCACCGTCAATCTAGCTAGCCCTAAAGCCCTCCCGACGTCCGTACCTTTTTCACCAGAATTGGTGCGCTTTATCACCTCCAATTTGGTATTTAAAGTGCTGACTTTGCGGGGTTTCTGGCCGCTAGCGGTATTACTGCTGCTTATTTCGCTTACTGCTGTCTCTTCCCTGACCTGCTATAATCGCGCTAGAGGCTGCAAATCGCTTGAAGTTGCTCGGGAATGTTTGGGAATGCTCGGAAATGACTGTAATACTGGCGTGGTGTCGCTTCAAAATCAGCTGGCTTTTAAACAATTATATGGGCCAGTTCAAACGCTTGGATTTACCCGCGAATACACTGCTTGTGGACAAAAAGGAAGTGTCGTAAATCGAGGCTTACCTGTAGTATTGCCTCACTACTAAAACAGATTGTTAATGGAACCTGATTGTTTTGCCGTTGAAGTTTCTGAATTCCAGCAGCCACATTATAGCTGGTTCCCCTTACAAATGAAAATTCTAACGTCTAAGATTCTCCCGTCGCTAATATTAAGTTTGGCAGAAACAGTAATAACAAGTATTACATTTTACTTCAGAGAAGACTGACTTGCCTTTCTTCTTCGTTCTGATGTGCAAGCATTTGTTTATATATATATATTTAAAAACACTGATGTGAAGAACTTTTGAAGTACTCCAAGATGTGATTCTATATGAAGTGTGCTGTATAACAGAGGTGGTTGTTCTTGAGGTTGAACCTAGAGTTTGTGCTGTGATGGATGGTTTTCGTAATGATTGTTTTGAGCAGCCAGGGTTTGATTTTTTTTGAAGGGGTGGAGGGAGAGGGGAAGCAATTTAAATAATTGTAAACATGCTTCAAGTTACTGTTAAAATGCTATCAGTGGTTGCACAGAGAAGGTGACCTCGTTCTCAATGACCTTGAGATTTTTCAAGCGTTCTTTATTATCCACCATTAATGGGTAACTAACTGCCTTTAGGAGCAAGAGCAGGTTACAGAGACGCTCACTTGAGCTCTGCAGCCACTGCAGCTGGAGTGGGGGAAGGGAGGTGAGTGTGTATTTATTCTCTTAAATAAATTGCTGTGTGATATTGGTTGCCCACAAAATACGCAACCAATTCACTTTCCAATCTATTCTGTAAAGCGCTTTGAGCCGTTTCAACTACGTGATAATGCGCCACATCAAATAAAAGGTTTTTTTTATTTAAAAGGCGGATTGGATGTCTTTTTTTTAAATAAAAAAACAGTTTGCAGATAAAAGTGCATTTTATTTTAAAAAGGAAATCCTGAACATTAATATGAATTGAAAACTTGAAATGTTGGAAACCCCTAGCAGGTCAGTCAGCAGCCTCTCAAATGCTGATTAATCTATTATGGATTTCAAGCCATTTTCTATCTCTTTCAATTATTTTTTCATGGGTCCTCCTTTGACTTGTTAATTTAGTATTCTGATGATATTTTGCTGCACTTGGATGTTTAAGTTGGTATTGTGATTTTTAATTGGGGGATATGTGAAACCGTTTGTTCCTCTTTTAATTTCAATAGAAAACACCAATTGCTTGATTTTCTTATTATACACGATTACAAGTTTTATATCTATAGATAGATCGATCGATCAATAGAATATTTATTTTACTGGTCAGAAGCCAGCGGGTGGGGAATGTATAAAGTACATTTTTGAAGTTATGTAAATTAATCTGGAAAATGGATGATGCAACAAAGTACAGTATGTGACAAAAAAGCAGCCTGTAATAATTGCTAAGTAATCTAGAAAGTCTTTAACAAGCTAATAAATAGAGGATCAAGCATGCATTTGTTTTGTTGTGATGGCTCCAGTCATCCAGTAGAAAATGCCCTGTGCACCAAATTGGTACTTAAATGTGCACCTTAGGCAGTAGTGTTATTGAATAAGCCTGCTCAACGCTGCTTTTGTTCAAAAGGAAATAAAGTACAGACCAAGAATGAATAGGACTTGGCTCCATTGTAGACTAGAAAATCATGTGGATATCAGATCATCGCACAAAAATAACCCAAATCTTCCAACAGGAGCGAACTGTTTACTGGAATCCACAGTTTACTCCCTTCCCCCTCTCTCTCCCTATTTCCAAGTATGATTTACAATGCTGCACCAGATATCTGTGAGCGCCCAACCTGGAAACAATTCTGCAATCAACCAGACAGTTAAAATGCCCGTTCACCGAGAATATGTTCCTGTTTAATTGAAGCTTTCAATGTTAATTTGCATTGCTGACTTTGTTTCAGGATCTCAGTGGGTGGCCTCCAGGGTGGTTATCTATCCAGTGTGTGAATATTGGGCCTTCCCTTGTAACATTCAGAAGGATGCTTTTTGTGCCAGGTGCTTCCACTGAATATAGAATAAACCTTGTTGTACGGCAACATTTTCCTCTTAGTGAGAAATTCTCTCTTTGGAGCTCAATACTAGGGCCTCTGTCACCTCCTGTTTGCTCTAGCCTTCCCTAGTGACATAAAAAGAGGAGCGAGAACAGTGCCATTGTGTCATGTTGGCAGGCTCTTTGGGCCAGTGTGAAAACCAACCCAGAGCCAACTGATCCCAGCCGTGCCCTTTGAGTGTAGTAATAATAATCCTTAAAATTTGAATAAGTGCAACAATACCCAGCCACCAGTGAATATGTCTGGCTCATGTGGCTCCACATCAACTCTTGGGTGATCCAAGTAGCCACTCACTCCTGTAAGCGTTCACTGAGACGAGCTACCAGTCAGATCACAGTATTAATCAAACAGCATCTGGAACAGCATTCCAATGCTGTTATTATTGGAAATAACAGCAAATTACATTTGTGTAGTGCCTTTAACGGTGGGGGGCATCCAAGGCACTGAACATTCAGGGATTTGGACCCGAACAGGAGGTTGGGATTGAGGCGGAGGTGGAGGGCAGAGAGGGTAGGGTTGGTCGAAAGCATGGTCGAAAGCACAGTTGAAGAGGAGCGTCTTGAAACGTACCTTCAAGGATGCAAGGGAGGCAGCAAGGCAAAGGGGCCATGGGATGGAGTTCCAAAAGATGGGGGCAGAGAAGCTGAAAGCTCGACTGCCTACAACTGAGCCAGACTGATGTCCTAACCATTAAGATTGGCTACCTAAGTAGACCAGAGATAGAGCTTATGAACTTTTGTAGTCTGTCTGGCTACATCTACTAACTAAACCACTGGACAAGCTGAGTGTGCCAGTGGAATTGTTCTGAAATGATTGTAGCAAAGAGTGGGTATCCAAAATTAATTGATCAAGTCTGAACAACGTGCAGAAAGCCTGCGTTCACAGCTTCCTCCACCCCCTGGCTTTCCCTCAACAGTACAGCTCAGAAATCACTAGTTTAAATTATTTATTCAAAAGTGGCTATGATCTGCATTGTATACCCTGTTCTATTATATGAAACATTCTGTTGAGCTCTATAATTTGCATAAATCTACTGCTACCACACATCCGATTCGTGGTTTCTGCAAGCGTTGTGCTGCCTTTACAAGTCGGCTGATAAATCCCTAGCAGTGTGCTGCTGTGATTTGCGATGGCAGCCGGGTCTGCCTTCCATTGGAAACTGCATTCTTCACACTCCCACGCTGCTGACAGATGTTTGCCCGTTTCAAGAAAATGCTTTCATGGAGGGAGTGCCAATGACTGATATAGGAGCTCTACAGTAAAAGGATTGAACCTACAGTCTTTAGTCTTGATCTCGTTCATTACACACAAATACACACGTATGAAGGAAACTAGGTTAAGAACTCTCTCCACGTAGGATGATTCTCCCAAAGGACCATTGATTCCTTCTCTATTCAGGAATGGACTACCGTCTCCCACTCCCAATCATCACCGTGGTACACAACTCACCTCCGTTCCCTCAAAAGCCAAGTGAGAGCAGTTGAACGCACCTGGCTCAAATCTGGCCTCACGGTCCACCGGCAAATCTGGCTAGACCGCATCAAATTTTACCGCTCCGCCCTAGCCACCACCAAATCAGCCTTCTACTCCAGGATAATCCTGGAAGCGAAGGACAACCACCACCTCCTCTTCGCCACCACCAACCAGCTCCTCCGCCCCCCCCATCTCGCTTCGCAGATCCTTTCCTCAAATGAACGTTGCGAGGAGATGTTGGACTTCCTCGAGTCCAAAATAAAGAGAATCGGCTCCGCGGTTTCCTCCCCCCACCTCTCCTCCACCTCCGCCCCTCCATCCGTTATTTCAACCCTCACCCAACCCCCCCTTCAGACTTTCATCCCCACCTCCCCGTCTTCAATCACTAAAATAATCACCTCCATGAAACCCACCACGTGTTCATTGGACCCCATCCCCACCCCCCTCCTCCGCACCCAGCTCCACCTTCTGGCCCTGCTCATTTCTGACACCATCAACCTTTCCCTCTCCTCAGGCACCGTCCCTACCTCCCTTAAAACAGCCACCATCACCCCTATCCTGAAGAAACCCTCCCTTGATACGTCGCAACCATCAAGCTATCGACCCATCTCCAACCTCCCGTTTTCATCCAAGGTCCTTGAAAGAGTGGTTGCCTCCCAGCTCCACTCTTTCTTTTCAACTCACTCACTCCTTGAACCCTTCTGCCTCCTTGTCCTCCTTGACCTGTCGGCTGCGTTCGACACAGTCGATCACACCATCCTCCCAACGTCTTTCCTCCCACCTCAATCTTCAAGGCACAGTCCTTGACTGGTTCCATTCCTACCTGACCCACCGCCTACACTTTGTATCTTCAAACGGTTTCTCCTCAAACCCCCGCACAGTTTCTCACGGCGTCCCCCAGGGCTCTGTCCTTGGCCCCCTCCTTTTCACCATTTATACGATCCCTCTGGGCGATGTCATCCGCAAACACGGGGTAAATTTCCACATGTATGCGGACAACACCCAGCTGTACCTTTCCACCTCATCCCTCAACCCCCAGACCATCGATGTTCTGACAGCATGTCTGTCCGACATTGAGTCCTGGACGAGGGACAACTTCCTCCAATTGAACGTGAGTAAGAACGAGGCCCTCCTGATCGGCTCAAGCCAGCGCCTCCGCACATCGGGCGCTGCCAGCCTCAACATCCAAGGCTGTACTCTCCACCTCACAAAGCCAGTCAGGAACCTCGGCATCACATTCGACCAAAAACTCTCCTTCCTCCCCCACATCCGTGCCTTGACCGGCACCGCTTACTTCCACCTGCGCAACATTGCCAGGCTCCGCAATTATCTTACCCCCCACGCTGCCGAAACACTTGTAAACGCGTACATCACCTCAAGGCTGGACTACGGAAACTCTCTCCTCGTCGGCCTCCCCAGTTCCTCCATTCACAGGCTGTAGGTCATCCAAAACTCTGCAGCCCGTGTACTATCCCGCACCCTCCTCCGCGACCACATAACCCCCACCCTCGCCCGTCTCCACTGGCTCCCCATCCTCCAGAGGATCGAGTTCAAGATCCTCGTCCTCACCTACAAGGCCTTACACGGCCTTGCCTCGCCCTATTTAACCAATTTACTCTCCCCCTACAAGCCCACCCGGACACTCCGTTCAGCAGGACTTGGCCTGCTCCAAGCCCCCCGCCCGAACCGCCCCACCATCGGGGCCGGACCTTCAGTTTTTCTGCTCCGACCCTATGGAATTCCATCCCCCAATCCCTCCGTCTCGTTTCTTCCCTTTCCTCTTTCAAGGCTGGTTTGAAGACTTTCCTCTTCGACCGTGCCTTTTGTTCCACCCAGAATTCTTCGACCTCCCCTACTTGTTTCACCCCTTCCCAAACACTCCCCTCCCAGCTCGGGTCACACGCCTCCTGTGCAGCGCCTTGGGTCGTCCTCCCGACGTGAAAGGCGCTTTGTAAGTGTAATTTGTTGTTGTTATTGTAACTGACTGAAGCTGGCTGTAGCAAATAACTGGGCTGCTATCCCTCCCTGCTCACCCACTCATAATCAGACAACAATCTGACACTATAGTGAAATGTAATTGCAAATGTGACTACTTTCACACCTTTTTATAGATGAGTGTTGAGGTTTAATAGACGAGTGGTCTGCAGTGCAAGCAATTTAAGAGCTGGGAGTAAAGTGGGACTGGCTCAATTGCGATTAATTATTGTCGACTGTTGTAATGACAAACCATCTCGGGCTGCAGATCTGATTGATTTGGCCGATTTAATTGGGAAATTTCTTTTAAATGTGACATCTTTGAATATTTCGCCCACAAAATATACAGTCAATTCACTTTACAGTATATTCTGTGCAGTGCTATGAGATGTTGCAAAGACGTAACACAGTGCTATATCCATCAAATGCAAGGATTAATATCTTTTTTTTAATACGTGCTGTTTTGGTACTTTAAATCAAAACAATTTTAAAATCTTTTTTTAATTGTCTAAATTGCAAAATACTGATTTAAAAGAATGTGATGTCTGCTGGGTAGAAATACAGTAATAGTATGTACGGACCAGAATGTTGAGGTTTAAATTTCAGTCTGCTTGAGGTAAATGTTCTGAAGTGTACACACTGGTCTGAGAAAGGTTAGGCTGGAGAAAATAAATTGTTTCAGCATTGATTACAACAACAACCAAATTACATTTGTATACAGTATTTTAAACCAGAGCCTCCTTCCTGGAAGGTGTATGTACAGAGTGTGGATAGCTTGGCTGCAAAGCCCTTTCATATTCAAATACTGTAGCTTGATAATTTTGTACGTACTGTATATAACTAAGCAACAATCTTGACACTAGGGTCCAGCGATATATCGGTTATATCCAATATAATCTTCATATCGATACGGGATGGCAGCAGGGGGGGTGGGGGGAGAGAGAGACGGCGGCGGGGGTGGGTGGGTGCACAGATGGGAGGGGGGATGTGATAATATACAGATAGATAAATAGAGATGGGTGTGATGTGAGAGAGGAGAGAGACACAGAGACACAGACAGAAAAACACAGAGATGGATAGAGTGAGTGTGAGAGACACAGAGAGAGAGAGATATTTACCTCCTGAGGAGATTTACCTCCGGAGGTGCATGCCCCGAATGCGCATGCACCTCCGAATGGGCGTGCACCTCCGAATGGGCGCGCACCTCCGAATGCGCGCGCTCCTCACGCCGCGCGTGCATGCGCAGTACGAAACCCCCAAGAATATCGATATCTCGGTATATCTCGATATGAGCCCATCGATATATCTAAATCGGAAAATTTCCATATCGACGGACCCTACTTGACACTATAGTGAAATTGCAAATATGACTGCTTTCACACTTCGAAATGCAGTGCGTGCTGAAACAGGGACTCGCCTGACTGTGGGTAATTTCCCTGTCAGGTGAATGTGGATGGTGTTGTTGTATAAACTATAGATTAATTTTAACATATATGCTCTAGCTCCTTCTCCAGTGTATTGATTTTGGCTAAGTTCACAGTTCTATGAAATATTGTGTTAATTGCATTCTGTCGTTAGTCAAATACTGAGATCTCAGTAGCCATAATAAGCTATTCTCTTACATAACGGAACACATCACATCTCTGGAAACATCCTAATGAATTTACCTTGCAACTTTTTTTGATTGCTTTTATATCTTTCTTATAAATGGGGTGAGCAAAAAGCACACCACTGTGGGGTAACTAAGGTATTGTTCCAGTTCAGCATTACTTCCTTGCTTCTGTATTCTATGCCTTTTAGATACAACACAGATTTGGCTGTTAATTTTTATGGCGTTGTCTACCTACATGACTTGTGGTACCACATTTAATGTGACCAGGCACCCCAAGGACTTCTCCCATTCTATTTCATTTGAAAACGTACAACATTTTCTAGTGTATTTCCCATTCTTACCGAATATGCACTTTCAACATGGAACTGTATCTACCACTTTTCAGCCTACTCTGCTTGTCTGTGTCTGTCCTCCTCCAGTCTTTGATCTGTCAGAATCAGTGCAATTGGCCACTCCTCCACTCCACCCCAATTTGGTGATATCAGAATAAGAACATAAGAATTTGCTAAGCAAAAGAAGACCAAGGTCCATCTACTTTGTCTTCCACCATCCAGTCATTTGACATGTAATAAGCCAAACTGAGGTATTATTTTCTAGTAAAACAAAAGTTGATGTTCACTCACTTCCTAAATCCAGATCATTTATCTTATTCTTAAAAGAGGAACTGTAGTCTGGGATTTGCCACTTCCTGCACTAGGCCACTCGACTTGTATCGTGTGGAGAATACAAAGCAGCAGTATTGACTTTATGGGAGTTTGATCTCTGAACTAACCTGGGAGATGACATCCTACTCTGGGAAAGCACAGAATCATTAAATATTTAACAACCATCTCTGGTGAACTGCTCCGACTCTTCCCCATAATATAGCGGAGAGCAGTATAGTGCTGATAGAAGGAGGCCATAGGCGCTGCCTGAGAACTACAATTTCTCTGTTATAGAGACAGAATTGGTGGTTGTCTTTCTTTATTTATACTGTGTTTTTTTTCAAAAGAAGCATTGTATTAGTGCTTCTTGCATTATTGCATTGCTTTAGTTCTCATAAGGAGAATCAAATACGATAAATATTATAGAATTTGTTGCTTGAGGTGATTTGTTTCACAATTTCAGGTTCTGCTGGTGTCGAGAATACAGATGTGCTGTGGTTTGCTTGGTCGGTTATCTTTTTATCTTTTTGCAATCATCCCTTTGTTTTATGTGGGAAATATAATGAGAGATGATTAGCTTAGTCCTGCAGCTTAGTGGTTAGAGTACTCATTTTGCAAACGCTAGGATCTGGGTTTGTTTCCCGGGCCGGGCAAAACTTTAGACAAGTTGACTTATTCCACACCCCTCTGTTTACCTAGCAGGAAGTAGGAACCCAGTTGTTCATCAATTGGCGGATCAGTTTTCCGGGGGCAATAATTGCTTCAAATTGTTAAAAATAATAAATTGGTCATTTCAATCCACGGCTGTTTGTGGGACACTGCAGTGTGCAATTGGCTGCCGTGTTTCACTCACAAAACGTACAGTCAATTCACTTTACAGTATGTTCTGTGGAACACTTTGAGATGTCTAGAAGACAGAATAAAGTGCTATATCAAATGCAAAGATTATTATTCTTATTGTGTTGCAGAGAATCATTTTGGTATACCTCCTTCTCTTCCTTTTTCTGCCTCTTCCTGTATATGGATCAGTGGGATTTACTGTATCGCAATGTGCATTTGAAGCACTCTGAGATGCTGTCCGGCATGGAGGGTGCTATATGTATCAAAGTTGTTGTTGTTGTATCACTTGTGCAGGGGGACAGCAATCCTGATTCCTCTGGTATTGTTCATTTTCATTAGTAATTCTTGTAGATGGCTCATCTTCAACTGAATGTTTGTGGACTCTGTTACTCAACAACAACTTGTATTTACTCAGCGTCCTTTACGAGGGCTAGCATCCCGGAGTGGGGTAGCGTTCCAGTTAATGGAAGAAAAAAAAATCCTGACCTTTGTTAAGAAGGGAGCATGCAATTGTAGTCTTCCTGCAAAATCCCACTGAAATTCTATGGAACACGTAAAACCTTGAATTGACTTTGTGGGTGTGCGACACTTTGCTCCTTCTGTTCCTCTTTAGCAAGTAAAGAGCTGTACAATTCTAGCCATAAAATTCTCCCCCAAATCTCATGCATGAAAATTAAAAGGACGATGATCAAGGATGGCAGCCAGTAAGCCAACAACAACAACAACAACAATTTACATTTATACATTTATAGAGCGCCTTTCACGTCCCAAGGCGCTGAACAAGAGGCGTGTGACCCGAGCTGGGAGGGGAGTGTTTGGGAAGGGGTGAAACACGAAGGGGAGGTAAAAGTGTTTGGGGTGGAACAAAAGCCAATGTTCATGCCTCGCTTTCTTAGTCAGCCTTTTTTTTGATGAAATATTTTCTGTGACAGGAGAGTTGAGTCAGTTAGTCTTGACGTCTTTTTTTCTTAAAAGGATGTGTGAGATCCTCTCCAGTTGCACATGTATGTTTTCTGAGATTCACCATAGGGAACCTTGGTAATTCTCCTTTGGCAGTATTATAGAAGGGTTGTTAGCAGTAGCCTCAGTACCCTGAAGCAGGGGGGCTTTGTTATCTAGAGAATTGAAAGCAATGGTGTAGAAATCCATTATAAAGCCAGTTAGTCTCCTGACACCACCATGCTGTTGTGTGGAGACCCAGCAGCTGTCCTTGTAAGACCTGTTCAGACCAGGTCGCCGTCTTGCATGTTGTCTCAGCAGAAATGAGCCTCTGGAACAGCTCCACTTCTCAAAGGTGGAGGCTCGTGAACTCTCTCTCTCTCTCTCTCTCTCTCTCTCGTTCTGCTCAGTCTTTCATGAATCTGAGCTCTAAAGCAATGTCTGATCCTGTGGAGATACCCTCTGCCTTGATGATGCTGATGAAGTGCAGGTGGATTTCCCCCAGTTTTGGTGGAAGAATTGCTTCAGATTAAAGTAAGCACACAGCAGGTTAATCCCCCAGCCTGAGATACTCCCTTTGAATTTACTCCTTACTCCACAAGCCTAATAATAATCCCTGAAAAAAAACAATAGTAAATTGGTCATTTCAATCCATGACTGTTTGTGGTACACTGCTGTGAGCAATTGACTGCCGCATTTCATCCGCACATATTCAGTCAATTCACTTTACAGTATATTCTGTGAAGCATTTTGAGACGTCTAGAAGATGTGAAAAGCGCTATATCAAATGCAAGAATTATTATGAATAATTTCAAATAATTTAAAATTGTAAAATTGTAACATTTATTAATTGTAAATTATTAATAATTTTAAATGTAAAAGATCATATGATTATCAGAGATGATTGAATATCCTAGATCATTGGGAAACTAATGCACAGGAGAAGCTCTTTTTCCTTATCTTTGACACAAATCCCCATGTGCGTGCTTCTCCTTACCCTGTAACCTTCTGTTATAAACTCAGAATTGTGGCCTGGCCTCTAAATTTGATTTGTAAATTGCATTTGATCAGATGGAGTGTGTTTGGGAAATGTTGAATGCAGCTTTGTTTATTGCTGCATGTACATAAGCATCTTGAATCAGAATTCTTGTAAATCTGGAAGCATGCAATTCAGGAATCACTTTTTTGATAATTCGCTGAATAGATCACCAGATGTGTATTTTGTGCTGCGTCAGCTGTTTAGCACTCTGCAGGGTACATTCATGATTATTGTGGGAACTTGTAGGTGAAGTCAAATCATTCTTGTTGATGTCTGTATATTTAATTCCATCTGCACTTTATTCTGACAAGTATCTATTACAAAACGGCTTTGATGATAATGCGGGCTTTCTCGGAGGGGTGGGGGACCTTCTTCTTCACCCAAATCTCTCTTGGGATTCCATGTCCTGCCTCATCTTCGGTGCTTTCCTCTCGTAATTGCCAGTGTTTGATAACATTCTGTCCAACTAAAAATAACCAAGTTTTGTTTATTTAAAAACAATAAAGATGCAATAAGCAATCGCAACCAAATTTAATAACACAAAGAACCAAATCAAGATGCCAGCAAAAATTAGAGTAAGCAGCAGCAAGGTCACAAATGCATGCGGTAGCTTCCCAACATTGTCCGTTGTGTTTCATTTGATATTTTCCTTATCACGGCCATTGGGATGTCAAAGTGACTTAGTGTAAAGTGTATTTTGTAAGTGAACCTGGCAGTCAATTTGTCCACAGAAGAAGTATCCTGTCAATAGGCTTACGATCCAGTCATCATTGCACAGCCAGGGAGACATCAGGTCACTTGTTCTCAGCAACACCCAAGAGGGTCAACTGATAAATAAATATACAGTACAGTATTTGGGGGGTCAGAACTCAGCTGTATATTTTGAACCTAGTGTCCTTCTTTTATATGCCTGCATATTAACCAAGATCAGTCCTTTGATCCACTCTCATTCATAGCCTCATAAATTCATCTTGCAATCAAAGGTCATCAAAGGGTATGTGTGTGTGAGAGAGAGAGAGAGAGAGAGAATTCAGGAACTCAGCCTGTGAAGAAGGGCTGAGATTTGCTAGCCTCTGGTAACAGGCTAGACATCTTTCTGTTCTTCCCGTTGTTCTATGGGAATGCCTACAGCTATCTGAATGTGTAGGTTTAGTTTTGTTTTTAATAGCAATCATTTAATTGGCAAGCAGAAAATTTGTACTGTTTCTTTTCTGAAGCAGCTAATGGATAGATTTAACATTGGGATGCTGATCACCTTTCAGCCCTGTGGTGCCTGAAGCAAAGTGTGTAATTTGACAGATTGATGATGGTTCCACGATTTGCATTGAATGTTGCAGTTGCATATGATCAAATCATATGAACGTTGTATTGAGTAACATCAATTGCTGGAGGTTTCCTTGCTGTTTTTCAATTTAGAGTAAGCCATTTTTAAATGGCCTGCCTGCCTGCTGCCTGCCCGCTGGAGTGAAGGCCCCTTTTGTTGTACTGAATTGCTGATTCGTGTCCTACATTTTAAGCTGCAACGAACTACTCTGCTTTGTGTTTTAAAAGATTTCTCTTGAATTAATTTCTTGTATATCAGTAAGACCTCGTCTGGGCTTTCACAGCAGCTGTTGCTGAGAGAAAGCTCTCCGAATCAGTAATTAAGGAACAGAAAAGTAACCGTTTTATAGGAAATTCCATTAACCTTTAGACTTCCTGTGTCTGTATGGAGAATCATGTCTGTGGAGCAGGCATTTCCAGGCTCTGAAACCGTGACCTTAAAGAAATACCAACATTATGGTAAAAGCTGCTCAAAGACTATAGACGGACGGGAAATTGGAGAGCCATGTTTGTCAAGAATATATCAATAACGACATTTCATAACCGTTTTGTGAAATGCACTAAAATGCATTCAACACCATCAACAACAACTTTGATTTATATAGCGCCCTCCGCGCCGGACGGCGTCTCAGAGCGCTTCACAATAGCGGTTCCCAGGACTGAGCCAGGGGCAGGGGCAGAAAGGTGACCAAAAGCTCGGTTGAAGAGAAAGGTCTTCAAATGTGACCTGAAACTGGGAAGAGAGGGGGTGAGACGGAAGGGAGTGAGGAAGGGAGTTCCAGAGCCTTGGGGCGTAGTGGCTAAAGGCACGGCCGCCGAGGGTGGAGCGGAGGATTCGGGGGACGTGGAGGAGGCCAGACCCACACACACAGCTGCTGTTTCAGAATGTTGTCTATTTTGGTTTGTGGTTTGCAAGCTGGGATGTGGTGTTGATTATTTCTAGATGAAGTACTCAAACTCAACCACACAGAATGGTTCTTTTTTATTGCTACAGTATTTGTCTTTGTTTCTGTGCTAACTGAACATAGGAAAGGGAGTAGCCCATTCAGGCCCTCAAGCCTGTTCCACCATTTAATTAGATCATGGCTGATCTGTACCTCAAAGCATCAGCTATAATACTAGTGAAGCATCTGTCTACACCTCTTGGCTCACTGACGTCTGCGTTGTGACTTGTGAGCTGAGGAAGTTTGCTTTATGTCCTTGACCCATATTTTAAATGACGGACCAAGATTGGGAGTTCTCATTTGACAACATGTTCTGATGCTGGAGTTCCCCTTTGCTTATTTATAAATATAAAATGTTTGCACTAGTTGTATAGTTGAAGAGAGATTTTTTTGTATATTTTCAAAGTTGTAGTTCACAAACCATGGTTGTATATTGAGAGCTTCTGTAAAAAGAAACTGCTTCTCAATTGTTAGTAATTTAAGTCTTGTTAGTTTTTAAAAAAAAATCTAAGCTGTTAAAACCATTTTGTCTTCAATTTTAAGATTGCAATGAATTGTGGAAAATTTTATAGTCAATCTTAATTTTGAAGCTGGTTCTGTTTAAGAACTGTGAAAAAAACTGCTTCCGAATTAAGACCGAATACACAAATTTTCCACATTTCTGCACAATCTTAAATCTTAAGATAAAATGTTGCTGAAGGCTGAAACCAGGTGGAATTTCAGGATGTACCATAGTACAGGGAAAAGGTTGCTCGTGTTCTGAGTGCCAGTAAAGACTGGAAGCATTAGATACATTCTGTGAATCGTGGTATATGTGATGTACATGTTTGCTTACAGTTGGGAATTCCTCAGCAGTAGCCAGGTACAATAACCACAGTATTTCCTAAATATACAACAACAACAAATTACACTTATATACTAGGAACAGGATATTTGTAGAGGCTTCTTGGTTGTCCTGGGGACAAAATTGAAAGCTACAATTAACAAGAACCCTAAACGTACCAGGCTATGGCTAATGTTGAATGATACGCATAATATTAATTTAACAAAGGGTTACAGAGGAGAGCTACTCTACCTTTAAAAATGTATAACCAAAGAAGGCCCATTGAGATGGATCCTGGGCTTCAAATAAAACTCAGTTTATTGAAATAAATGTTATCCTAGGAATCCCATTTAATAACATTTGGCTGATTTTAACAAAAAGCATTATTTATGAGCTACCCATATGTGGAGTTGCCTCCAGCCAGCTTGTAATGAGTGTTCTATTACCCCTGAGTTTCAGCTAATTGGAAGCTATTGGGTAGATCCAAGTTAGGATTAGGTTTTGTGTTTGCACGTTGTCAAATCGAACAATGTTTGCATTTGTTATAGCACTTTATATTGAAATGTCTTCAAGCATTTGTTTTTGAAGTTTATGTTGGCAGACGGAACAGCTAATTCGACCCACAAATGTTGAATGGCTAAATCTGAGTCTTTGTGAATTTGGCGGAACAACATTGGCCAGGACATGAAGAGAAGCTCCAACTCTTCCTTTGAGATCGTGTCATGGGATCTTTTTAATATTCAACTGAAGGACTGGAACAAACCGACTGTGACTTTGGTTTAAAATTGGTCACTTACTCCATCGCTGTTCGTGGGACATTATAAGGCAAATTGGATCCAGTATTCACCCATAAAATGCACATAGAACATCACTTTAATAATAATCTTTGCATTTGATTTAGTGCTTTTCATGTCTTCTAGATGTCTCCAAACCACTTCACAGAATACAGTATACTGTAAAGTGAATTGACTGTATATTTGTGGGTGAAACACGGCAGCCAATTGCACACAGCAGTGTTCCACAAACAGTTGTGGATTGAAATTACCAATTTAAAAAAAAATTGGAGCCATTATCATCAGGCATGAGGAGTAAGGAAACTTGCCCAAGGTTTTGCTTTGCGTGGAATTGAATCCAGGTCTCTTGGTTGTAAGTAGGGTCCGTCGATATGGAAATTTTCCGATTTAGATATATCAATGGGCTCATATCGAGATATACCGAAATATCGATATTTTCGGGGTTTTCGTACTTGCATACCTGTATATTGTATTCGAAGACTATGAATACAATATGGCGGCTTTGCACCTCGGTCTGTGCATTGTGTATAGAGATGAGCATTCTGGGTCTTGTAGTTCAGTGCGCGTGCATTCCATTTTTTTTCAATATACCGACTTTTTCGATATATCGATATTTTGGAAATGTGTATATCGGCACATCGATATGAAAATTATATTGGATATAACCGATATATCGATATTTCGCCGGACACTAGTTGTAAGGCGAGTCCTCTAACCACTGAGCTACAGGATTCCACAAAACTCCACTTTCCATATACTGAAGTGAAATGAATTCTCAGGAAATTGTATTAAGGGCGCACATGCACAACTTGCAGGAAATTAAGTCAGTGACGAACTTGGGAAGTTGGCCATATTTTTACTCTTCATTACAACATCATGTCTGAGATATTGGACCCAGAATTCATAATAACAACATTGCGTCTATGCAGTGTATGTGCACAGGTAGGTTAGTTCAAGTCATTGCAGTGTTAGAATTGGAATGATCCACAGAGGTTGCTAAATGATTAACCTAGCATGCCCTAACCCAAGTATGACCTGTTATGTTGATTTAAAAATTAATAGCTACTGGAACGTGGAGCATCCTCAAATTTCCAGAACCATTGTACTGTAATGTTGTATGACCTTGTGTTCAGTGATGTTGAACGCAAAACCTGTTTATCTTTATAAAACAAGATATCTATGTTAAGGTTTTCCAGCTGAAAGATCGAATCCTTGACTGCTACAACCAGGTTTTTAGTCCATTAAATCTTTGCTGCTGTGCTTATCCACATGAGCTCTCCAATCTAATTCCACTCTCCTGCACACATCCTTCAATATTCCTTTCTGGAGCATCTATCTTAAGAAGCTATAGCTCTTTAGGGTTTTAGGGTCAGCCTGTTTTAATTGTCAGTGCTCTTGCTTTTGAGTCAGAAGGTTTAGGGTTCAATTCACATGTTGGGACTTTGAGTTCACAGTCTAGGCCCACACTCCATTGCGTTGCTCGGGTGTAATACAGCTGTTGTCCTTCAGGTGGATGTTAAATCAAAGCTCTCTCTCCTTGTTGAGGTGGATACTAATGGTTTTATGACAGTATTCAAAAAGAGAAGGGTGTTTCTCTTGTTGTCCTGGCCAATCCCTTACATGAAACCCATCTTTCGGTTCATGGCATAGCATCTTGTGAAACTCTTGAGAAATGCGCCTGAATGTAAATCAAATTTTGTAACTAGGATTGGTTGAATATTATCCTAAAATATTTTTTCTTTCTTTCTCCCTCGCTGCATAACATTTGCTAGAGTATATGGGATCAATACTTTTTCTCAAAACATTTTGTATTGCTCAAAACCATTTCATTAAAAAAGTGAACAGTTTATATTCAGTGCCTCGCGACCTGAAAGAAGCTCTACAAAAGTAATTTTGTTTTTGTTGTTGTAAAAAATGCATCTTCAGGTACATTGCAAGGTGACTCCACTGCCTGCTCTGCAAGTTTGTGATAAATCTGTCATAACCAAGAGGAAAAATCCATTACAGTACTGATCATCAGCACTCAGCAAATGCTGCTGTAAATTACTGCTGTGGTCAATGAGATGCTTGACTAAATCTGGAAGGTTAGTAATCCTTGTACCATATGATGGTAACTGTGTTTCCCGAATTATCATTTGAACAGGAACAGATTTGCTGTTAAATTCTTCTGTTCCACTGAATGTTCGATAATCCTCCTCTTGGCTCATTTTCCTTTTCATAAGCTATTGCAGTTGGACAGAAACAGGAGCCAGATCATATTCCCAGCAGTGGAATATTTTTCACAAGTTTGAGGAGCGAGCATATGTTTTCTTTCCGATCCCTGTTTTCTTGCCTCTGCATGGTCTAGACAAAAAAATCATTAATATTTCATTAGGGTTGGTACTGTGCTGGGACCACAGCTTTGACTTGTAATTCAGCATTTACTGTAATGCCACCGATTCATTGACTATGTTGAGAATTTGTCATAATCCTCGATGGAGAACAGAATATATGTAGCTAAGAAATCTTCAGGTTTCAATTCAAGATTGATTTATTTGGAGGAGGGAGGAGTACCAATTGATGATTAGTTTCTATAATCTGGATTATTTGGGCAGCTCATCATAAATTCAATTGTCTCAGCTCACTGGCCCCTTGTATGTCATGTAAGGTAATGTTTTCAGACACTGCTCAGTGGACAGGACTTTCTTGACTGTGGGTGATATTTGCAACTGGTAGTGTGTTTGTCCATTTCTCCTTTGGTGACCGCAAATATATAGTCAATTCAGTTTACAGTATATTCTGTGAAGCGCTTTGAGACGTTTAGAAGACGTGAAAAACGCTATATCAAATTCAAGGATCATATTATTATTATAGAGAACTGGGGACAGGGGAAAGGCCTTTTGTCACAGCAACCATGTCCCTTTTACATGATTCTCAACCTGCAGGGAGGAAATTGGAATCTGAAAATAAGGTTCTAGTCAATGTTTACGAAGTACAAAATCTCTTTGTGTCTTGTCATTGGTTGTTATTATTGTTGAGTGGTTGGTGACGGGTGGAGTGAAAGGGAAGTGGTGATGGTGAGGGAAGGAAATGGTGGAGGCTAACATTCAAGAAGTATGTTTCCATGTCTTTTTTGAACAATTGTGCAGTATTCTTTATTTTATATAACTACAGAACAACAACAAAATTACATTCTTAGAGCGCATTTCATGTTGGGAGGACATCCCAAGGCACTGAACAATCAGGTCGGGCCCCGAGCAGGGGAGTGGTCGAAATAGGGGAAGGAGAGTAGGAGAAGGGGAAGATTTAGGAGGGGAGCAGAAGGCACGGTCGAAGAGGAAGGTCTTGAGTCCGGCCTTGAAAGAGGAAAGGGAGGAGGTGAGGCGAAGGGATTGCAGGATGGAGTTCCATAGTGTGGGAGCAGAGAAGTTGAAAGCCCGGCTACTGATGGTAGGGCAGTGAACGCAGAGCAGGCCAGAGCCTGCTGAACGGAGGGGACGGGCAGGCTGATAGCGAGTCAACAGGTCAGAGAGATAGGCAGCGGCAAGACCGTGAATGGCCTTGAAGGTGAGGATGAGAACAATGGAGGTGGGACTTTATAACTGTTTAGACGCCACAAAGGGTAAAACGAAAATGTGTGGCACAGTAAACTTAAATCTGTAATGGTATGACCCTATCTCCTACTAGTGCTGGGGGCAGAGAAGACGGTGATATTTGGAAGCCTCCCAGATGTCTGTCCCATTGCTGCGGATGATGGTGCTTTATACATTTAGTCCATGCGCCTAAATGGGCTACTGACTCACCTTAACATGGTGCAGTGAATGTAATGTTGACTTTTTAGAAACAAATTTTGATGATTGATTTGGTGGTAGCATTGCGCACAGGCTGAAGATGTCCCAGATGCTACCCATAGAGGCGTACTACTGTAAAACTCCCATACGTCATATCTTTATAGATATACTTGCCTCAGTCGGAACATTCACCCAAGTCTGATTGAGTTTCTTATTGAAAACATTTAGGTCTTCGCACAACTTGTATCAAATACCTCCAAACTCATAAGGCAGCTAGTTCCCTTACTCCGTACTTACCGGCTGCTTTCAATCACGGGAAATGACGTTGATGCATGCACATCTATTGGCCAGCGGGACTGAATCGCGGGAAATGGACTTTTGATCTGTCGATGCATACACAGAAGAACATTTTCTGTGATTCCAATGCTTGATGGTAAGTGTGCACGTGGTGACTGGCCAACGTTCATTGAATCATGGAAAATGTAGACTTGACTCGTCACCATATGTGCACTTAACAGTTTCATTGAATTATTTATGTGCAGTGTGGATTGTTGTTTAAATCTGATTTTATATGACTTGTCCAGTTTGCCTGCAAATAGGACTTTACATAAATCATATTAAATCCTATTAAATCCATAAATCCTCCCTGCATGGTGGAGTCCTGTAGCTCATTGATCAGAGCACTCGCCTCGCAACCAAGAGCCCTGGATTCCATTCCCAGCAGGGCAAAATGTTGGGCAAGTTTCCTTACTCCACATGCCTCTGTTTACCTAACAGTAAGTAGGAACTCAGTTGTCAGTTGCTTGGTGGATTGCGTTTCTTAAAAAAACATAATTTGGTCAATGTAATTCAATGTAATTTGGTCAATTCAATCTATGACTGTTTGTGGGATTCCACTTTACGCAATTGGCTGCCCCAGTTCGCCCACAAATATGCAGTCAATCCACTTTACAGTATATTCTGTGAAATGCTTTGAAATGTCTAGAAGTTGTCTCAAATGCAACGATTATGTTTTATTATAGTCTTAATAGACTGCTGACATCGGCTCACATGAAGAATAGTCACTTGAGTGAGGTATCATAAAGAAAATTAACGGCAATAGAAAATAACCAAATAAACATTTTGGTGAACAGGATTAACTTTTTTAATTTACTTAGTTGAAAAGTGTTTACTCACTCAAAACTCTTGGCAAATTTAAGTAAATCAAAATAATGCTATAATAAAAATAATAATCCTTGTACAGTATTTAACAGTTTTATCATGCCAATGAAACATGTCAGATCTCTTCGCAAAATTTACTGTAAAGGGTAATAACTATATTAGTAGACAAATCCCTAAAGGAAAGATAATGCATGGTTGATTATAGCATAATATACTGACAAGCTGCAATAGGGTGCAAAATTGTATATTTAGAATAAGGAAGTGGGGAGAGGAGAAAGAATGATACTGTGGATGGAACTTATGCAAAGATGGCAAGTTTTATTTGTTTTCCTGCTCTCTCAAAACTTGTCCCCGGTTAATTAATGATTGGAATTTCCTATCAATGTACATAAAGATGTTATTTTTATGTCCGAGGATAATGATATAAAAATTGGTGTTGTGGTCACCGATTGGTGGAATACATTTATCCAGCAATCTTGTCAAAGATTAGGATTTAGATGTGACATCTGTTTACTTTTTGCCCTCTAATACTTCCTTATTTTCCTTTCCCCTCCCCACTTTCACGTGTCCTAATTAGCAAAACCGCTGAAATATTATTTATCTAGTTGCCTGAGAGATCAAATACTTCAGACTGCGTTTCCTTTTCCATTCATTTAGTTAATGTAAATCCCTGCATTTACTACAGTACTTATTAGTATACAGAACAATTTTGAATCTAATTTTAATTGTAATGGAAATTCTGGATCCCTCCAGTATATTTTGTATTAAACATCATGGTTTCCATAAGAAAGCCGAGGTATACTGGGGGGAAAAAAACGAATTCAGGTTCCTTATTGACTCTGCATCATGTGTGATACGATCCAGAATATACATATGTAAAACATGTATCTTTTGGATAAAGACTGGATTGTATATGTCTCTTATCCTGTCCTATGGTTGAATAGCCTGCACATATTATGCAAAATAGCCACTTGAATGAGAGCTACCACCATTTAATAATAAAAATTCTTGCATTTGATATAGCGCTTTTCATGTCTTCTAGACGTCTCAAAGCGCTTCATAGAATATACTGTAAAGTGAATTGACTGTATGTTTGTGGGAGAAAAGTGGCAGCCAATTATGCATAGTAGTGTTCCACAAACAGACGTGGGTTGAAGTGATCAATATATTATTGTTTTTTTCTTGAGAGATCATTATTAGGCCTATGGAGTAAGGAAACTTGCTCAAGATTTTGCCCTGCCTGGAATAGAAACCCAGGTCTTTCACTTGCTAGGCGAGTGCTCTAACTACCAAGCTACAGGACTCCACACATTTGTGGAGGATAAGAGTCATCTAAAAGATAGAGTGGAAAAATATATATTTCATGAATTAAATTAAATGTGTATTCCCCCTTCGTCTCGCCCCCCTCCTTTCCCATCTTCATGTCCCTAAATACCTTTCTCTTCGACCGCACTTACGGTCATAAAGATCTGTATCTACACTGTAGATCCCTCTGCTCGGTCGGTTCCAGCCTGCTCCATATCCCCTGACTCATCCGCCCCACCATCAGTGAGCGAGCCTTCAGCCACTTGGCCCCTATCCTATGGAATTCCATCCCTCAGTCCCTCCACCCCGCCCCCTCCCTAGCCTCCTTCAGGTCTCACTTCAAGACCGTCCTCTTCAACTGTGTCATCGGTCACACCCCTCTCCCTTCCCGACCCCAGGTTGGGTCTGAAACACTGACTGTCCATCATCTTGGGATGTCCCCTGACGTAAAAGGCGCTATGCAAATTTTATTTTGTTGTTTACTCTAATTTTTTGGACATTGCTGTGCTGTCCATTGCAAATCAGCTGCCGTGCTTCGCCTACAAATACACCGTTGGTACACTTTACAATAAAATCCTTTAAAGCACTTTTGAGATGTCTGCGCTACACTAAAGTGCAAGGATTATTAACATAACAAATTTGAGGATTAGTGTGCGTTGGCTTGTTACCTGCATTGTAGGCATTTTGATGAGGATCTGTTTGTCTTTTACATAAAAGTAAGTTGGTAGAGTTTATACTGGAGAGTTTATTGTGTGTTTACCGAGGATTTAATTTGGTCAATATTTACATGGCTGTAAGGTAGCAATATCTATGAATCTTTTGTACTTTGTCAACATGCAGCTGTTTAAGACGTTGCTCGTGTGTCTGCTCGTAATCATTGAAGTTTTCTTGTTGTTTTGTACCCTTTATGTACGTGTACCTCATCCATCAGTGGGCAGAATCCAATAAAACTCTGCGACTTTGTTCTTGTGAAATGCTGCGATTAATTTGAGCTGGAAATTTTAGGTTGTTATGAAGACAAATAACAGAGCAATAACAAGTGGTATCTTATATAGTCTTTCACATAAAGTAACAGTCTGTCTCGAAGCTCTTGACAAATACAGTGGTTATGGTAAGATGTCATTATCATGATGGTGAGGGGGATATGACAGAGGTATTCCACTGAAGTGTTTATAATATCACTATTGCATCAATGTGGGATTAGAATGTCGACCTTTCGTATATGGGATGATCAATGTAACAGTATAAAATGTTGCAGACACTAATTTAGTATGAGTATGAAGCCATTCAAATTGTAGATAGAGATAACCTTGGTTACATGCATATAGTTATATTGAGTATATAATAATTACATGCATAAAAACCTAGCGCTGGCAACAGTGATCATTATCATTTAATTCAAAGTTCCTGTAGGCTTTAATTCTTGCTGTGATTTATAAATGAAAGGCTTCACTGGAATGATTGCAGCATATCCACTATTTCAGCCTCTGTGTGAACTTACTTGGTATAAAATCCGGTTTATAGTGGCTCATGTTTGGGGTTCTCATTCAAAATGGTGATTCCTGACACAGAGGCTCAATAACATTGATGTGTTTGTAATGAGCCCTGCTGTCAATAAAACTTTCTCTGTTCCAGGCAGTTTAATTACACTACAAGTTTACATTTATAGAGCTCCTTTGTGTTAGGGGGCACTCGAGTTGCAGACTGTAGCCAAGGTGTGTGCAGAGTGGGGGAAAGGTGACCGAAAGCATGGTCAACGTCACTGTCAGGTAGTTTTTGAGATGCGTGTTGCACAAAGTGAGGAAGAGAGCAATGTGGTGTTACAATATGATGTTCCCTTTTGAATGAGGTTTGTTCATACTTGGGCCGCGTTGTGATTTTATTTCTCACCTATCTATCTTTTTCCTCCCCATGTAGAATCCTATAGCTCAGTGGCTAGAGCATTCGCGTTGCAAGCGAGAAGACCTGGGCAGGGCAAAAAGTTAGGAAAGTTTCCTTATTCCATACGCCTCTGTTTACCTGGAAGTAAGTAAGAACCCGGTTGTCGGCCAATCAATTTTCCGAGGGTAATAATCCCTCTAAAAAAAATAATAATTTGGTCACTCAATCAACAATTGTTTAAAGAACCCGCCAACGTGAAAGGCGCTCTATAAATGTAAATTTGTTGTTGTTTATGTGACACTTGTGCAAAATTAGCTGCTATGTTTCGCCCACAATATAGTTAGTACACTTCATAGTGCTGTATATATAGTATTCTGTGAAGCGCTCTGAGACGTCTCGAAGACATTGTAAGGCCTTATATCAAGTGCAAAGTTTCTTATGATGTTTTAGTCAACGAGTACGGACTGTTACGGTAGTGTTAGAGAGGTATTAAGAGATAGATTTGGGGCCCTATTTGGGGATTTCCCAATCTCAACCACCCTGCAAAGAGGGGCAACATCATGTGGTTTAGGAATTCTTTCTTAGGGATAAATGGAATAGGATCTCTTGATGTTTCTAAACAAATGGCATAAAGTGGTATGTTTAATCTTGTCTTGGCATTATGTAACCACTATATGATTTATTTTTCTTTCTCTGTTTTCAGTTTGGTGGTTTCTTTTGCTATAAGCCTTTTGACCATCACCAAGATTTCTCAGTTCTTCCTCAGACCTCTCTCTAATCAAGACTGACAGTGAGTTCTTTTGAACAGCTTGGGCTCACTTTCAGCTGATTGAAGTGTCCACTCAACATAAAATCCACTGCATAAATATAAATTGTTTGAAGCCATTAGGTAGCGATTAGGTAGCTAGATGCTGCAATATGAAGATGGGTATTCTGGATGAAATTGTATGAGCCGAAGAGCTGGTTGGAGCACTTAGTGGTTAGAGCACTTGTCTTGCAAGCTGGGGAGACCAAGCTGGGGAGACCTGTGTTCGATTCCAGGCAGGTCAGGGCAAAACCTTGGGCAAGTTTCTTTATTCCACAGCCCAATAATCCGTCCAAAAAAAACACAATAATAAAATTGGTCATTTCAATTCACGACTGTTTGTGGGACACTGCTGTGTGCAATTGGCTGCCACGATTCACCCACAAATATACAGTCAATTCACTTTACAGTATATTCTGTGAAGCACTTTGGGACGTCGATAAGACATGAAAAGCGCTATATCAAACACAAGGATTATTATTATTACTTAATCCTTACCTCTTGTGATATGATAAGACATTAAGTCCTTTTCAGAAGGAGAAAGGTGAAATCTGCTTCTGTCTTATAAACCAGTGTAATAACATTTTTCTCCAAGCATGAATGTTTGCAAGTGCAGAAAGAATCAATTTTATAGAGCAGATTAATTTTATAGGCTGCAGATGAGCTGGTTGGATTTGCCAAATCTTTTAACTTCTGCATAAATACTAGGCATTGTGTATACCTCACGGAAAATGTATTTCAGCATCCGGTTAGGTTAAGCAACACCCCAAAAGCAAAGATGCAAAAAGAGTCTGTGTACAATGACACAGGATGTTGCAGCATAAAATCATTGCACAGCTTCACCCTCACAAACAGTGGGTGTGGTGATCTGATCCAGCCACATAGTGGGGAATAATTGTTGAGTGGAGAACAGATGCTTCCTGGGGGGTGGGGATAGGGGAATGACAGGATTCGTCCAAGATACCAGGAGCCCGTCCCACAAGCCTCCTGGTGGCAACAAGTCTTAAAATACCAATCAATTGAATATGCTCAAAAGTTGTAGATATGCAAAATAGATAAAGATGGTTTATAAACCTTGAGCATTTTGTACAAACAAAACTGAATAGTCAAAAAGACTTTCATGTAAATTCAATCCAAAATTAATTTATAGACCTTAAAAGGCACATCAAGCTTCACATTAAAATCTCACCGTCATATTTTGAATCCAAACTGTCTCTGTTAGGTTTAGCGTGCATGGCTAACTTTCACAATTGTTCTAGCTGGCTTTTCACTCATCGTCTAAAAAAGGAGGAGGGGATGAAGTGCACAGCTGTCTTAAGCATCAGGGCCATTGTTTATCAGTGCACATTGGATTCTTTCGATGCTGTGTTATTCTCGGTGTGTACTGAATTAATTTATCAGCAGCCTGACACATTTTCCCAAGAAAATAGTTTTCTTGAAAGGTCTGTCTGCTTTTTTTACTTCAAAACAGTGGTTGTTCTACTTGGTACAGGAAGGTACACATAACAATATGCAAACCACGACTTCTTTCATTACAAATGAAATTGCTTTACTTCCCCGCCCCCCTCCCCCACCACCTTTAATCTAATGATTGTAACTCTTAATCTACAGATTACAAATGCAGTGGCATGTCGATAGCAGAACAAATAAATGTGACATTAGCGCTGGTTGAGGTGCGTTCATATGATCCAACATGGAATTCTTGAAATGTTTTATGTTAGGGAAATATTAACTAACCCTTAGATTGCCACTGGGACACAATGATTCACCACACTTTGTATCCGAGCCGAAATCTCTACAGAGTTGAAATCCTGCAGGTCAGGACGATGCTCAGAGATTTCCCCGGAGAAAATACAGTTTGTCATAGATGCCTTTTCCTGGGTCCTCAGTTTTTCAATCCCTCAGTCTCTGTGGACCAAAGGTGTCTAAATTTTTACCTTGCACAGTGTAATATTGAACTCAATAGCACTACGAAAGCAATAAACATACATACTCCCAATAACCAGCCACATTTTTGTTATTCTTATTTAATTTAATTCAATAAAATACTTAACCTTTTTTTATCCTTGCCAGAGCAGTCTTTACTATTTATGTTCTTTTCCTCTTTTTATGCTCTAACCTTTTTTTATTCTTACTTTATTTCCCCCTTTTTTCCTATTCTGACGCCTCCTATTCCTAATTTATTTTGAAAGCATGAGCAAGATTTTTAATGCCTTTAAAATCTGACTTGATAGTTGCAACTAGGGTCCGGCAATATATATCGATATATCGCTAAAACCCGATATAATTTTCATATTGATACGCCGATATAGGCATTTTAAAAATATCGATATATAGAACAATCAATATATCGAGGTAAAAAATTGGAATGCGCGCACACTGAACTACAAGACCCAGAATGCTCATCTCTTTACACAATGCACAGACCGAGGTGCAAAGCCACCATATCGCAGTGCTCGAATACAATATACAGGTATGCAAGGGGTGTGGGGGTGAGAGAGACAGCGGGGGGGGAGGGGGGGTGGGGGGGGCGGAGAGAGGGACAGCGGCGGAGAGGGTCGGAGAGAGGGACGGCGGCGGGGGGAGGGAGGAGAAAGGGACGGTGGCAGGGGTGAGGGGGGAGAGAGATGGGGTGGGATGTGATAATATACAGATAGAGATGGGGGGGATGTGAGAGAGGAGAGAGACACAGAGACACAGACAGAAAAACACAGAGATGGAGAGAGTGAGTGTGAGAGACACAGAGAGAGAAAGATATTTACCTCCTGAGGAGATAGGCCCCGAATGCGCGCACATGTGCAGTACGAAAAACCCAAAAATATTGATATTTCGGTATATCTCGATATGAACCCATCGATATATCTAGATCGGAAAATTTCCATATCAACGGCCTCTAGTTGCAACCAATGAAAAGTACATACTGCAGTGGTTTACGAGCTGCTGAGTTTAACGGCATGAATTTCCTGATGCAATTTGCAAATCTAAACTGCAAATGGAGACTCAACAGGTATCCCCAAGAGTGCTCTGTGGGTGAATGAGGGTTAACAATGGTTACATTGATGGGTTAACCATTACTAGTGAAATACTGTTTGACTCAAACCCTGTGGAGAATAATTTACTAGGCTGTGGCTGTTCCTCCAGAACGCCTCAAACAGAAGAGAATATGATTTTCCAGTACACAATAGAGGGTTTGCACCTCCTAGGAATATTCTCTTCTGAGAGAAAAGTGATTTGCTCCCCACTGAGGTTTGGTTCAGCAACAAGCGCAACACCACAGAACTTGGCTTCTGTTTTGATCTGTTTCCTTGGTCTTTCCTGCGTAGATATTGGCATTGTTCAACTGAAAAGTATATCCTTAACTATCAAGGCAATTTTTTGGCCACCCAACCATTACCAGATTTCAATCGCTGCACATCTAATATTGCTCTCACCGGAATGGTCCAGGCTTGTGTAAATGTTCGGTATGCTACCCCTTGTGAAGGGTGCTATATAAATGCTTTAATTTCCCCTGTACTAAGTCAAAGAGGTATTTACGTACCCTGGGGCTGTTGCTACTGTGGATTTACTTATTTATACAACACTTGTGGCAGAAAGGATGCAACTGTAAGCTCACACAACCTAGTGTTTGTTTGCAGAGTCGTGAACTCTGACTAGTTCTGCCTGGAGTCCTTTGCACGCTGGCATAGGGAAGCTCTATATGCAGTACAGGCAGGAGGGAAGAGAGAGCAATGCTTTTGTTTGGCAGCGGTGAAATACAAATGCAAGTTAAATGCTTGCATCTGGTCCTCACATGTTCTGCAAGTCAGAAAGTTCAAAGGTCACAGTGTTTACAGTGGGACCTTCTACTCCAGGCGTATAACACTGTTGCCAGAAAATCTACCCACCCACGTCCAGGTGTTCATTATGAATAATAATAATAATAATCTTTGCATTTGCAATAGTGCCTTATCATTTCGTTGAGACGTCTCAAAGTGCTTCACAGAATATACTGATTTAAACTCTCATTTGGTACGTTGCTCCATAACCTCTGACATCCTAGTTCAAGTGCAGATCAACAACATTAACTAGCGTCCTTCATGTATTTAACATCTCTTGAGTGCTTCACGGGGATGGGGATGAACATGAAACCAGGGAGTGGGAGGTAACCACAGGTTCATTCAAACAGGTTGGATTTGAAGTGGGACTTAGAAGGAAAGAGAACAGAGGATGAAGATGGATTGGCGAATGGATGAAGTTCAAGAGGTTAGGGGCATAGAACCTGAAGGCTTGAGCACCAATGATGGTGTGGAAAGGGACAATGGGAATGCACTGCTAGCCTGAGTTAGCTGAGTGGAGTTGACGAGTAGAGGAGGAGGGTTGAAAGAGATTGAAGAGAAGGCCCCATGATGTGAAGTTTCCGATTATAATGTATAGGTTGGATTATGATACACCGGGGAAATGAGAATGAGCAGCTGATGCTGCCTACCTCTTGGTTGGGGTCAAACTGAGGTCCACAGTCACAATGTGATGCATTGTTTCCGAGAGGAATGATGGGGGAAGTGGAAATATACAGAGTAGAGCAGTGAGTTGTCGGGGGAATATGGAAAGGTGCTTTTCTAAGGTTAGACTTAGTGGGCACTCGATAGGTGCTTTTCTAAGTTTACTTACTGCTAGGTAAACAGGTATTTGAAGCAAAGAAACCTGCCTGAGGTTTTGCCTTGGAATTGAACCTGTGTTTTCTCGCTTGCCAGTAACCACACGTTATGGAACTCATGATTGAGTGTTTACACACACACACACACGCACCATATGTGTGCAGAGAATGGTCTGATACTTTATGGTCTGAATCGAGCCTTCAGTTTTTCTGCTCCGACTCTATGGAATTCCATCCCCCAATCCCTCCGTCTCGTTTCTTCCCTTTCCTCTTTCAAGGCCGGTTTGAAGACTTTCCTCTTCGACCGTGCCTTTTGTTCCACCCAGAATTTTGCGACCTCCCCTACGTGTTTCACCCCTCCCCGTACACTCCCCTCCCAGCTCGGGTCACACGCCTCCTGTGCAGCGCCTTGGGACGTCCTCCCGACATGAAAGGTGCTTTATAAGTGTAATTTGTTGTTATTGTTGAATCGGTTTAAGAATAAATGTTAATATATTAAGGGGATATGTTCAGTAAATGCAGCAATGAAACATTATTTTAAAGCTATGCACATTCATTTAGTAACATAATATTAGGTGTTTTAATCTTTTTAAAATTCTGTGCTAAAATAATAATCCTTGCATTTGATATGATGCTTTTCACATCTTCTAGACATCTCAAAGCGCTTCACGAAATATACTATAACTGTATATACAGTCAAACTATATATGACTGTATATTTGTGGATGAAACTTGGCAGCCAATTGCACACAGCAGCATCCCACACAGTCGTGGATTCAAGTGACCAATTTATTATTGTGTTTTTTCTTGAAGGATTATTATTAGGTGTGTGGAGTAAGGAAACTTGTCCAAGGTTTTGCCCTGACCTGCCTGGAATCAAACCCAGGTCTCTCACTTGTAAGGCATGTGCTCTAACCACTGAGCTGCAGGACTCCACAGTTATTTTTTGAAGTTCTGGTGAACAGGTGAGTGGAGGGGACAGATTGGAGGAGTGGGTCAAACAGGCAATGCAGGTTCCTGATCCTCCCATTGATCACAGGTGTACAGGTTTCCTTTCAGCTAATAGTGCTGACAGAGCTTTATTTGATTTTCAGCAGTGTGTTCTGTGGTTAGATATCGCCTTGGGCATGGGGCCGGGTTGCTGAGAGAGATTTGTTGTTAAGTTATGCATTACAATGAATGCACTTAAGTGAATTGCGAAGACACTAAACATTAATATCTCACACACTTCTCCACTTCCTTCTAGTGGGCACTCGATAGCTGCACTATTTGATGTCCAGATAAGACAGGTCATTTTATGGAAGGGCCACTTTTTGCTTAATTTTGCTGTTTGCAAGACTAGCACCAAGAGGCAGGGTTAAAATAACAACTGCAACATTCCCAAGTCTGCCTTTCCTGTTCTCGATGCTGTCACTCATCTGAAAACTGGTGTTTTAGGTTGTATTTTAATGTGTGCGGAACCATGACCCTGAATAGCTGGAGAGAAGTGAATGGTTGTTTTCTGCCGGATGAGAACCTTACTCACACTTTCACTTTTCCAAGGTCAGGACTGGTGCGAGTCGGAATTACTGGTAAATCAGGACTGGTACGGTAGAGTTACAATGTGCAGTTGGGTAACAACTCAGCATTAAATTATGGTCGTAGGTACTATCCTAAAAGGTACCTATATCTACACCACTCGGTGCTTGCTTTAGGCAGTTAGGCTTTTTAGTTGCCATTCATTATTTTCTTGTGTTTTGGAAGGAGAGGGGAGAATTATTCATGTTGTATTATCAACCCACAGTTTGCATTAAATGATTTCTGGGCTAATGTTTTGTTCATGCCCTTTTACGACCACTCATGGACCATTTAAAAAAAAGATTGCATGCTTATTAACTGCTGTCAGGCAGCTACAATTTAAACAGCATGCCTCGTAAAATGCCAGCCATGAGGGAAGTTCACTGCTGGGGTTAGCAATTGTATTTTATACGGGCGATTGATTAGGAAGCCTCACCGATTTGTATATTTATATGGGGAAAAAAAGACTTTACCTAGCTTATTGGATTTGTGAGTAGAATTGCCACCACTAGTGCTGTTCTGTTTTATTATCTTTAAAAATTCCCACTTTAAGTGTCTGTCTTGTGTCTGTTGGTTGTCATGAAAGTGGAAGGTGGAGGGAGAGAGAAAAAGGAAGCCTTGCCATCTGCTGGAGCAAATTTATAAAGAAGCAAGTATTCGCAGAATGCAGGGGGTAATGGTGAATGGTTGTTTCTCAGACGGGAGGGAAATATACAGTAGTGTCCCCCATAAATGACTTGGATTTGGGTTTGGAGACCAACATTTTAAAGTTTGCAGATGACTCACTTGGGAACGTAGTAAACAGTGAGGAGGATGGTAGCAGACTGCAGTAAGACATAGATAGACTGGTGAAATGGGCAAAACATGGCAGATGAAGTTTAATGCAGATAATTCTGAAGTGATGCATTTTGGGAGAAAGAATAAGGTCTTTGAAGTTGGCAGTTTGATAGAGCTATTTTTAAAAAAGCTTATGGGATCCTTGGCGTTATAAACAGAGGCAGAGAGTACAAACGAGAGTTCTGCTGAATCTTTATAGGTCACTGATTAGGCCACTATTGCATCTAATTCTGGGCACCACACTTTAGGAATAATATCAAGACCTTGGTTGGAGAGGATACAGAGAAGATTTACTAGAATGGTACCAGGGATGAGGGACTTTAATTATGTGGAGAGATTAGAGAAGCTGGGATTGGTCTCCTTAGATCAGGGAAGGGTAAAGGGAGATTTAACAGAGGTGTTCAAAATGATGAGGGGATTTGAAAGAGTAGATAGGGTGAAACTGTTCCACTGGCAGGTGGGTTGGTAATCAGCACACATAGATTCAAGATAATTGGCAAAGGAACCAGAGGGGAATTGAGGAGAATTTTTTTTTTTTGCAGTCAGGGATGCATTGCATGATTGGGGAGTGGAAATAGATTTATTAACAAATTTCAAAAGGGAATTAGATAGGTACTTGAAAAGGAAAAATTTGCACTATTGGTTGAATGGTCTCTTTCAGTGCTGTAATATTCTATGAACATCTTCATGGACTGTCCTTGTATTTTCCATGCGTGTGTGTTGCGTTCTCTCTGGAAGACCAGTTTTGTACTTCGTTTTGTTAGCC
This sequence comes from Hydrolagus colliei, assembly GCA_035084275.1. Taxonomy (NCBI): domain Eukaryota; kingdom Metazoa; phylum Chordata; class Chondrichthyes; order Chimaeriformes; family Chimaeridae; genus Hydrolagus; species Hydrolagus colliei. The sequence goes on along the minus strand of CM068742.1, from coordinate 26,710,337 downwards.
TGGTTTCAGGGAAGCGAGGGAAGTGCAAAGTATCATCCCAATCACTTTGTTTTACTTGTTGATGTGACTGAGTTGATGACAGTGTGGGTGGCACTGGCAACTGCCCTTTATTTTCTTTCCATTGCTTCTTGTGGTAATATATTCTATTGAGGTCCTCTCAGCTGAGATTTGCAACATTGAATCCAGAAGGGATTTCTCTCTTTCTCTTTTGTATCCCCACAATTGCTGTATGCATCCTTGGAACAAAGAGATATAATGTAATATGGCAAAAACAAACATTGGCACAGTGATATACAGGTACCATTAAACAAAAGTCTGAGGAAAGGCCAGGGCAAAATTGTTTTCTCAACAAATCCATTTCTGAAATCCTACTTTAATAATCTAAGATTGCAAATATTTCAACTTTTCAACAGTTCAAATATCGGCACATTTTCTATTTGAGCGCTGTAAAATGAAAACAATTGAAATATAAAATAATTATTAAAAATAAATAAAATGATTAAAATAATATAGTAATAATAATCCTTGCATTTGATATAGCGCTTTTCACATATTATTGACGTCTCAAAGCGCTTCACAGAATATACTGTAAAGTGAATTGCCTGTATATTGGTGGGCGAAACATGGCAGCCAATTGCACACAGCAGTGTCCCACAAACAGTCGTGGATTGAAATGACCAATTTTAAAACACAATTAAAGACACTTACAATTGGAATACAATGAAAATATGTCAATACTGCTCATTGGAAATGCTGGGAATATGAATTGAATTTTGTTTCTGAATATTTCCATTTTTAGTGAGGATTGAGCAGCTGCATTGGTGAATTTTAAACTAACCTATTTATATGCAGAATATTACTTGTAAATGTTGAAATATTTATAACATATTAAAAATCTCTATTTCTAAGTAAATGCAATACAGGTTCATTCATTTGCAATACAGGTATCCCTCCCCAACCGCGGAGGATATGTTCCTCAAAACCTCCGTGGTTGGTAAAATCGCGGTTGGAAAATGCATACATGGGGATAGGGGGAGTAAGTTCGCGTTTCGTAGAACTACACGCAAAAAAAACACATACAGTTATAACATACATGGGGATGGGGGAGTAAGTTTGGGCACATTGGCTGCCAGATCTGCAGCAATATGCGAGATTGTCTGACTGACTAATCTACAGAGAAAGAGAGAGAGAGAGAGAGAAATCATGGTGGGTGACACGGAGGGTGGGGGTGTGGGGCTGTGCAAAAGGTGGTGTGGTGGGTGACATGCTGATAGGGGGAGTAAGTTTGGGAGCATTGGCTGCCAGGATCTGCGGACATAGAGAGACACAGATAGAGAAAGAGAGAGAAATCAACGGAGATTTACCTTAATCCTAAGAAAGAAGCGTTGTCGCTGGTTGATTGCAACATAGCAACTGGGTCCTAGTGCTATACGTTAGCTTCGCACACACACAATACCTGTAGATCCACGAGTGCAGCTAGACGTGGAGTAGTAAAGATGCTGATAGGCGGGAAACACGGAGCGGATGAATACACACCAATACGCGGATGAATGCGGTCCCTTGTTTGGAAGAGTGAAACTTGAAAATTTAAACCCGAGGATTTAAATCGCAGATGCGCAAAACAAGGGTTGTCGCATTTAGCAAACTGTGGATGCATGAGTTTCGTGGGTGACGAGGCCGCGGTTGGGGCGGGATATCTGTATACACGTTTTTAAGTGAAATGCGATAAACTGACATGGATCATGAAAACCTGCGGAAAGTTTATTTACCTCTTTCTGAGCTTTCTTACCAAAAATAATTTTTGTAATTCCTCAGCATTTTCTTTATTTTCCGTATTTTCCAAGTTTTTAAATTGATATTGGTGAAGCATCTATGCTGCACACAAAATGTTGGTCACACAGATTTGAAGAATGATTCCACCAATATCTCCACACTCCGGGACTATCCTGCACAAACAAAAAATAGTTTTTTTTTGCGCCTTTCACGTCAGGAGGACTTCACAAGATGCTGAAAGAATGCTATTATAAATACAAGTTGTCATCATCTGCATCGTTGTTCATGTTTCATTCACAATGATTTTGAATGTAATGGGCTGTTGAAGAGGCAACAATGCATCTGATCAGCCGTTGGAAAATTTCAATGTGAAGCCATGATTTGCATGGACTTTACGGCGAGCCATCGCGTGACAGGGTCCAGTTTCACTCCTGATCTAGAACACTTTATTCAGTAAATGAAACTGGTGACAGACAAACGGATGAAAATAACGATGTGTCTGTCCTCAATGCTGTTCTTTAGCAGCGGATTTACCATTGTTTGTTTATTAATAATAATAATCTCATCTGCTAGACGTCTCAAAGCGCTTCACGGAATATACTGTAAAGTCAATTGACTAAATATATGTGGGTGAAACATGGCAGCCAATTGTGCACAGCAGTGTCCCACAAACAGTTGTGGATTGAAATGACCGATTTTTTTTTTTTTTTTTGAGGGATTATGATCAGGAGTGTGGAGTAAGGAAACTTGCCCAAGGTTTTGCCCTGCCTGGAATCAAACCCAGGTCTCTCGCTTGTAAGGTTAGTGCTCTAACCACTGAGTTACTGGACTCCATGACTACAGTAAAAGCCTGTTTATCCGGCACCCTCGGGACCTGGCCAATGCTGGTTAAATGGCATGCTGGATATTCGGGCGGCAAGTTGCCGAAAACCCAACAGAAAAAAAATTAACTTTTTTTTTAAACATACCATATTAATAATAGACTAAATAATAACAGAATATTGTATGGATACTTAACCAATAAACCAATAAATATCAATTACAGTCTATAAACACAGCACACAATCACAAAGCAAACTTCTACAATGGCGGACGGAAGAGTTTTTTCTTTTTAAAGGGGCACTGTCAGTTTTTTCCCCCCTTTTTTCTTTCTATCTTTATCTCCCTCCTTCCTGTTTTCTCTCTCTTTCACATACACACTCAGTCAGTCTGCCATCTCAATGGCTCCAAAACCAACCTCCTCCACTCTCATTTTCCATCTAAATTAATCAACTCACCCCCTCTCTCCCTTCCTCTCCCCCTTCTCTCTCCCCCTCCTCTCTCTTTACCCCCCACACCCTCTCCCGCCTCTCTCTCCTTCTCCCACCCCACCCCCCACCCAAACAGTGTATAAACCCACAATACAGTTAGGCTACACAGGCAATGTTTTATTCGTCAGAGAGAGGGAAAGAAAGAAAGGGGAAGAGATAGAAAGAGAGAGGGAGAGATAGAGAGGAAGGAAGGAGAGGGAGAGAGAGAAAAAGGAGAGGGAGAGAAAAAGGAGAGGGAGAGAAAAAAGGAGAGGAACAATGTCGTTTTAAGATGAAAAACTGGAAGTGCCACTACCGACAGCATTCAGAGCTAATCGTACTGTACTCTCGTGCGACAATTGACTCATTAAGTGTGCCACGGCGATTGTGCTGGTTGAGATCCGGTTATTCGAATGTGGACTTTTTTAGGCTCCTTTTGTACGGAAGTTACGGTTGAACAGGTCACGAATAAACGGGCTTTTACTGTATTTTAAAGGCAGTGAAAGGTCATGAAGTGTTTTCAATGTTTACAAAAGCTGCCCATTTTACTAGTTTTCTGCATTCACTGCTTTTTTCTGTGCTTGATCCCTGTTTTTCTGTATTTTATTGAATGCACCAACTTATTATTTCTTTACCTTTGAAACTCGTGTTTGGAGATCGCACCGTTTATTGGCAGGTTAATTGAATTTTGACATGTGCGTTATGCTGTGTATGAATTTTATGAAGCTTAACATAGCATGTGAAAATGTTTCACATTACAAACTGTATCCAGAATGCCTGTCAGACATCAAGCCTTGGATGAGAGTACTTTCTTCAGTTGAACACAAGACTGAGGCCCTCCTTATTGGCTTCTGTCAGCGCCCCACACCTCAGGTGCCGACAGCATCACCATCCATGGATGCACACGCCACTTCACTGAGCCAATCTGGAACCTTGTTTGTCTCTCAATTATCCTCTGTACCCCACATCGGTGCCATAACCTGCTCTACCATCTTATTAGCCCATACTCCTAGCTCGGGTGTCTAGCCAGCATTGTCAAGCTCTTGGGAGATGTCTTCCTTACGTCAAAGGATCTATATAAATGTAAATTGTGCTTTCAGGCACTTTACCCAAATTGCTGCCATTCAGTCGCTGCCATTCAAGAGCCCAGTTGTTGAGCGTAGGTGAGATACAAGCAATGTGAAGAATCTTAGCTGAGACTTTTTTTTTGTCCTTGAACATTCTCGACACAGGAACACTCACTTTCCAGCAAGGCAGTAATTAGGAGCAGAAACACCAGCTCACCGGGACTCTGAGGCCATGGGTAATAATAATAATAATCCTTATGATAATGCTTTGTCATGTCTTCTAGACTTCTCAAAGTGCTTCACAAAATATACTCAAATGACTATGTTTTATGGGCAAAATGATACGCAGTGCTCTCTCCATGGCTGACCCCAGGCAGTTCCTCTATGACCACTGTCATAGCTTGCATGGCTTGAGGCCACATCATATAACCCACTGGGTATACTGATATCTGTGTGCAAATTAGCTGCCACATTCACCTACAAAATACTGTCTCTACAGTATACAGTAAATACTGTGAAGCTCTTTGAGATGTTCTCCCCATGTAAAGCGCTCTGAGATTCCATCTGACATGGATAGCGCTATATCGAAGTTCTTGTTGAAAGTTGCTATCTGAAAAAAACAGACTGTAGGCAAATGCGAATTGCCCTTGGCATCCGCAAACTAGGGAGAAGAAAGCAATAGGCAAGGACTCCTGATCGCTATCCGATAATCTCTGCTGGAAAGTGCACACGCAAGTGAAGCATGTGCCAAGGACAGGATGTGACTTGGTCCTCAGTGTGCAATGCACAGTCACATAAGCCACTCCTGTGGCTTAGTGGTTAGAGCACTTGTCTTTCAAGCTGGGGAGACCAAGCTGGGGAGACCTGTGTTCGAATCCAGGCAGGTCAGGGAGAAATCTTGGGCAAGTTTCCTTACTCCACACGCCTAATAATAATCCGTCCCCCCAAAAAAACACAATAATAAAATTGTCATTTCAATCCACGACTGTTTGTGGCACACTGCTGTGCGCAATTGGCTGCCGTGATTCACCCACAAATATACAGTCAATTCACTTTACAGTATATTCTGTGAAGCACTTTGGGATGTCAATAAGATGTGAAAAGCGCTGTATCAAATGCAAGGATTATTATTATTATAACCATTAGACACCCACAATATCAGTCAGTATCTGTGGAATTGTGCTCGACTATAAATAGCCCTTACAGGAAAATAAGAGCTGGAATTGGTACGAGAAGGAAAAACGAACAATAATTGGACTCCTCCAGCTGACCGTATAGATACCTGAGGGAAATTCTAACTCTGGTGTGGTTCCAAAAGCTGTTTGTTTTCCAGCATTGCAGCACTATTAATCCCACTTCCCCATGCTCTCCCCATAGCCTTTTAAAAATGCCCTCCTCAACTATCTATCCCAAATGTGTATCTATCTATGCACGCTTTCATCCTTGATTGATTAAAATACTGGACTCCAAATGCAAATTTGTAGATTTCTGATCACAAACTTCGGGATACAGCACCTGTTCCTGCTGAACGTGCACTGAATAGCAGTGTGCCCCCGGCCTCATTGCTCAGGGATGTATGAAAAAGTCAATTTGACATTGAAATTATTTTTCCTGTTCGTCTCCGCCCTTTCCCCTGCGGAAGCAGCATCCTCTCCACCTTACATGTTCCCATGGCCTCGCAGCTGAGCTGCAACTGCTCTTGTGTGGATATCCGTAGCTGTGAATATAGGTCAATCAGGCCAGGCCGACAGTGTCAGTAAATTTAAGTGTCACTCCAAAGATTCCCTGGAAATCCTGGTCAAGTCTTGAGAAACTGCCCGGATAACTATTCAGCTTTCTGGCAGAAATGTTGATTTGAAGGATCAATGAGAAAGGGTTTGTTTTGTGTTACTGCGTTGGTGATGAAGAAGACTTTTTGAACTTGCTTGCCTTCAATTGATGTTCCATATTCGTTCAAAGAATTGCTTAGACTGAAGATAATTTTCTAAAGCGGTTAAAGTGGACCTCTTTTTATAGATCAAGAGTTCAGTAATAATCTTTACATTTAGTATGGTGCCTTTCATGTTGGGAGGGCGTCTCAAAGCACTTCACTGATATGCTATAATCAAGTCCAAGGGTTATTATTATTATCAATAGTAAAATTAATAATAATAACAATCCTTGCATTTGATATAGCATTTTTCATGTCTTCTAGATATCTCAAATCATGGAATCCTGTAGCTCAGTGGTAAGAGCACATGGGTTCAATTCCTGGCAGGGGAGCGAAACCATGGGCAAGTTTCCTTATTCCACACACACGCCTGATAATCATCCCTCAAAAAACAATAATAAAATTGGTCATTTCAATCCGCGGCTGTCTGTAGCACACTGCTATGCACAGTTAACTGCCGTGTTTCACCCACAAAATATATAGTCAATTTGCTTTTCAGGAAATTCTGTGAAGCGCTTTGAGAAGACGTCTTGAAGGTGTGATTTGCTATATCAAATGCAAGGATTATATTATTACGTAACATCTGTAGTACATCATCTCTCAAAATGCAGCAGCTGGGAGACAGGAAGGGGAGAAAGATAAACATTTTTTTGCACCCACATTGTTCCCTTTGGAAGCCCATTAAAAAATTTGTTGTGATCCGCTTTTGGCTGGTTGACAAGTGTTCAGTTGCTGTAGTCAAAAGCACTGATGCAAGCTGAGGAAAATAAATGTTCTGGACGTTACAAAGCAGATGCTCTGACTTGGTGTATGTGCACACATTAATGTCCTAAATAAAACAAACACAAATCAACTGACCCGCAAAGGAGTTTTGAAGTAGACCAGGATCTTTCCCATGCTTGACTGAATTAGGCCGTTTTATGTTTATCTGGATTATGTGTATATCACACGTTTCACACTTAAGACTTTTCTGTGTCTCCACACAACTGGAGTGCCTCCAACTGTTTATACTCCTATCTTTCAAATGACAGTATCTTGTTTGATTTACGTGAACCAATCTGAATGCAAGAAATTCACATTTCAGGAAATAGTTTCATGTCAGTGTGTGCAGTACTTTTCCAAAGGAGGACATGGGAGGAGGCAAAAATCTGGTTTATTTCTATTGAGCCTGTGGTTGTAGATTAATCTGATTGCAGAGCGGAGAGCCACAAGGTTGATTTGTTGAATTATGCAATTGGGCAAGCGATTAATGTTGGCAGCCAAAAGATATTCAGTGGGTTTAAAGGTAATGTCTGAATCATACATGTAAAATGCTAAATTACCTGTGCAATTTGTCTGTCTTCCTTCCTCCCTCCCTCCCTCCCTCCCTCCCTCCCTCCCTCCCTCCCTCCCTCCCTCCCTCCCTCCCTCCCTCCCTCCCTCCCTCCCTTTCTTTCCTTCCTCCCTTTCCTCCACCCATCCCAGACAAGTAATCGTAACAGGTCTAAACTTTGAAGGGTGAAATGCAATCATTCAACAAAAGGCCAAGAATTTACTTCCGTTCTGCAAGTTGGTAAAAGTTTCAGCAATCCTGTTATTTTTTTTTAGCAAAGGTATCTGTCTACAAAACAGGTGACAAAGGTGAGACCAAGAATTATTGAGGAATCTCACTGATTTCAATACCTGTAAAAGACAGGGCAATGTTTCAGGTAGAAACATTGACGTTGAGATTATTTTTTATTTTCCTCTCCACCCTGATACCAACCAATATCAGGTACATATGTTAACTGCATTGACAATGTAATCAGTAACAACATTTTTCATTTGTATAGAGTCCTTGACATAGGATGACATCTGGGAGTGCTTTACAGTGATTCTGAGCACTGCCAAGCAGAGGAGAGGGGGCAAGGGGGAAGTTGACAATAGCAGCTTCCATTAATACAGCCTTGTTCACATGGTAGTGCCTCAGAGTGCATTGTTGCAATAAGTTTTAAGATGGGAATTAAGGACAGATAGTGTGGGTGTGAAACAGAAATGTGGAGGACATTTGTCCAACAGACATTGTCCAACGATTGATTTCTGGTGGTTGTGGTGGACACCACCTTTTGCTCAGCCCCTGCAACCCAAAACCTTAACTGGTGGGGTGATCCAAGCTGGGCAAGCAGCAGCAAGTTTACCAGACAGTGTTCTCAATGATTTTCTATGTAGTAACAGCTGGTTGAACTCCAGCAGTACCCAAAGTAGTACCCCAAGTAGTACCCAAGCTCTGACTCTGGCCAATCTATGCCTAATATTTTGCTGGATCAGATAAGCAGGGTGTGTCTGTCCTCCCAGGCAGAGTGCATATTCCATTCTAGACAAACACACTTCTTTGTAAGTGGTGTGCATATAAAGAACTTGGTCTAGTTTTGATATTCTTAAGCACAGTATTGATTCCCATATCTGCTTAAACACTCGGCTGACCAACACAACACACACAGATTATCACTTTGAATATCATTGACGTTGAATTGAAATTGATGGAAAGGCAGCGTAAGAACTCAGGCAGTTGTAAATAAGAGCAAAGGTTGAATAATGTTGTACAATTCAAAGATATCAACCGAAGGATTGCCTCTCTTATACAGTTGAATTTGCTTTAGCTGGATGCCAGTTAACCCAGGATGCCAGGTAAATCAGATGAAATGCATGGCCCGATTCATTTGTATTCTTACTTGTTGAAAATATGCCAGTTAATTTGGACAAACATCCAGTGAATATGGGAAAAATCCAGCACTGTTCACTTGTGTGTCTCGAGCGGCTCAATTCAGCCATGTGCTACTCTCTATGGAAATGGGAGGATTCACACTGCGATTGACAGCAGTCTCCAGCCATTCACAATACTGTTACTGACTATCAGTGAATGATAGGGTGGAGGAACCGGGAAGAAAAAAAGGGAGAGAATGGAGATGGAAGGAGTCAAATTGCGATCGATTGACAGCAGACTCCATCCATTTACTCCAGTGGGACAGTGACTACATCTGGTGGACAGTGGTCCAATGGGAACGGCAATGGGAGGGAAGAGGTGCTCAGCAAAGAAGAAAACTTCCTGCCACAAAGGTACCTAAATGTACCTTTGCTGATCAAAAACAAAATTCAATACATTTAGTCCTCACTTTAATGTCGCAGTTGTGTTTGCGAAAAGTGCGAAACGATGTTAAGCAAAAATCGTGCAAGAATAACGGACGTTTAAAGTAGTTTGTTTCCACCCATGCAAACGATCTAATAGCGAATGTCGCAACGTTAAATGAATATATGTTCCCCTATGTATCAGCAACATAATAACGAAACAACGTTGGCCAAAGCAAAGTTAAACGAGATCTACCGGTATAGGTAAATGCATAGTATTTCACTTAAATTTAACATGCCTAATCAGAAGTAAAAACGGGAGATGCATGTATTCTTTGGATGGGACACAACTTTCCAGTGGAGAAGTTGAAAAAGACCATTGAATGTTATTTGACCCATCACTCGCCATGTAGAAACAGAGCTAGTGAGCAACACTCAAGACAAACAGGATGCATTGCCAAATCAGTTGTGTTTGGATCCCCAAAAGATACACACCAACGCTGTGATACAGTGGGGCTGCCTCGGCCTTAGAGCCAATGCAGAGGAGAGCAATGAAGATAATCTCCAGTGTTTGAGAAATTAATCATGAGGAATGATTAGGTAAGAGAGGGCTCTTCAAATTTGAAATGATATATCTCAAAGGAGACCAAAGGAGATGTCTATGAGATACTAAACGAGACTGAAAAAATAAACCTGGAACTATACTTTCAGGTACACCAAGCTAACAGGGCAAGAGAGCGAGCTAGGGTTGTGAAGGACCTTTTTATGAAAGAAATGTGAGAGAGTATTTAATTCCACAGACTGTAATTAACAGTCAAAATGGGTTATGGTGATCAAGGTCAGAACATTTCTGGCTAAGTGTAATTATGCTGGTTTTTTTAAAGTTCTGAGTCTGACCCGTTCCAGCTAGGTATGAATTCCAGACACGCTGGTGAATTACTGTACATGTACTGCAATGTTAACTTCCATTTAATATTATATTGCACATCTTCAAAGATTGATAGCAGCGATGTCCCAAATACGGAATTAAGATAGGACGAGGCTAGTTTGTAATCTGCATGTCCCTCCCCACCAATCAAATAGCCTGTCAGCACTTGACAGGTCTCGCATGTAATCAATGTTCACAAAAGCAAGATACCAGTGGGAGGTCGATGCCCATGAAACTGTAAAGCAGCATGAGTTATCTCCTTCGGGAGAGGAGAAAAAAATTAGAGGTGGGGGTGGAGAAATGTATAAATAGCTTGTGGTAAGGATTTAGGTTATCAATTCATGTTGGTTATTGCTGGGTGGTCGTTCTGGGCAGATGGATCTGTAGATGGTGTTTATTAAAGGTTGCTTTTGCTGCACATTATAATTGGAATAATTATCAGACAATCGCTGCTTGAATAATTGGCTGGTATGTAAACTAATGTCTGTTTAACACATTATAAATTGCCAGATGGGTGCCAGTCATGTCATTCACAGCGTTGTCTGATGGTGCTGTAAAACTGTAATGAGTTTGCAGATGTGTGTTTCTACACTTATAAGTGGAGCTTGTCCTACTATTAATCTGCAACTGCACAGCACCATCACTATGTAAAATGTGGGGTTCAAGTTTCCCTTTTGTATGCTGGTAAATGTAGTATATAATCTCCATGATTAAATGCATGACATGTTATGCTCTAATGGATGTAGATTGCACGTGAGCCAAGATCCATGTGGTATTTAAGCCATTACAATAAATAACACCAATAATCCAGGAATTTAAGATAGTGCCTACAATGTCAAACGTCTCAAGGTGCTTCACTTTTACTGTACACTCAATTTCTAGGCAAACTATTCATTCTATAGGAGACTCTTAAGATGTGTGATTTATTACTGATATTTTTTATATTTCTAAAACTAAAAATGATGCTTGCATTTGGTACAGTGCTTTTCACACAAGGAGAACATGTCAAAGTGCTTGACAGGATTTACCGTAAAGTGTAACCACTGTATATTTTGTTGGTGAATATAGCAGGCAATATAAGTCCAGCAATATCCCACAAACAGCCATGAAGCGAATGACCAGTTTTATCTGGGGGTTTGCTGGCCGGGGCACTAGAGAAACTGCCAGCTTTGATGAGGATGTAAACCTCGCCACAGTTCTACAATATAGTTTATAATGGATTAATATTCCAGGTCCATTTTCCAGGTCAGATCATCAGACAAATCAACAAGTGCGACAGTTCTCCTATGTTTCTTCTGACATTACAATATGCAATATGAATGATATTACAAGTACATTCATCATATTCACCAACAAATTCATAGCCACTATATTTTACAAGCAGCCGTGAATGAAGCGTTTTGAAGTATTTCAACACAATAAGGTACATGGATACAAGTGCATGGATTATATTTTACAGATATATTTTGTAGGTGGACTGTTTTTTAGACTTCAAATTTGGTTAAAAATATTGAAAGCGAAGCTAGTTCCAAAGATTTATTACCTTAGTCTAGGCTTGGCTGATTCAAGTGCTTCCCTTTCTTATTAGCCTTCTCCTTATTTTTTTTAACCTGACTATATTTTATGAGTTAATAGGTGGGGGGCTGTCTGTCCAACTTCAGAAGTAGCTTCTTTTAAGGCTGATGTTCAATGGGTAAAATTTTAAATTACTTCAGATTCAAGATTGAGTGTTAGTTAATATAAAGGTAATTAATGATTGAGAAACACTGCCACTTGTTTGCAAATTCTTTCCTCTATTTAGTTAAGTTATTTGTTGATCTAATGTACTCTGTCTATTGATCTTTCCTATCTTATAATGTTATAATCCTTGCATTTGATACTGAGCCTTTCAAAGTGCTTCACAGAATATGCTGTGATTGGCATATATTTTGTCAGTGCCTTGGGATGTCCTCTCAATGTGAAAGGCGCTCTATTATGTAATTTTGTTGTTGGTGGTGAACATGGCAGCCAATTTGTGTAATACAATTTCTCATAAACAGCTATAAAGCGAATTACTAATTTTATTTGGGAGATTGCTGGTCAGCGTGTCAGGAGAAACTTCTTTCTCTTTTCAAATAGTCTCACGAGATCTTAAACGTCCATCGACAGGCAGAAGGTAGATACTAGGGTCCGATATATCGCTAAAACCCGATATAATTTTCATATCAATACGCCGATATAGGCATTTCAAAAATATCGATATATCGAAAAATCGATATATCGAGGGAAAAAATCGGAATACGTGCACACTGAACTACAAGACCCAGAATGCTCATCTCTATACACAATGCACAGACCGAGGTGCAAAGCTGCCATATTGTATTCATAGTCCTCGAATACAATATACAGGTATGCAAGGGGTGGGTGGGGGAGAGAGACGGCTGGGGGGGGAGGGGGAGAGAGACGGCTGGGGGGGGAGGGGGAGAGAGGGAGAGAGATGGCTGGGGGGTGTGGAGTGGGAGAGAGACGGCGGGGGGGGGGAGGGGGAGAGAGACGGCTGGGTGGGGGGAGGGGGAGAGAGACGGTTGGGGGGGAAGGGGGACAGAGACGGCTGGGGGGCGAGGCGGAGAGAGACGGCTGTGGGGGGGAGGGGGAGAGAGACGGCTGGGGGGGTGAGGGGGAGAGAGACGGCTGTGGGGGGAGGGGGAGAGAGATGGCTGGGGGGGGAGGGGTAGAGAGACGGCTGGGGGGATAGGGGGAGAGAGACGGCTGGGGGTGGGGAGGGGGAAAGAGACAGCTGTGGGGGGGTAGGGGGAGAGAGACGGCTGAGTGGGGGGGAGGGGGAGAGAGACGGCTGGGGGGGGGGAGGTGGAGAGAGTCGGCTGGGGGGGTGGGGGGGTGGGAGAGAGGGACGGCGGCGGGGGTGGGGGGGAGGAGAGACGGGGTGGATGTGATAATAAACAGATAGATAGAGATGGGGGGGACGTGAGAGAGACACAGAGACACAGATAGAAAAACACAGAGAGAGAAAGCTATTTACCTCCTGAGGAGATAGGCCCCGAATGCGCGCGCACCCGGAATGCGCGGTACGAAAAACCCGAAAATATAGATATTTTGGTATATCTCGATATGAGCCCATCGATATATCTAAATCGGAAAATTTCCATATCGACGGACCCAAGTAGATACTCTACCTTGGTTTAACCTTTTAACTGGAGGATGGCAGCTCCAACAATGCAACACACCCACTGCACTACATCAGAGTTTCAGCTGAGATTTGTGAGTTTGAAGTCCTCAAGTAAAGCTTGTACCACCCACAGCCTTCTGCATTCAAGACGAGAATGCCAGCAGCTGAATCAGGTCCACACCTTTGAATGACCACAAATTATATAAGAACATAAGAATTTGCCAGGCAAAAGAAGACCAAGGTTCTTCTTGTTTGCCTTCCACCATCCTAGTAGCCGCTTGAAAGGCGCTCTATAAATGTAATTTGTTGTTGTTGATATTTTGTGTCCCATTATTATTTTTCAACAGAAATCTTATCTAATTTGTTCTTCCACAAGTTTACCACAGCTCCAAGCTTCTGTATATTTAATTAAGTACAAAGCATTACAATTCCGTTTAAAAAAACGACATACCAACTTTTTAACTAAATACAGTAAAAGTCTGTTTATCCAGCACCCGCGGGACCTGGCCATTGCCGGTTAAAGCGCCTGCCAGCTATTCGGGCGGCCCGCTGTCAAAAACCCACCACAAAAAAATTAAAAGTTCTTTTAACACACACCATACACACACAGACTAAATAATAACAGAATATTGTATTGATACTTATTGTTAAAACTACTCTTTTGCGCTTCTCACCTTTACTGGTTAAGGTTTACAGTCCAACAATTCTTTTTAAAATGGAAGTCGCCAAGTGGGTGAAAAAAAGGCAGCGCAACTTTAAAGTCTTACTAGCGGCAAGCCGATAACCCTAGATTCTATTAGCGGGAAACTGAAATACTGCACTAGCGTGACAATGACTCATAAATGTTCCACCACTATTGTTCTGGATAAGTTCCGGTTTATCGAATGGGGACTTTTTGGGGGGCGTGCCGGTTATACGAAAGTGCCAGTTTATCAAGTCACGGATAAACGGGCTTCTACTGTACTTTGATACATAAATGTTGTGCTTCCTTCTGGTTACATCCATTTTGTCTCGCATCAATCTATTTTGCTATCTCTCTCTTATTCTGTCTTTCTCTCACTTTCTGACCTACTCATTCTTATTCTCTCTCGCTTTCTCCCTCTGTCAGTCTATCTTTTGCTTTCTGTCTATCTCTTGCTCACTCTCTTGGTCGCTCACACGTGCTCTCTGTCTTGGTTTTCTTGCTTGATCTTCAGCTGACGGGTTTGATGTCCTTTGAAGGACTGATTCACCCATCATCAAAACTTTTTCTATCAGGGTATTATTTTCAGTGCTGCCTCCTCATACACCATAGTCAACACTACTTATTTTCAATGCATAGGAATAAGATAGCTAAGTGGGAGGCTTGCAATACTGTACTTGTGTTGACATGTTCAAACTAATCAGATATAATCCCTTGTAAGAAGATTAGAACGAGAAAACGAAAACAAGAGTCCATTCATCCTGTCAAGCAACATCTTTAGGATGTCGCTATTTGATATTCACACTAACTGTTGATTGGTCTTCTTTTCTTTCCCACTCCTTGCCGTGCCACTGTTAACTTTTATATCTCCATCTTATACTATAATGTATCCTTCCTCCCCCTGTTTATATTATATCTATTGTACATGCTGACTCTGCAGTGATTTAATTGGTGAATTACTGCCCTGTGTGAAAACTGTGTCATCTGGTTTCACAGGTGCCAAGCTGCTCCCTAATACCTTTCCCAGTGTTCCTTACACATTTGTAAGCAGAATAATAATAATAATAATACTGGCATTTGATATAGCATCTTATCACATCATAAAGATGTATTAAAACACGTTTCAGGTTTTTATTGTGAAGTCCAGGGACTTCGTATTTGTAGGCGAATGCACAGTCTGCCATTACAAATTGAGTGGCACTTATTTTAAACGAGTATTTAACACTCACAAAAATATTTGAATTGTAAAAGCCACTCTTATTATAAAGTATCAGCTCCATAAATTAAGCTTATGGTATAACTTATCTGTAAAATAAGTTGTTCAGTCGCCTTGCTTTCGGGACACCCCTGATATCAGTGATTATCAATAAAATTGACTGTGTATTTAAAGGGGAAATAAGTTATAATAATAATATTAATAATAATCCTTGCATTTGTTATAGCGTTTTTCATGTCTTCTAGACGTCTCAAAAGTTCTGAAGAGAGCGCATCATATATACATTTGGAATATTCTTAATTATTCAAAATTAAGTAGAGTTTGGAAACACGAAAGAAACATAGGCAAACAAAAATCTACAAGCGTGTGAATCGATTGAATAGACCAAAATTGGGGCTTCGTTTCTAGGTCAGAAGGTGTGACTTACAGCTAGGGTCCGTCGATATGGAAATTTTCCGATTTAGACATATCAATGGGCTCATTTTCTGGGTTTTCGTACTGCGCATGCGTGCGCGTCGTGAGGTGCGCGCACATTTGGAGGTGCACGCGCATTCGGAGGTGCGTGCGCATTCGGGGCCTATCTCCTCAGGAGGTAAATATCTTTTTCTGCGTCTCTCACACTCTCTCCATCTCTGTATTTTTCTCCTCTCCTCTCTCACATCCCCCCCCCACATCCGCCCCCCACATCTCCCTCCCTCCCTCCCTCCATCCATCCATCTATCTCATCCCCCCCGTCTCCCCCCACCTGCCGTTTCTCTCCCCCCCCCCCCACCCCCCCCGCCATCTCTCTCTCCCCCCCACTCCCCCGCCGTCTCTCTCTCTCCCCCCCCGCCGTCTCTCTCTCCCCCCCCCCCCGCCGTCTCTCTCTCTTCCACCCCCCCCGCCGTCTCTCTCTCTCCCCCTCCCTCCCCCCACCGCTGTCTCTCCCCTCCCCTCCCCCCGTCTCTCCCCCCTCACTCCTTGCATACCTGCATATTGTGTTCGCGGACTATGAATACAATATTGGGCTTGCACCTCGGTCTGTGCATTGTGTTTAGAGATGAGCATTCTGGGTCTTGTAGTTCAGTGCGCGCGCATTCCGATTTTTTCGATATATCGATATTTTTGAAATGCCTATCGATATGAAAATTATATCGGATATAACCGATATATCGCCGGACCCTACTTACAGCTCCATGTCAGGACTGACGGTCCCTGCTAGCACTCCAGTGCAATGCTGGGAGAATATGCTGGATTGTCAGAGTCCAGGTCAGAAGTACCCTTGGCTGGTATATACTGTACTGAGATTTTCTGTCTGTTCAGTTGGGTGTTACCGGTCCCAAGCCATTATTCTGATAGAGAAGTGAGTTTCTCCTTGTGTTCTGACTGATGGTTCCCCAGATGTCATTCTTCTCCTGGTCGCTAATTTGACCTTGCTATACTTGCCTACCAATATTTATAATAATCCTTGCATTTTATACCGTGCCTTATTATGTCTTCAAGGCGTCTCAAAAGTGCTTCATATATTATACAGTAAAATAAATTAACTGATTATTTTGTGGGTAAAATACGGCAGCCAATTGTGCATAGCGGTGTCCCACAAACATTCATGGATTAAGACCAATTTTTTTTGAATGAATGAATTATTACCCCCGGAAAAGCGATCCACCAATCGACTAACAGCAGTTTCCGCTTATTGCTGGGTAAACCAAGACATGTGGAGTAAGGAAACTAACCCAACATTTATGCTGCTGGAAATCAAACCCAGATTTCTTGCTCCCAAGGCACGTGCTCTAACCACTGAGCTACGGGACTCCAAGTCCAGTAGCTCCATTTACTGTGGAGCACTTTGAGACTTCTCAACAACATTTGGTGCTTTGGAGTTTGCAAGTTCTCTCCGCTACAGCTGCCAAACCAGCTGAACATAATACAGTATATCAGCCTTCACATTCCAGTGCCTTCATCCTTTTAAACTTGCTGCACTCTTTGAATTTGGGACATTCTGTGCTTGGATAGGCTTTGGTGATCAACCAAAACATATACCACAATCCTGGGTACGGTAACATGGCAGACAGTGGCTTCCCACTGTGCTTCAAACACTTCCTTCGGTTGTGTTATGACACATTACGTCTTTCATAAAGAAGGTATTATCCTTTTATGTGGGTATTAAATACGTATCTATCCCGACTGTTTATAAATTCTAAATGCATATTAATGTTTTGACAATGCTCTTCAAGAATACAGTTTAACTCCTTCCAGCACACTACTTACTAATTTCTTCACCACATTTGTGAAACTCGCAAATGTACAATTACTGTAGCTTCGCAAGATAGCGGTGGTGTCACACCATTATCATTTCCAATTCTACCCAGTTTATCTGGACTGATGCTCCAATACAATATTGGTGGAGTGCTATCAGAGGTGCTATGCTTTGAATGAGATGCAAATCTCTCATCTGCCTTTTATTCAGGTGGATCTGAAAGATCCTCTGGCACGATATGTAAAGAGAATTTTTCTCCCTGTGCCCTAGCTAACAACTACCTGCATAAAATTGGACGTTCATTTCATCGGCTGTTTGTGCGATATTGCTGTATGCAAATTAGCAGTGGGTTCACATACAAAATGAGTGTGCCAATACAGTTTTTAGAAAATCTTCTCAAAAGTGTTTGAGACATCTTCCCAATAGAAAAAGTGATGCATCAAATGTTTTTATGTCTGAACTGTTGCTTTTCTTCCATGTAAGCCAATTCCCACTTTTCCTGCTCACTCTCCAGACCCTATATTACGCTGTTCCTCTTCTCCAAGCATTTATCTAATTGCCTTGTAAAATAATTCATGTACCAGCACTCTGCTTCAACTACAGTTTGTGATAGAGAATTCCAAATTTTAAACACAAGTAGTGTAAATACAGTATTGAAGAATTAATTGTTTGTTGCACCACTTTCTAAAAATATATATTTTTTGAAATCCTAACATTTGAGCATCTTTTATTGTGGGAGGATGTCTGAAAGCACTTCAAGATTTTCTGTAAACTGTACTGACTGCATATTTTGTAGATGAATGCAGTAGCCGATATGTGATCAGGTGTCTGGTTTGTGGGGCGAGGGAAGAAGAGGAGACATCTCAAAGTGATGTCTTTCTTTTTATATATCAAAATAATACCTGAGAATCCCTATAGGAATAGAACCACAGTTACTTTCTGGCTATTTAGTACTCCTCCCTTCACTCGTGACCTGTCTGCCTTTTCATTTAAGTGAAGCTTTTTTTCTTGAATTACTATTCACCATTGAGTACTGTATATCTTACAGAGTAAATAACCAATCTACAGTGTACAGAATCCATAGGGAGAGTTCAAGCAGGCATAATAAACATTTATTTTCCATTCACACTTGTGCTGCAAATTCTGTTTGCTTAGATTTTTGTTTAGTACACAAAATGTTGATTCCCTTTGCTAAATTTTGCTGGGAAATTGCATAGAAACTGGACACCCAACACGCAAATCTCTGCACTGCTGTAGTGTAACTTTATCACTGTATTATTCCACTATGAAAGGGGATTTCTCTATCGCACAGCAACACCTATGCATTTAGCTTATAAGTGAGCTATCTTTTGCAAAAAGATTGAATTTCCTTTTGAGCCACAAGACATTGAGATTCAATGCCAAACTGAAGCTCTGCTTTTTGCATGGTTTTGAAAATCATGATTTGGGCTTTGCTGTTGATGGCTTAATGTAATCTCAACTGAGGGGATGTGCTGTGAAGACCGGAGGATATTATGGGCAGGATAATGGGAGATGATGAATTGGGATAACAAAATTTTGATGGGAACCATCATAATATATAGACTGTGTTTGGAAGCAAAACATTAAGCGCTCCTGATCATACAAGTCATAGTCAAAGACGGTAAAGTTAATTGCACTTGTGAAACTAAGCCTCAGAAACGCTGCAATTTTAATCCACATTCATTGCTGAATTAGTTAATATCAGCTGAAGCAAGCAGGGGGCATACACATCATTTGACTTCAATCCTGATGACTGAAGCATGCGGCTCCAGTGCCCCTCCCCTCTCCCCCCTCCCCACCCCGATCAAATAGCCTGCTCACAGTTAATTATACAACACAAAGAGGGGTCACTTGAGAGATACCAGAGGGTAGGCCCGGTGGAAAAACTTGCATGAGTCGATCCTTCTTGCTGTTTGGGTCATAAGCAGGAAGGTGTCAGAAAAATTACCACAGGGATGGATAACTGGCTTCTGGCGACCAACTGTTCATAGCAACGGTTGTGTTTTGACCCTTTGATGTCGGCTCTTACTATCATTGTGAAGCAGAATTCACCAAGATAGAATTGCTCACCCAGTAAAATGGAACATGAGCTGGCTTTAGACTGTGGCGGGTTAGGTTAGTTTTGCCCTACTGATGATGTGTTAGGATAGTAGTAATCCTGCCTGTTTTCTAACAGCGGACGAACATTTGCAATAAGGATTGACTTTTGAAACAAAATGGGCAGTAAAGCTATAATTTTTTTTAAAAAAGGTATCTTTCTCGCTAAGTCATCTTCATGCACAATAATTCTAACTAAACTAGCTATACCCCCGCGTAACATATGCGGTCTAGTGTTTTTGAACACGTTTATTCATATATTTTGGAACTTTTTTTAAATAATGTATTTGTTTACAAAAAAAAGGGTGAGCTTTAATCACTGGGTTGTTTTTCTTTGTTATTGTTTTTGTTGTTTTTTTAAGATGCATTGGTTTTTGTTTTCATTTTAGAAGTTCATTGTTACATTTGCAGAAACATACCTAAGGCTTTTATATATGTATATATATTCTGCGAAGCGCTTTGAAACGTCTCAATGACACGATAAGGTGCTGTATATATGCACCGATTATTATTATTCGTGCTACATTATTCCAACTCTAACCAGGCAAGTGAATTGCCGCTGTGTCTCACTGTGTATCTCTCTCCCACACAAACACACACACACAGAGGCAGCTCAGCTCCTCTCCCCGCTGCATCATTAGATTTGACAGGACGACACAATTGCGGAAACATACCTAAGGCTGTTATATGCAGTATATATAGATACCATCAGACCCTGTTCTACACAGTGGGCCATGTAATCAGATTCTGGGCGATCATAGAGCATTCCCCCTCCCACCCCCCCACGCCACTCCCGATGTCACTTCCTGACACCAAGTATCATTGACATCACTTTGATCAAGCTATGCTCAGAGTCACTTCCTGTGTGCTGAGCATGTGCACTGTGAGTCCGCTGCCATTTTAATAATAATAATTATAATCTTTGCATTTGATAAAGTGCTTTTCATGTCTTCTAGACGTTCAAAGCGCTTCATAGAATATACTGTAAAGTGAGTTGACTATATTTGTGGGTGAAACGCGGCAGCCAATTGCACACAGCAGTGTCCCACAAACAGTCGTAGATTGAAAGGATCAATTTATTATAGGTGTTTTTTTGGATGGATTATTATTAGGCATGTGTGTGGAGTAAGGAAACTTGCCCAAGGTTTCGCCCTGACCTGCCTGGATTCTAAACACAGGTCTCACACTTGTAACGCGAATGCACTGAGCTACAAGGGCACCACGCATGGGACAGAGATTAATTAATTTCATGCAGTTTTTAAGAAACCATCACTCACTCCCCACAGCAGTAGTAGCAGGAGTAGTATTGCCAGTAGAAAGCACTACATGGATTGGGGTAGAAAGAGTTTTTACTTTTACTAATTTAATTTTAGCTCCGGAACCTTGTGCATGGGAAGTCCTGCTAGAAATTTCTTAACAGTCGAACAGTCATTGTGCAATCTTAAATTTAAGATAAACTTATCTTTTGCAGTTGCTTGACCATGTGGAGCCCAGGCATTCGGAGCTGTAGTTTGGTAATAATTTTTATTTTAAAGGGCCTCATCGGCTTCACTTTGGGGGGGATTTGTCCCAATCCTACCTGCGGTAAAAGTGCTGTGTGAAATCTATGATTATCTACTACACAATCCACACCAACCTGATGCATTGTCTTCTGGCCCAGTCAGAAAGTATGAGGTACGTACTGAGACTTAATCAGGAGAATTTCTCTAGAATCTAATCCCATTACTGGCTCAGTGCCACCGGATAACAACAAAATTACACTTGTATGGCGCCTTTCACAACAAGGAGGAGGATGACCCAAGGCGCTGATATGGCAATATTCTCAGACCACCTGACGTGTAACGAGCTTATACATTCTTGTTGTAAAGACAACTTTGAGAAAGTGTGAGAGGGAATGGTTATATAGGGGAGGGAATGGATAGGATGAAATTTATAGAGAATAGTTGGATTTGTTGAAATGGTGAATTACAAACCACCTAAGAAGCTTTCCCTTTCGTCATTTCAGAGACTGAATATTCTGGTGTTTAATAGTTTTTAGTCGGTCTCCAAAGAATGGATTCCTTTATGGGAAACTGCAATGCTCCATACTCCACTAAATTTATTAAGTAAAAGCTCCCTTTTAAGAGGTCCTCTAGAGTATAGTCCCCAGTGGAGAGTAGTGAAACAAATGAAATCTTGATCAGTGTAAAACAATGTGCAGAATGCTGGCGTCAAGCCAAGTACACAAGGCTTGGACCTTGCTCAAAGTACTGTAAATCGATTTCATTCGAAATTTATTTTATTGTCCATTGAAATTTCAATCTGGACATTTAATTTCTCTTATCTGCCGCACCTCAAGCATAGAACTTACACCTACAAAATAAACAGTCACTTTATGGTGAAATCTTCTGACGAATTTTGAGACATTTTCATGACTTGATAAAACTTTTATCAAATCCAAGGATCATTATTATGATACAACAGAAAAAAGGAGGCAACTGCCAAGACTTGATACAGCTGGTGGAGGCAGTGGGGGGGGCGGGGCTTAAGTGCCAATAAAATGTTAACTTTGAAAAACATTTGCATTGTGCTTTCTACGGTATCTTGGTCGTCTCGGGCACTTAAGTAGAATGGATGTGGATAACTTCTCCTAGCCGTCAAAGTAGATTTTTAATCTTTATGATATGGGTTGTTAATAGTCAAGCAAATTTGATAGCCGAGTGGCAGGGCGGAGAGGAAAAACCCTGTCTGGATACTAACCTGAATCTGAGTCAGATGTTCAGAGCAAAGCTATCAATCTTGGAAATGATTAAACCAGTCAATTGTGTGTTTTTAATATTTGGTTTATTAAGCAAATAAACTGCCAACTAACCGGCAGTGTTTAAATTGGATTTTTATGCTTATAACTTGAGGATCCTAATACTGTAGTGCATTTTTTTGATCTTATTTTCACTGTGGGGTAGATTCCAGAGCACAAGCAGTAACTGGGATCCCACTGAGTGTGCGTAATTTTTCTGGCATCTAGCTGTTTGACTGTCTTGTCTGCAACATTAATTTTCTGCTCACCAACCTTATCTCATTTCTGCCAAGTGTCCATGCAGGCTGGCTGGACCAATTACTGCATATCAACACACAGTAGGAAAAGAGAAGGGTTTCTCTCAGTGTCCTGGCTAGCAATCCTCCAAATACAGTAGAATCCAGTTACAATGCACTTTGTTTGCTTAATGCATTCAGGTTTGCTTCTGAGGTGATTTTTCGTCACACTTTAAATCACGCTTGAAATCCCGATGCTTCTATTCAAAATGGTTCATTGGGCGATGAACAATTTTGTAGTGCTACAATAAGGCTTTGTGCATGTGAGGTGCAACCGACTGGCATGGAAGGGATGACACCGGTCGTGAGATCAGTGAAGTCACAATGCTGTAAAGCAGACAGGTTCTCGAACCTTGATTTATTAAATGAGTTGGAATTACATGGAGCTCTCCTACCACCTTATACTATACTGATAATTAGTAATTCATCTTCTGGCTGTTAATGGAACATTACGTTGTGCAAATTGGCTGCTGCATTCACCGACAAATATGTAGATATTACATTTAATAGTAATGCAGACATTTTTGACATTATACTTATAATATAAACACAAAATTATTTATTATCACTAATCTATATAGCCTGCTGCAGACTGTGGGTTAAATCAAAGGGTTAGGGAAGAAAACATAAGCAACGCAGATTACGTGTGGACTCCACAGTATTGAGTTTAGTCAACCAGTTGACTGCTGTTATGTTTCAAGCAGCACTGCTTTATGCAAGCTATTCTGTTTTTGATATCTTGCAGATTAAGCAATCCTTTAATTTCAAGTGGCAAGAGATGCATGAGTAGAACACCAAATTCGGGTGCTTATTTTTAAGTGTTTTTTACATTGCAGTCTCTTCAATATTACAATATTACAACAACAAGAATAAAATTACATTTGTAGCACACCTTTCACGTTGGGATGACATTCCAAGGCACTGAACAGTTCAGGGATCAGGACCCTTGTGTGAGGGGGTAGGGGGAAGGTGGGTAGGATTGGGATGAGGGAGGGCAGAAAGGTGGTGGGGGCAACTGAAGGCACGGTCAAGGAGGGTCTTGAATTGGGCCTTAAAGGGAGGAAGCAAAGCAAAGCAATTGTGGGTGGAGTTCCAAAGGGTGGGGACAGAGAGGCTAAAAGCACGGCCGCCGGCGGTAATTCGGATCGGTCTGGAGACATGGAGCAGGCCAGAGCCTGCCGACAGAGAAAGGTTGATAGGTCAGCCAGGTCAATTCTTGATTCAAAGTTCTTGCACCACCAGAATTCACTCAGTGGAGCTTGAGGGAGTATGTGAGTGAGCCCAGTGCAATTAGCATTCGCCACATTTAAACTGTGTACGTAGAGTAATGCAAAGTCCTCCTGATGCCACCTGTAGGGATATTTATGGAAATGCAGCATCCATAGCTGGTGTGATGTCTGTCAGATAGGCCAAATAAACTGATCGGAGTGAATTAATATACTTTCCTGAGTGAACGACAATCCGACAACATCACATCTTCTTTTATTTTCTCCCCCACCCCTGCAATCCTGGGGCAAAAAGTATCGGCTAATGCTGACAAGAGCCCGATCTCCATTAATGAGGTGAAGACCTTCTGTGAAGTGCCTGTATTTTATTTTGCAATTGGCAAGAAGGGAATGTGATCTTATTTAGAAATGTGCCCAGTGTTGTGTAGGAAGCTGCAGTGCTGAATGTTTTATGCAAGTATACTCCAGACACTGTATAAGTAAGTGTAGATGTTAACAAATAGCATAATGTCTGCAAGGGCTTTAAACCACCCAAGGATGTTTGTGCAAAATTAAAATTAACGGAGCTCACACTACTGCCAACAATGTCTTGAGCCTAAAAGCCATTGATTTATTTTGAGCCAAATGTGGTGGGTGAGGGAAATTGGGGGGAGGGGAGCGGAGGGGAGAGAAAGGTCATCTCATGGAAAATATTGGATGTCATAATTGCTTGAAGAGAAAATCCATAATTCAGTTTAACTGGTTGGTTGTTTTATCAGTAAAACCAATTTGGGTTCAGCATTGTGCTGAAAGGAGTTTTAAGAATGGTGCTGTTCTGTGAATGGCAAATGTTTCAACAAAGGAATGTACAATTGCAGGGAAGGTGCATCATGAGGTGAGAGAATGACAGGAATGAAAAATTATTCTATAGAAATCTATCTTTTATTGCTGATGCCTTTTGCCCATTCTTGACACTTGTGCATAAATAAGGCATAGTTAACCAGTTGGGGTGATGCTAATAATATTAATAATTATGATAACCCCAGCACTTAGAATAGTGCTTATAATATTGAAAAATCTTACAGTAATGTGAAGTGCTTTTGTTGTGTGTATTTCTAGGGTAACACGGTATTCAATTGCACACATCACAGTGTCAAGGATAGCCATGAAGCAACAGACCAATTTATCTGGAGGATTGTTGGCACAGATATTGAAACTACATTCTCTTTTCAAATGATGCCATAAGATTTACTTGAGAAGACTAATGAGGCCTCAGTTTCATATCTTATCCAAAGGACTGCAGCTATGACAATGCATCGCTTCTTCAGTACTGACCTAGATTTTCAGTGATCTTAGGCAATGAGCTCAAAGACTTGAAAATAAAAAAAATCATCCCAGATTCAGGAGTGCTACAGATTGAACTTGATTGACAATCGTATCTTAGAACAGTGGTAAGGTTGCCCAACAAAATAAACATCTTGATTGAATATTCCCATTGAACAAGGATTTAGCTGGACTGGTGAGAATGGTATGGGGAGGGGCTGCTTTTTAATAGCCTCGCTGGCCAAACTAGCCACCACTGCCTTAGAGTATCTTAGCTATGGGGACCTTAGCATTGCTGGTTTATGAAATCAACTTTAAAGAATCCAGTATGATTGCAAATTGAACACTACTTTACCAAAATTAGCAAAACGTTTTATGTTGCTGGATAACTACTTGTAAACAACAGCAGCAAAATTACATTTGTATAGTACCTTTCCTGTCGGGAGGACGTCCCAAAACAAAGCATTTAGCTTGAAATATTGAAAAGGGCTTAGATGTAGTTTGTGAATATTTTGTTTTGCACTATATTAAGAATCTACAATCTGTACTTGAATTTTGGTTTTGTGGTTAAAGGCAGCCAACCCATATATTTCATTTGATGTGTGTCAAACATAGATTTAAAATGAGAACCAAGACTTTTAAATTAGATCAGGAAGCATTTCTTCACACAGAAGGCTGTGTGTGAACTCACTTGGTTAGTTGTGTGAAACGCCCTGAGACATCCTCCCGATGTGGATGGCGTTATGTAGATGTTTGTTGAGAAACTATTGACTGTTCTGGTCCAAAAACCTGAAGAGATGTAATTAGCAGAGATGTAAAATGAGAAATGGCAAAGTACTTGGGTAATACAGGTATGAAGAGGTGTGACGAATGGGTGGGGCATTGAATTAAAGTACTGTATCTGACAAGATATAAAACTGGTAGAACAGACTTGATGGGCTGAATGACCCCCTCCATAAATTGAATAACTAATTTTGTCTGGAGAACTGTTGGATAGGACACAGAAACAAACTCCATTGCCTTTTCAGATAGCATCATGGGATCTTTTAATATCCACTGTGGTCTTACGGTCTCACACTCACAGGTGCTACTTACTGTGGCTCAACATAGTTCTAACTGGTCTGTGAGACTATTTCAAAGTCTATTGCCAAGTATCTATTATTAGAAGTGAAAGGTGAAATATTTGAATTATCATTCAAAGTGAAATGCTGTAAAAGTCTACTGACGTTTGTCTGGCCTTTCAGTCTAGCTCAGTTGGTACCACATTTGCCTCTGAATCAGATGGTTGATGTTTGACCTGTACATTAGGACTTTGAGCACATTGGCTGACACTCCAATGTATTTCTGGGGAGGATTGTTGCATTGTCAGAGATACTGTGCTTTGGATGAGAGGTTTAACCAAAGTGCCATCTTCCTGTTCAGGTGGTGTTAAAAGATCCAATGAGGTTATTTGAAAGGGGAATGGAGTTTCTCTCTGTGTTCTACCCAATATTTCACCAGATGAAATTAATTATTCACTTCATGGCTATTGTACAAATTGACTGTTGTGTTTGTCTACAAATACACAGTCATTTCACTTTGCAGGAACGTCGTGTAGCGCTTTGAGATGCTAGGAACTTCATGAGTGCTACTTCAAATTCGATGATAGTGATTATTATTATTAACTATTTTCCCAAATGAAAACTAAAAGATACTTTCACTTCATGTTCTAAGTGACAGGTGTGGCTCTTCCTATTTGTGCTGCCAGCTGGTGGTTTCGAGTGTACAGAGTTTATGGTTCTTTCCAGACTGCGGATATCTATGCGAGTTTTACACGAAATTTCACCCACAAAATATACAGTCAATTCACTTTATAATATTTTCTGTGGAGCACATTGAAATGTCTCAAAGACTTGATAAAGACCTATATCAAATGCAACAATTATTATTATTATTATTATTATAACTCTTATCTTCTGTTTTCAGTGGGCAGTTTGCAATAGTTAAAAAATGCACAGAGAAAAGCACGGGAGTGGAGTACGCAGCGAAATTAATCAAAAAACGACGCTCCAGGTCCAGCCGCCGAGGCGTGAGCCGTGAAGACATTGAGCGAGAGGTCAACATCTTGAAGGAGATACAGCATTCAAATATAATCACGCTGCATGACGTTTATGAGAATAAAACGGATGTCATTCTGATTCTTGAACTGTAAGTAAAATTGAACTTTTTTTGTTCAAGGTCGGTTAACTTTCGTTTAGAAGTAGCGGTTAGCACTAACGTACTATTTGCCATCCAGTGGCTCAGTGTGTTTGCTGGGAGTCATTCATATTTCACCCAGGGCTTGTATGTGCAAATTGGCACAAAATGCACAGATGGCAACTGAGCTCGAGTGTTGTCTCGTGACAGCCAGAGGCCATCAGAAGTGAACTGTGCATGCACTGGAAAATGCGACATTCCTGTGCTGAGCATTGACTGTAACCAGTTGCAAATATTTTCCCCCAAGTGAAATTGTGCTGGAATTCGGAACTCTTTTCTGCCTCCTGAATTCCTCATGAAATGGCTTTAGGTGAAGGAAAGCAGGCATTTCATTTTTAACAGAGAATTAGCGGCAATTGGTATCCAGCTGCATTTTTGCTGTTCCGTTCCTTTAAAAATGTGTCAGTTAGCTTTTTAAGATGCTATTTTCTGCATGGGGACTATATATTTTGTGGATGAACTTTTGTGTGATACTCGCACAGACATCCGCAGTCCAAGCAGAACCATGAACTCTGTAGACCTGTAACCACCAGCTGGCAGCACAAAGAGGAAGGGCCACACCTGTCATGTAGCATATTCAGTGGAAGCATCTTTTCATCTTTTGGGTTTTTTGAGGGGGAGAATAATTAAAATAATAATATTCATCATCATCACATTTGAAATAACACCCATGAAGTTCCTATGAAGCGTATTGGTTTGCCAATACTGTACTAATCTTAACCCAAGTACTGTAATTTGCTGAATTCACTCTTATGTCAGAATTTGACAATTCTGACATAAGAAACCTAGATACATATTTTACATCAATGGCAAGCTATGCAGTTTAGCTGATCAGTTTAGCAGTACCCCAATACAGACTTCGGGTCCCCAAGCCTTGCCAATCTGCGCCTAATATTTTCTGGAATTAGAAATGGTTGGCTACAAGGTTCTTTGCACAAATTGCTTCCAGCTAATTCTACCTGAGTGAAAGACACAAGTTGGTGAGCTATTAATGTAGAATATTTCTAAAACAGAGATGGCCAGTCATCCATTATCTCTGTGCTTGTGCTAACTCCTGTGTTGAAGCTACATACCCTAATCCCATTGCTTCTTAGCTCAGCTTCATTTGTGAAATGTCATCTAACCATCCTCTTTGTAACAGAAAAACCTCTTCCATCCTCCCCCCACTTCCTACATCTGATAATTTTCCCCAGGTGGATGGATGAATATGGATGAATATTTAGCCTACAAATATATTGTCAATTCCCTTTACTGTGTATTCTGTGAAGCGCTTTGAGACATCTAGAAGACGTGAAAAGCGATTTATCAAATGCAAGGATTATTATTATTACATTCGGATAAAGGTCCTAAATCTAGAATGCAACAATGAGCAAACCAAGATCCTCCTTGTAATATATTCTATTGAAATTGCCCCCAATTTATTTCTGTTGCTCATATTGTCAGACCTGCACTGCTGATGACAGACCAGCCAGCTTGGCTTGTTCATCAGCAGAACGTAGAGAAACAGACTTGCTTCCTGTTAAACCTGCAAACTAAAGCCCCTATAGATAAGGTAGACAAGCAGCAGGAAGAAGCTTGCCAGTGCTCACAATGGAAGGCTATGTGGTTTTATCTGGTTAGACTCCAGCAGTACACAATGTACAGCTTTCACTATTGAAAGCTTTTTGTGCAGTGATTCTAAATAATTATACCACATGATATGCCATTATTGAGAGCGTTAAGCGTTTATGCACTGACTTGTTTAAAAAGAAATTTAATCAAGGGATGGTGTTTGTGGACGCGTAAATCATTACATTCAAGTTAATATTTGCTTTTTTATTTACAATGGAGGTTGGTCAGATCTGGTTCAATACACTGAGTGCTTTAAACAACACTACTGGAGTTGCCTCTGCAAAGCCTAATAATAATGCAAAGAGCTATATCAACACAAGACCTATGGCTGAGGATCCATTGTGGAGAGCTGTACTTACAAGGAGATCATTATTCCTTCCACAGTCCTCTCTTTCCACCCTCCCCCCCCCCAAATTTTTGGGGGGATGGGCTGCTTTATTGTCTTGATGTGTAATTTTATTTCAAGCTAGGGTTAATTTCAATTACCAATGGGGGGGAAATTGAGTGTTTAAGGCAGGTAGTGTACAAGTGTTCTATAACTCCCAGGAAAAGTCAGCAACAACAACTTACATTTATATAGTGTCCGTTACACTGTATGGTAACTCAGAATGCTTAACATTGGTGAAGTTTGATCTCAAGACAGGTAACAATAGGCACAATTGGGCAGGTAACAGTAGGCACAATTGAAGAGGAAGGTTTAATAATAATAATAATAATAATCCTTGCATTTGATATAGCACTTTTCATATCTTCTAGACATCTCAAACCTCTTCACAGAACATACTGTAAAGTGAATTGACTGTACTGTATATTTGTAGGCGAAACTCGGCAGCCAATTGCGCACAGCAGTGCAAACAGTCGTGGATTGAAATGACCAATTTTTTTTTTTTTTTTTTTGGATGGGTTATTATTAAGCATGTGAAACTTGCCCAAGGTTTCACCCTGACCTACCTGGATTCGAACACAGGTCTCATGCTTGTAAAATGCAATTACTCTAACCACTGAACTACAGGATTCCACTTTAGGTACGATCTGAACACTGGCAAGGTAGAGGTAAGGCGGCAAGATTGAGGCAGGGAGTTCCATAATTCTGGAGTGTAGTGGCCCCATGGTCATCAATGGGGGTGGGGGGGGAAACAAGAGACATTGCTGGCGGGAGGGTGGAGCCAACTGAATAATGCTGTTGTCAATGAGGTGGGAGGGATAGGGAGGTGCTAGGATATGAAGTAATTTGTACAATCTCAAAAGCATGCAGAGTTTCACTGTCTAATTCTGTTTGAACCAAACCTACATTTTATATTTATTTCCTGGGACCTTTATTGCACAGAATGACCCCCTTCAGTTTCTGTGCTTCCCTTAAAGCTTTCTGACCTGATTTTTAACTGTGTTTCTTATGTGAAAAGCTTCACTGGCTAATGAGGCCCTGGATATTGGCTCCAGGTGTGAGATTTCTCTCTTCCCCTCCCCGCTCAAAACCGATCTTGTCACAGTGATCAATCTGCAAGTTTAGACTTGCAAACTGTGGCATTGGTCTGTCTCTCTAATAGACTTAAGATTGTATCCACAATTTTAAAAATGAAGCTTGAATTCTGGCCATTTGATCTTCTCTTCTGGGCGTTCAGAAAGGAGGCTTAAGGGAGGGAGAAAGCCAACAAATGTAATCATTGCTCAAGCAGTACTTAATCTGTCAGTGATTACAATAAAAACAAAATTACAGTTATAGAGTGCCTTTCACGTTGGGACGCTGATTAAATAAATCATCAGACTTCCATAAGAAAATAAATTGAATTAATTTTCTATTTGAATTCTACCTTAGGTTTCCCTTTTTGCAATGCAACAAAATCATTATTCTGCAGACAGTTTTCATTAAAATCAGTGCATTTATTAACATTTAATTTGCCGGACACTCGGGAGCGGCTAGTACATTGCTCTGGTACATTACACAGAGACAGAGGTTGGAATGTGCATGTCTCCGCTGTTTGCTGCACGTATGGGAAGTGTCAGGCGAAGAAGGGATCAATTCTGCTGTGGTGTAAGAATTTGATTGAAGGGAAATTAAGAAAATATATACATTTTTAATTTGTTGTTTGTCTTTTTTTTAGAAAAGGGTTGTGCTGCAAAATTGGTTATTTTTCTTTAAAAAAAGCCTGCTGGAAGTTATTGTAATTCACAAAGCAGCCCATATGTGCTGCTCACAGCCCCTGTCATTGAAATCTTACAGTATTATTTTGATGTAATGAACACTGGGCATATTAATGATACCCAACAATTAAGATTAAAGGTGTTGTGTTTGCTGCATAAACTGTCTCACCTGGTGATGGAGCAATATCAATATTGCACTTGTATCAGTGCCCTCACTGGAGATTCTGTTGACGACCTATGAGACATAAGTGCTGTTTGGTGTAACCCAGTATAATAACACTGAGTATCGATCGTTAATAATCTGATAGAGCGCCTTTCACGTTGAGAGTATGTTTCAAATCTCTTCACAGGATTTTATTCCAGCGTGTTTGAGATGCCTTGGCAACATGATAAAGTGCTGTATCAAATGCAAGGATTACTATTATTTTGTAGGCAAATACAGCAGCCAATTGTGTGCTCAGCAAAATCCGCCAAACAGTGAGTGATCAATTTTATCTAAGGGATTGTTTGCCAGACCACTAGAAGCACTCTTTTCTATTATAGAATAGTGCTACAGGATCTTTAATGTCCATCTGAACAGGAAGAAGAGCCCTGATTTAACATCTCATCTGAAGGATGACACATCTGAAAATGCTTCTCACCCTAGGACTGTATTAGATTTGCAGCCTAGACTGTGGGCATGAACCCACAACCTTGAAGGTGAGAGTGTTGCCAACCTGACTGTCACTGGGGAATTACTATGGTAATCGCATATTAAAGGTAGATGCTCCATTTTACATTTTCACTACAGGGCAGCCCAGTTCACAGAAGAGTTGTGTGAGAATGGCCAGAATATTTCACAGCATGAATACCAATTTTATCACCACACAAACTACAGTGCAAATATTTGCTTCAACACAATACCAAAGAACCATTGGGCTGCATTTTGATGTCACTCTACACATATTACAATGTGTATTTTATAATATTCATGTGCTTTTTAAAACTATGGTTTAAGCCTTCGGCTACTAGTTTGATCATTTGTAGACCTAAACTCCAATTTTCTCTTCGCTTCCCTTCCTACCAACCACAAAGAGGCGGTATAGGGAGGGATTCCTGTCCAGCTTTCACTCAGTCCCTTTCCATGCAGACTGGGAGCTGAGCACAGCAAGATCCCAACCTGCATCAACTACTCTGATATCCTTCAACATAACAGCCTTGAAACGAAAAATGTTATTTTGCCACTTATTTCTGATTTGTTCTCTTCAAAACTCCAGTGCAGAGCTGGGGGAACCTTGCATTATCAGAGATGCCATCCTTCAGATGAGGCGTTAAACCCAGGTTCCATTTGTGTCTTTTCTGGTGGACGATAAAGATCCCACAGCACTGTTTGAAAAGAGAAGGGAGTTTCTCTTAGTGTCATGACCTTGCATTGGTCATTTACTTCATTGATGTTTGCTTATGGGATAGTGTTGTGTGCGAATTGGCCTTGTTCACCTCCACAATACACAACATCATTACACCTTACATTAATCCCTGTGAAGGCCTTCGCCAGTGTCTCAACATCAGGACTGGAGGATAGCTAATGTTACTCCCTTGTATAAAAAGGGGCAGAAGGACAAGCCTGGTAACTACAGACCAGTCAGTCTAACGTCGGTAGTGGGCAAACTTCTAGAGTCCATAATCAGGGACAAGGTAGATCTTCACTTAGAAAGATATAGGCTAATAAAGGACAGTCAACATGGATTTGTTAAAGGCAAATCTTGCCTTACAAATCTGATAGAATTTTTTGATGAGGTAACGGAATGGGTGGATAATGGTAGCGCAGTTGATGTAGTTTACATGGACTTTCAAAAGGCATTTGACAAAGTGCCACATGAGAGACTTATTATGAAATTAAAGGCCCATGGCGTAAAAGGGACAGTGGCAGAGTGGATCCACAACTGGCTGCGAGACAGAAAGCAGAGAGTTGTAGTGAGCGGCTGTTTTTCAGACTGGAGGGAAGTGATCAGTGGTGTGCCACAGGGATCAGTTTTGGGACCATTGCTGTTTGTAATCTACATCAATGATCTGGACTTGGGTGTACGGAGTACAGTTTCCAAGTTTGCAGATGACACTAAGTTAGGGAGAATAGTAAATAGTGAGGAGGATAGTAGCCATCTGCAAGAGGATATAGACAAATTGGTAAAGTGGGCAGACACATGGCAGATGAAGTTTAATGCAGAGAAGTGTGAGGTGATGCATTTTGGGAGAAGAAATTAAGGGAGGCAATATAGGCTAGATAGTACAATTTTAAATGGTGTGAAGGAACAGAGAGACCTGGGGATTTGTGTTAGTGACTCGTTTAAGGTGGCAGGACAGGTAGACAAGGCTGTTAAGAAGGCATATGGGATACTAGGCTTTATAAATAGGGGTATAGAGTACAAAAGTCAGGAAGTGCTGACTAACCTCTATAAAACTTTGGTGAGGCCTCAGCTGGAATACTGTGTTCAATTCTGGTCACCACACTACAGAAAGGATGTGAAGGCATTGGAAAGGGTACAAAGAAGATTTACTAGGATGGTGCCAGGATTGAGGGACTTCAGCTATGAGGAGAGGCTAGATAGGCTAGGGTTATTCTCTCTGGAGCAGAGAAGATTGAGGGGAGACCTAATAGAGGTTTATAAGATCATGAGGGGTTTCGACAGGGCAAATAGAGAAAAACTATTTCCACTCGTGGGCGAATCTGTGACTCGTGGTCACAGATTTAAAATAGTTTCAAGTCGAAGTAGAGGGGAGCTGAGGAGAAATTTTTTCACTCAGCGAGTTGTTCAAATCTGGAATGCATTGCCTGAAAAGGTGGTGGAGGCTGATTCGATAACAACTTTTAAAAGGGAATTAGATCTTTATTTAGGGAGAACAGGTCTATTAGGCTATGGGGAGCGGGCAGGGCAGTGGGATTGAATCGCTCTTTTCAAAGAGCTGGCACAGACTAGATGGGCCGAATGGCCTCCTTTTGTGCCGTAAAATTCTATGAATCTATGAATCTATCATAATAAAGAGCTGTATCAAATGCAATAGTTAGTATTTTGTCTCCGATTCAACAACAACAACAAAATTACATTGTATAGCGTCTTTCACATCAGGAGGATGTCCCAAGGCACTGGATTCAAAAGACTTGAGTTCATGCCATATGTTGTGACTTGATCCCAGAGTCAACAACAGCAACAACTTGCACAACAGTGCCCTTCACAGTGGGTAGAGTCCTGGACTCCACACTTGTGCTCCATTCTAGTACCAGGGGAGTCAGCAGTATCTTCAAATGAGACATTGAAATCCAGTTTGCCTGTTGCTGTGTATATTAAAGATCCATCGCACTATTTAAAATGAGAAGAGTTTCTCCTCGGGTCCTGGCTAACGATTTTCCTCATTAGTTTGTCATTTGCGTTACCAACTATTTGTGGAATGTGCTGTGCTCAAAGTAGCTGCTTCATTTGCCTATTAAAATCATCGCCATACTTGACAGGAAGAGCCTTTGAAGCACTTTGACACGTTTCAAGGCTTGATTGAATTATAAATTGTAATGTTAGTCTCTTTAAAACCATGGAATTTTACTGCAGTTAGAGGCCATTTTGCCCAAAGTGTTACTCCTAGCTACCTATGCAGTCCCACTCCCCTGCCCTTTTATATCTTTTGTTTACAGAAAAAATTCCAAAAAGCTGTTATGCATTCTGCTTGAACCACTGTAGTTTTGTAGAGTAGTCCATTCTTAATATAATCCTGTGCTGTTTTTAATCTCTTGAAGATCGATCTTTGTTGGAAGAAGTGTTTTTAGAAAAAAGTATTATGTAATTTAGACCTCAACATCTAGCCTTTGAACAGTCCTCCACATATATATATATATCTGTGCAGGTCAATCAAACTGGAGTAATAAAATGTATTGCACTCGGATTTCTGTTTTTAATCTAATCTGTGTTGTATAAAGTAGAGATATGCAACAGCAACTGGCATTTACTCAAACGTGTCCTGGTCATGTATGCGCTCTTGTCTTAATACATGAGATAAGGCCTGAATTGGTAAAATGTCACTGTGGCTGGGAATGGGGATACATTAGGAGGTACACTATATACTTTGTAATCATTTATTATAAGTATAACAAACATCTGACATCTCTTACCGTTGATAGCTCCACTCTTCATCCTGTCTTGTAGATTTCCTCACGCCTGCCGCGTCCTTGAGCTCGGTCGCTCCTTACAGTTAATTTAGTTCCTTACGTCGGGAGGACGTGTCAAAGTGCTTCCACAGGAATTAATGTACAGTGTAGTGACTGTATTTTCTAGGGAACCCTGCAATCAATTTGCATGCAGCAAGGTCACACAAAGAGCCATGACGTGAATAATCAATTTTATCTGGAAATGTTGGCCAGGGCACCAAGTAAAGCTCCCTTCTCTTTTCAAGTAGCGCCAATGGATCTTTAATGTCCACCTCTACAGGTAGATGTGGAATCAGTTTCACAGTTCATCCAGAGAATGGCTAACAATGCAGCACTCCCTCAACTCTGCATTGGAAGGTCTCTGACTGGGCTCCCATTTGTTGCTGCTAATAATAAACTGATCTAGATTTTCAGGTGTCTGTGATATAAGCCCATTTCATTGATGCAAGGACCAACTAACAATCAGTGCAAATGTGTTGTGTAACATTTAGATGTAAATACACTTAATCCTCGCTTAACGTCGCAGTTGTGTTCGCAAAAAGTGCGACATTAAGCAAAACAACATTAAGTGAACACACGCAAGAATACCGGAAATTCAGCGTCTATGTAAGCCTACGCTACCCAAAGTAGTTTGTTTCCACCCGTGGGAACGATTTAATAGTGAACGTCACAACGTTAAATGAATATATGTTCCCCTAGGTATCAGCAACGTAATAACGAAACAACGTTGACCAAAGCAATGTTAAGCAAAGTCTACCTGTACTGGGTTTTATCTAACAAAAACATTTTTAAATGATCCAGTTTTATGTTCTGAGTTGATTATTAATGTACTCAATGCAAAGTACGCACGATCCAAACAATACAGTGTGTGGAAGAGGGTGGGGGTGTAGCATACAACCTATATAGAATAATAATAAATAAACCTTGCATTTCATCGTATCTTTGAGACATCTCAAAGCAACAACAACAACAAATTGCATTTATAGAGCGCCTTTCACGTCGGGAGGACGTCCCAAGGCACTGCACAGGAGGCATGTGACCCGAGCTGAGAGGGGAGTGTTTGGGAAGGGGTGAAACACGAAGGGGAGGTCGAAAAGTTCGGGTGGAACAAAAGGCACGGTCGAAGAGGAAAGTCTTCAAACCGGCCTTGAAAGAGGAAAGGGAAGAAACGAAACGGAGGGATTGAGGGATGGCATTCCATAGGGTGGGAGCGGAGAAACTGAAGGCCCGGCCTCCGATGGTGGGGCGGTTCGGGCGGGGGGCTTGGAGCAGGCCAAGTCCTGTTGAACGGAGGGTCCGGGTGGGCTTGTAGGGGGAAAGTAATCGGTTAAATAGGGCGGGGCAAGGCCGTGTAAGGCCTTGAAGGTGAGGACGAGGATCTTGAACTCGATCCTCTGGAGAATGGGGAGCCAATGGAGACGAGGGAGGGTGGGGGTTATGTGGTCGCGGAGGCGGGTGCGGGATAGTACACGGGCTGCAGAGTTTTGGATGGCCTGCAGCCTGTGAATGGAGGAACTGGGGAGGCCGACGAGGAGAGAATTTCCGTAGTCCAGCCGTGAGGTGATGTATGCGTGCACGAGGGTTTCGGCAGCGTGGGGGGTAAGATAGTTGCGGAGCCTGGCAATATTGCGCAGGTGGAAATAAGCGGTGCCGGTCAAGGCGCGGATGTGGGGGAGGAAGGAAAGTTTTTGATCGAACATGATGCCGAGCACTTTACAAGATATACTGTAAAGTTTTGTGGAGGAAAGCACTTAAAGTCCAAGGATTATTATTAAAAGCACATTTGTTTTTTAATAGCCAGAAAGTATATATTTAATTGTACTTGAAAGTTTCAATAAACGCAGACAGCTGAGTCCAGCAGTGGTCAGCACTCCTGTTATTCCGAGTTTGTAAAGTTTGGGTCCCTGCAGTGATGGTTGAGCAGACATTGACTGGCTGGGTGGACAACAACAACAACAACTTTGATTTATATGGCACCCTCTACGCCGGACGACGTCTCAGAGCACTTGAAATGGACATGACATGTAGGGACATGAAGACAAGTGCAGCATGTTACACGCATCTCTTAGAAGTCATTTGTTTGGATATTTTTATAAAGTTATCAATTATGGTCTTTTAAAACAGGCTACAAAATAAACATTAAATATTGAAGCAGTATGAATGGGAAGTCTGGGTGGCACAATAGGCTGTAATTCTGTCCTTCCAGCTCTAGGGTTGAGGCTTGAATCTGTCTATCTAATATGGTAAGTGTTCCTTTTGATAGCTTGGAAAATCTTAACTAAAATGAACTTCCCAGTGGATGTGAACGGGCAGCATAAAGCTGCACAGAATTCGGGAATAAATTGCATTGGATGTGCATGAGATTCAGAGGCACGGCTGGCATGGGAAGGAAATGTCACACGTATAACAGAGGTTCGGTCTGGAGCAGAGTACGAGAGAATTTTAATTCCATTTAACTTGCTGAAATTTGTGAGCTGAGAGCTCTTGACACTGAAAATATTTTATGGGGGGAGGGAGGAGAAATTTAAAAGGTCAAGTATTCCTTTTACAAACGGTCTAGGTATAGTTTTATCTCCTTGTGTTTTTCTCAACAAGAAAGGTGGGCATAGGGGGATGAGAAATATTCCTCTTAGCTTCAGTTTAATTGAAAGATTGGCTGCTGACTGTTGAGAAAACCCTTGTGTAATTGGGATTTTTGTTTTAGAAATCCCGTTCCTGTTAATTAATATTTAACTCTACATACAAAAAGCAGCCACTTGCCCATAATCTATGAGGACAAAATGTAATTTATTTGTATGAAGCTCGAACATGGTCTCAGTGAATGATGTTAACTTCCAGTGTTGCTCTTAACTCTCAGCTTTATGTGAAGTAACTACTGTAGTTTGAGGGTCTGAAAGAGATTATATTTGTATAGTACAATGGAAATGTGTCTATTCAGATAGAAAAACAAATTCTTTGACTTTAACCAAAGCCTCCTAACTTCAAACAAGAGCAGTTAATTCATTTATTTATTCTGACGCAACTGGATTGTGGTGTTGCATTATGTATTTTTTTAAACACACAAATTATTGCTGACATTTTAATTTCCAGTAACTTTTAAATGAGTAGTATAGATTTTTGTGCTTGAGAACTGAGTTGATGTTTTTACCTGTATTGCATGCTTGATGTGTTGTGAACAATATTCATGGAGCTTCTGACATAAACTGTACAGTGCTCTGAGACGCCGTCCTGCGTGGAGGGCACTATATAAATCGAAATTGTTGTTGTTGTTGTAGTACAGGGCCACCTGTGTGATGTCCAGAGCTACTCAGGGCTTTTTAGGCAAATCTGTATCTGAGAAATTTACCATTTGATTATAATATAATACTTATTATAATAATACCAATAAGGATTTGGTCACTCACTCCACTTATTCCGCCTAGTGTATTAATAACAGTCCTGCACATTTCATCTTTTTAAAAAAAAACTATATTGTCAGGGTATCTGGAGGTGAGCTGTTTGACTTTCTGGCTGAGAAGGAATCCTTGACTGAGGAAGAAGCCACTGAATTCCTGAAGCAGATCCTCAGTGGAGTCCAGTACCTTCATTCCAAGAGCATCGCCCACTTTGATCTCAAGGTATGTTGTGGAAAGTTTATACTGTACTTTCTTAGTAATTTTTTATTTCTTAGAAAAGGGAAAATGTATTACAATGACAGTTAACCATTTAAATTGAACCTCATTCTAACAAACTCTTCTCAGCAAAGGCAGAAAAGATTCCTTTATCAGGGTGTTCACTATTGTAGGGTTTGGAGCAAAAATTGTTTTCTTGTGCTTTTAATTGGGATCAAGTAAAATTGGGAGTTTGATATAAGCAGAGGGTTCATTATAGTGAAGTCCGACTGTAGTGCAGTACAAATCTGAGTGTCGCAGTTCAGATATTGTGAATTTGGATTAATTTTGTACAGATTAACCAATTGTTTGGTGAGCATTGTAATTGTTGCCATGCTGACCACTGTCATTAATGAGATTAAAATGTAAATAAACAGATCTTTTAATGTTTCTTCCCCCACTCACTCTCACACACACATTCACGCACGCAACTCTTTCCCTTCCTTTCCTGCAGCCTGAAAACATTATGCTACTGGATAAAGATTCAGCCAGTCCACGGATTAAGCTGATTGACTTCGGCCTGGCTCATCAAATAGATTTTGGGAATGAATTCAAAAACATCTTTGGTACTCCAGAGTTTGTAGGTAAGCTTTTATCTCATCTACAAATTCAACCATTCGATTTTTCTTTTCAAGCACTCTGGGACGCTGCCCTACGGGTTGAGCACTCTATAAATGCAAGTGTTTGTTGTTGTTGCTGTCCTGTACGTGGGTTTGTGATCTTAGCCTGCTAGTTCATGAAGAAAAAGTTCCATTCAGTGTTACAGGCAGCGCACTTATATGTGACTATAATCGGAAATTCTGTTAGTGCCCCACAGTATCAAAGACCTAACATTAAACAGAAATTTATACAAATAGGTTTCAATCAACTACTCTGATGGTGTTCCATTTAAATACCTCCGACCTAGAGTATGGTGGTGTGTGGGAGAGCTATAATATGCAGTGGCACAGTTGCCAAGCGAGAGCTCAATTCCCTCTTGCTGGATGAGATTGTTTTTTTTCATTAGGGAGGCAGCATAAGGAAGAGTAGAAACCTTCTCTTGGAAATGTTGATGTTGTTTGGGGTGATGGGGGTGGCGGAGGTAGAGAGAGACAGAGCAAAAGTAAGCAAGAAAGGAAAATAGGCTTAGTCAATCCCTAGACAGCTATTGTGGTACAATTTTAGAGCTGGAACTCTCAATCCATGCAAGCAATTAAAATGATCAATTAGGACTTGAGGCCAAAGCCTGCTTTTGTGGCCATTATATGGTATCGTAGATCCAAGAGGGAATTAAACAACTATCTGATGAAGGAATTGATTGATGTGCGTGAGAGTTCCAGTGAGGGTTTTGTTTTACTTTGGGACAGGAGGAGGAAGTGCAGCTTTATTTTCCAGTGCTGAGAATTCTGAACTCCTGATTAGAAAATTAATATCACTCTTCCTGTCTGGAGCATAGAGCCCCAACTTGTTTTTTTCGACAAAGGATCACGCTCATAAATTTGGAGAATCTATTAATGTTTGTGTATGATTGCGTGTGCGTGCATGTGTGTTTGCTCTGATCAAGCAACCTCTATAATAACTCTTCGGAGGCCTTGCCCTTGAATCCCAGTCTCAAAATCTGTTCCTGCAGTGGTTGATGGCTGCGTTGATGTAACCAATCCAAATGTGTGAATGAAATGTGTATAAGTTCTATTGCTCTGCTCATAATTCGCAAGCAAAATTTCAGAATTTGTTAAATAAACTCACTTTTTCTTTCATATTTTTTCAGCTCCAGAAATTGTAAACTATGAACCTCTCGGGCTGGAGGCCGATATGTGGTGAGTAAACACTTAGATTGTATAATAACAAACAAAGAAGAACCTTCTTCAAGAAACGAGTGCAAAACCATAATGCTTTACCCTCTTTCCTATTTTTCAGGAGTATTGGTGTCATAACCTACATTCTGTAAGTATTATTCGGCTATAAATAAATGCATTTGTTTTCTCTGAGCTGAAGGTGCGGAGTCTTATCGCAATACATTATTGTTCATGTCCAGAAAAAATAAAATTATGTCTTTGCACATTTAGAGCTCCAAATGATTTTATATTGGTTTCAAAAAGGAATATGATCCACCCTGATATTGCAACATCACTGGCAGTTAAAGTCAACATTGCTTCCTCTGTGGTTAAGCCACTGCTGCATGTAAAACTCAGCCATATAATCCCGATAGATTTGGTTCTCAGGTCTCCGTTGAGTCAGCTGATATGAAGATAAGGCAGTATCTTGTGTGGGAATTGCAGTTGGTTTCAGTGCCTAAAATAAACAATTATCCTTAACATCATGGAGCATATTGGTTAGAAACCTTGACTCACAAACCCTTGTGCGATTCCTGGGCAGGGTGAAATATTAGGTAATTTGCCTTACTCCACATACCTTTGTTTACCGAGCAGTAAATGGGAACCCAGTTGTTAGTTGATTGATGCATCAATCTCCCTTTTAATTTTTTTAAAAAACATAATAATTTGTTCACTCCATCCATGACTGGCTGCCGCGTTTCACCCACAAAATATATAGTCCATTCACTTTACAATAGTTTCTATGAAGCGCTTTGAGGCATCTCAATGACGTGATAAGGCACTATATCAAATGCAAGGATTATTATTATTATTATTTTGGTCTTGTACCTTTCATAATGGGAGAACATCCCAAAGTGCTTCTGTTGTAAAATGTGATTTGGAGCGAACCAGAGCAAGACGCAGAAGTAGAATTCCCGGCAGGACAAAACGTTGTGTAAGATTCCTTACTCCACACGGCTCCGTTTACCTAGCAGGATCCTGGTTGTTAGTCAATTAGCGGATTGCTTTTCCCAAAAAAAATTCATCGCTCAATTCACGACTGTTTGTGGGACACTGCTGTGCACAATTGGCTGCCACATTTCACCCACAAAATATTCGGTCAGTTCACTTTACAGTATATTCTGTGAAGCGCTTTAGATGTCTCGAAGACACGCTATATGAAATGTAGGGATTACTATTATATTTTCATGCTTTTCTTTTAGTTTGAGCGGTGCCTCACCTTTCCTAGATGACACGAAGCAGGAAACCTTGGCCAATGTTTCGGCTGTGAACTATAGCTTTGATGAGGAGTTTTTCAGGAACACCAGCGGGCTGGCGAAGGACTTCATCCGGAAACTCCTTGTGAAAGATCCTAAGTAGGTCTTCAGTAGCACTTCATTCTATGTGAATATTGATCACAGATCCATTCAAACAAACAAATAATTGTATATTGCTGCAAATGTGTGTGGCTTGTACTTCAATAAATAAATGGGGCTGGTAAGCTTTCCACTACTTGACCCTTTCATTTAAGTCATTTTTAAAATGAAACTTGGTAAATGTAGACAATGGATGAGATTGTCAGGGTGATGAACCCCTGAAACTGATTCAGTGCTAAGTATGTGATCATTGTGACCACAAACGTACAGATGAGGAAATCGTACAGTAGACTTTCTTGATATGATGTGTAAACCTATTTTATAGTTGCCGTTTGTAGTGTTGTCCCTAAATTTAGATAATCTCAATCAAAGTGCAGTTCGTTCATTCCATTTTTTAATGTGGAGAAGATGCACGGTCCTGTCTGGATCAAAAGCTTTCCAATTGAGATGTCAGATGTCACACTTACCTCTGAGTTCAATCCCCACCCACCTCCCAGTCTGGATTTTGAACGTATAGTCCAGGCTGACACTCCAGTGTGGATCTTCGAGTGTGTTCTGTGGTACTGCCTGAGTTCAATAAGCTAAAACCACATAGCTGACCAGGTTTGTGGTTAAAACTAGTATCGTTTAGAAAAATATAGCAAATGTGAGTGTGGTGGGCTGAGGGACGAGGGTGGGGCGGCCAGTGTTGTTATGAATGGCATCTTGCATCTGAATGCTAATTTACAATTCTGTTTTTCACTATGTATTTTTCAGAAGACGAATGACTATTCAAGACAGTTTCCATCATCCATGGATCAAGGTGAGTTTAAAAATATTTATTAGAATCCTACAAATGTGCCTCTTCTTCATAAGCCTGTTTTCATGAATTAAATGTAACAACGAAAATCATAATTGGATCAAAAGCTTTACAATTGAGATGTCAGATGTCACACTTACCTCTGAGTTCAACCCCCACCCGGCCCCCAGGCTGGATTTTGAATGTATAGTCCAGGCTGACACTCCAGTGTGGTGCTGGAGGAGGTCTGTATCAACGGATGTTTGCTCTGCCTGTTCAGATGAACATTGAGAATCTCTTGGTACAAGCTGAAAAGAGAAGGGAGTTTCTCCTAAAGCCCTGGTCAACAATCCCTCAAATAAAATTGTTACTTACTTCATAACTGTTTTGTGCGCAGGATGGCTGCCTCATTTGCTGACAAAATACAGTCACTATACTTCATTTCAGACATCTTTCCAAATGTACCAAATTAGAATTTTTATCAAATAATTGGATGGCTGCTACAACTCTGTTGCTTGATATCATTTCTGGTAATGGGGTCTAATTGTGCTTATGTTACCAATACCAATCAGGTACAATACTCTCATTGTGACCAACATGTGTCAAGGGATCTATACTGTCTTAGTAACTGACATTGATCAGTCACATGTTATCCAGATCTATACTGATAAAGTGACTGGCACTGGTCAAAGGATCTGTACTGTTCACATAATACCACCAGTCAGGGATCAGTAAGGTTCATCTCACCAGTCAGGGAAGTCTCTCTTTGTCATTTTAAACTTGAAATGTTATTTTTGCAAGATTAACTGAGCAGCATTATAGTGAGGGTTGCAGTAGAATTCCTGAACTAAACTAAAATGGAGGTAATTGAACCGTGCATTAAGACACCTGTTATCCAGACATTACATTTCATTGCAGTCAAGCCTGAGTGACCCGGATGATTGAACAAATACAAACGTTACATTTCTAAATGAGAACCTTTTGCAACCTGGCTGTTTGAAATCTAAACATTTAAGATGTACACACAGACATGCTGATGAGCAGCTGGGAGACTAAGTGAAGCTTTGTTGGAAGTTATTAAAAGGTTGCGGAGGGAGGTCAATATATGCTCTTGATGTCTGGGGAGGAGAACAGCCATCAATCATTGTTTAATATTGGGCACAGTATTGCTTTTTTTCTGGGACATGGTGATATGAGTTGCATCCAAGCGTTCTGTTTGCTGGTCATTTTTAAAATTCAAAATTCTGTGCATTTTCACTGAACTGAATCTTATCATGTATTGAGGCACGTCAGGGTGAAACCTTGGTCAAATTTCCTTACACCACACACACAACTTAACAATAATCCCTCCAAAAAAAAACACAGTAATAAAATTGGACATTTCAATCCACGACTGTTTGTGGGACACTGCTTTGCGAAATTGGCTGCCGTGATTCGCCCACAAATATACAGTACAGTCAATTCACTTTTCAGTACATTCTGTGAAACACTTTGAGACGTCTAGAAAACATGAAAAGCACTATATCAAATGCAAGGATTATTATTATTGTACCACATCTATAGGGTGTTCACAAAGTCCTGATAGCAGCATGTGTTTTTTTCTGCACACTGCACTGATCAACAATTTAAATGTGTAATGTATTTAGATGTACATAATTGAATTAAGTACATGTGT
This sequence comes from Hydrolagus colliei, assembly GCA_035084275.1. Lineage (NCBI taxonomy): Eukaryota > Metazoa > Chordata > Chondrichthyes > Chimaeriformes > Chimaeridae > Hydrolagus > Hydrolagus colliei. Next base: position 26,665,814 of record CM068742.1, on the reverse strand, counting down.
TGACCTCCAGAGGATCGGAATGAGCTCCATTATTTTCATGGCAGATAATGATCCATCACCATGTTTGGTGCAACAGCTAAACAATGCATTTGGGACTGAAATCAACAAGATCCTCTGTCCTGATCTTTTTGCTCCTCTTACTGGGGGAGGTAAACAATAATAATAATCCTTACATTTAATATGAGGCGTTTCACACCAGGAAGAGATCTCAAAGCTCTTCACAGGAATGACTGTAAAATGTACAAACTCCTTCCTATAGCTTTACAATTTTTATGTCCACTCAGGGTTAAGAATTAATGTACAGTAATTCACTTACAGTAATAACATAACCAATCATTGCTAACTTTGTCTGTGCAACATTTCAGCCAAAGGACACCCAGCAAGCCCTCAGCAGGAAAGCCTCCGCTGTGAACATGGAGAAGTTCAAGAAATTTGCAGCCCGCAAGAAATGGAAGGTGAGTGATTTTATTAACGGATGAGTGTGGTTTCGTTGCTTAGCCATGGTAAGTTCCTCTAAATTCATTCAAAGGCATCAATTTACTTATTGGAAAATGTTGGAGAAAAGAGTCAGACATATTTGTCTGTTGGTTCCACCGCAGGAAAGTGGAAGCACAGTGATCTGAAGAAAGGGAGCAGTGTAGAACAACAACAACAAAATTACATTTATATAGCGCCTTTCAGTATTGGGAGGACGCCTCAAAGCGCTGGACAGTCAGTGCTTTGGACTCAAGATGGAATCGGGGAAAGTGGAGGGAAGGGAGGTGACCGATGGCAGGGTCGAAGAGTAGGGTCATGAGGCGGGACTTGAAGAAGGCTACGGAGGGGGCAAGATGGAGGGATTGCAGGATGGAATTTCAAAGGTTGGAGGCAGAGGGGCTGAAGGCTCGCCCAATGATGCTGGAGTGGGTGGGTTGGGGGATGTGGAGCAGGCAGGAGCCTGCTGAGCAGAGGGGGCAGATAGGTTGGTAGGGGGTTAGGAGGTTGCAGAGGTATGGTGGGGGAAGGCCGTGGAAGGCTTTGAATGTGAGGACCAGGATCCTGAATTGGATGAGAAGCCAATGGAGTCGGGTGAGGATGGGGGAGATGGGGTCATGGAGCTTCGAGAGGTAGAGGACATGGGTGCAGAGTTTTGGATTATCTGCAACCTATGGAGGGAGGAATTGGGAAGGGCGACAAGCAGGGCATTGGCATAGTCGAGCCGCAATGTGATGAAGGCATGAATGAGGGTTTCAGCGGCCTAAGGCATGAGGTAATGGCGGATTTGGGCAATATTGTGGAGGTGAGGGAAAGCAGAGCAGGTCATTGCTTACATGTGGGGGAGGAAAGTCAGTTGAGGATCGAACATGTGACCAATGTATTATTGTTTTTATGGGAAAATGGAAGAGACAAGTTGTGTCAAAAGTGGATTTTACTTATTACATGTTTTTTCCTCATCCCTTCCCTCCTGAAGGCATTGAATCATGTTTGGTTATGGTGTTCATAGGGGGCAGTTACCCTCCATTACATGAAAGATAATGGCAATAGTCCCCTTTGCTCCAAACCATGAACATGTTCCATCAAAGGTCACTGGTTAGCAATCATCTTGATAACTCTCTCAAAAACACACCCCAAACTTAGACACATTGAAGCCGGTTGCATCACTACATGCATTTGAAATCCGATAACTTTGAGGTTCCGTGCATGAATCAGTTTCACACTGAGATGTGGCCATTGGCAATAAAACATTTTAATGTTTATTCTTCTATCCTTTCCCTTTGTTTCCTACATTATTGTTTTACAGTCCATACCATGTCTTGGCCAGAGACTCATATATCAAAGAAATTGCACCACAATTCATTCTATTGAGCAGTCAGCTCCTTCACTAGAACTAACTACAGGTAGACCCCGCTTATCGAAGGGTTAAGGACTTTAAAACCCTTCGTTAAGCGAAAATTTTGTTTAGCGAGAGTTTAATTGTATTACTGTATTTGGCCGCAGCCAAAACGCTGCCCCGACCCGAACCTCCCCGCTAAAATCAGTTTGGTTCCTAGCGCTAACATTTTCGGTGTACAGGTTGAGCAGCCAAAAGTCCAGAATTCCGGAATCCGGAATGTGACAAAAATTGTAGGAATAAAAACGCAGTGTCACCACACTGAAATATCGCAATCTGACCCAGGCATTTTTGGACACGTGACACACTTCTTTCTTCCTCCCCTCCTCTTTTTCTCTCTACCTCCCCCCACTCTTTTTCTCTAACCCCCCCCCCCCCCCCCCCCCCCCCACTCCTCTCTATCTCTCTAACCCCCCACTCCATCTCTATATCCTCCTCTCCCTCTCTATCCCACCCTCCTCTCTATCCCCCCACCCCTCCCTCTCTATATCCTCCCCTCCCTCTCTATCCCGTCCTCCTCTCTATCCAACCCACCCCTCCCTCTCTATCCCCCACATCTCTCTATCCTCCCTCCTCTTTATCTCTCTATTCCCCCCCATCGCTTTTTCCCGCTCCTCTCTATCTCTCTATCCCCCCTCCCCTCCCTCTCTATCCCACCTCCTCTCTAGCCCACCTCCTCTCTATCTGCCCACCCCTCCCTCTCTATCCCCCACCAATCTCTCTATCCCCCCTCCTCTCTATCTCTCTATCCCCCCCCCTCTCTATCCCCCCTCCCTATCTCTCTAAACCCCCTCCCCTCCCTCTCTATCTCTCTAAACCCCCTCCCCTCCATCTCTATCTCTTTAAACCCCCTCCCCTCCCTCTCTATCCCCCCCTCTCATCTCTCTATCCCCCCCCTCTCTCTATCCCTCCTCCCCTCCCTCTTTCTATCCCTCCTCCCCTCCCTCTCTATCCCCCCTCTCTCTCTCTCTCTATCCCTCCTCCCCTCCCTCTCTCTATCCCTCCTCCCCTCCCTCTCTATCCCCCCTCCCCTCTCCTCTCTATCTCTCTATACCCCCTTCCCTCCCTCTCTATCCCGTCTCCATCTCTCCATCCCCCCCTCCCCTCCCTCTCTATCCCCCCTCCTCTCTAACTCTCTATCCCCCCCTCCCCTCCTTCTCTATCCCCCCTCCTCTCTATCTCTCTATCCCCCCCCTCCCCTCCCTCTCTATCCTCCCTCCTCTCTAACTCTCTATCCCCCCCTCCCCTCCAACTCTCTATCCCCCCCTCCCCTCCCTCTCTATCCCCCCTCCTCTCCATCTATCTATCCCCCCCTCCCCTCCCTTTCTATCCCCTCTCCTCTCTATCTCTCTATCCCCCGCACGCTAAAGACTCAGTGTACGTTGCTGGGGCAACCAGAGAGAAGCTACGCATGAGAAGCTGCGCACGAGAAGCCCATGAGATTTAAAATGTGTGTAAACATTCGTTATAGCGAAAGCAGCCTCTGTTAAGCGGAGAAGTGGTACAAATAGAAACCCTTGTTATAGTGAAGTTTCAGTAACCGGGCGTTTGGTAAGTAGGGTCTACCTGTACTTAAATCCCAAATTTCTGGTCTTTTCCTGTACACTTTGATATCTTTCCTCCTCGGATCTGCAATTGTCACTTAAATGCTAGGACTTGACTTGAAGATTCAAGCTCAGAGTGATTAATGCTGATTTTTTTTTTAAAAAAGGTAATTAAATTCTATGGTTTCTCCCCCCTTCACCCCCAAAAAAAAATCAGCTGGAGATTTCTTCTTTATTTGTAGTTCTAATATTCACTAGCACATGACTGGTCTGGAAAAACTGGTTTGAAATGTCCTCCTTTCCTTGTTGCTGTCTTGGCAATTCCCGGGGAGTGGCTGCTTTCTGCTTGTCACTCAATAGCAAGAAATCCCAGGTTGGTTAGATACAAGTCAGAGCTTCCTTTACTCTGCCCTTTCCCCAACCACCAAAGAGGATCCACTACTGCATTAGCCTAACCCACTTCCCTTTTTAGGCGATTGTTGATTTAGCACCAAATTCCACCTGCTCATGAATAGCTCACTGTTCGTGGGTTTACACCTAAATGAGCTGATGTTTATACGCATTATTATGGGTTATGACATTTGCATTTTCTGTTGGTGGTATTCCCATCAATACTACTTGTGAAAATCCACATTTACAAAAACAACAGTCACCCCCCACCCCCCCCCCCCATTATTATTTCCTATGATTTGAACAGATTTGTTCAGGGCAGTACTGTGTAAGGAAGGCTCGTTAACATAGGCACAGTTAAAATATCTTTAATGAGGTTTCTAATCCCCTTGGGTTAGTGTCCAGTTCTTAAACCAGTTTCTCCCTTCTACATTATTCAACCACGATTTTCGGCTGCTTCCCAGATATCTCATTAAAACTGTTGCATAGACACGCACATGTGGTTGTGTATATACAAAAGAAAAGGAAGTATAAAGTTTCTAAAGTGCTTGATTTGAGAAGAGACACTGTGGCTAGCAACCACAATGTATGTAGAAAATACATTGGGAACCAATTACGATTTGTCTTAAATCCAATGGAAGTAATTGTTTTAAGAACATAAGAATTTGTTAGGCGAAAGAAGACCAAGGTCCATTAATTCGCTTTCCGCCATCCTGGTAGTCACTTAACATATCATGTCCCAAATTATATACTGTATCCCGAGATATTATTTTCTATCAGAAATCTACCTAATTTGTTCTTCAAACAAACAACTTTCTTGTTCCACTATCTCCGTAGGGAGCCTGTTCCATAAGTTTACTGCTTGCTCACTGAACTAGTGTTTCTGCAAATTTGTTCTGAATTTGCTCCCCTTTTTCATTGGTTGATAAATATTTAAGAGCAACTGTAATCTCCATATCTGTACACAACCTGAAAATTAGAACTCTATTTAATTCCATTTAATTCCATTTAATTGGGTTAATAGAATAGACAAGTGCATTACTGATGACCAGGGAACTTTCCTTCTCATACATTCTAGTCCACTGTTGTTGGAACACTACCAGCTGATTTGTATTTAACCTAAATTTGTTGTATTTGTAAAAGTTGTATTCTCCAACTCACCATACGTTAATCTGTATTTTCTTTAGCAATCGGTACGATTAATATCTCTGTGCCAACGACTATCGAGATCATTCCTTTCCCGAAGTAACATGAGCGTTGCCAGGAGTGAGGACACTTTGGTGAGTAACCTGAACCAATATCCATGGGCTTGTTCACCTGGGAGCGAATTAGCCCTTTATTCATAGTTGGGTATACTTGGGGTTCGTTGATTTTACACCTTGTGAATGTTAGAGGCTGCTTGATTCTCAAAACAGCAATGAATTTATTAGATCTCGATTCAGAATGAGCCACTTTTGCACATTCCAGAAGTCCAACACCTTCCAGTATTTGCAAAACTGAAGTTGCTACAAACACAACTAACCCAGTTTGTGACTGTGACTAATTAGACCTCACTAGAATTGCATTGTGATAAATAAGTTTGAAATGGCCTATGCCGCAGACAGCTTTCAATGAGTAGATATGTTTACCCATATCTACCTTTTGTTTATAAGAATGAAAAGCCAATAAAAATTAGTTACTCTTTTAATTTTTATGTTAGAAACGTAAAGGCCATTTGTGTTACGATTTTACTTGCACGTTAAATATATTAGGAGCATTAAATTGGCAGCAATATTTGGAACAATTGGAAGGTTTAAAAACTAGTGTCTAGTTAATCCCGTGATCATCATGGAGATTCAGATATTCAGATAAAGAATGCCCTTTGGCACTATTGACCTCATGCTTCCAGGACACTGCATAAGCTGCTTCTAAATGAGCCCAGCATCCAGGCCTCAGCCAGCTGTCGTGGTAACCTGTTCCAGTTGACAATTCCTTCCATTACCCACAGTCAGTATTCCTCATTATTTTTTTTTTCCGACCAGTTAAAATGTAACTAGCAAAACAACAAACGACAACTTGCGCTTGTATAGTGTCCTCCACGCAGCGTCGCATCTCAGAGTGCTTGATGTAGTTCAAGATAGAGGAAAACAAGATTTGGAAACAATTGCAAGCCAGTTATATCTCTGTGCCTGCAAGCTTATTGACTGACTGGTTCGAAATCCATAGTGCTTTTTTTAATAGGAAAATTATTCAAGGATATGAGCAGTGGAGTGAGCCTAGTCAGTGGCACAGTGGGGCAACAGCCTTGATTGTGCTGAGCAATTTTTTTTTGCTGCGAAGTTTGCTGTATGTTTTGAGTGCGTGCTTCCACACTGCTCGTGTAATTAGATTCTTGTTATATCACCCATAACTTGCTCACCGCAGCGGGTTGTTTCCTGAGATGCCTCCTGGAGTGGAATTGTCTGCCGACATTCACACTTCCAAGCTTTCACATGAGGAGCAGCCATTTGCATCGGACACGGCAGGGTTTTACCTCATCACCCGGTACCTGCAGAACAGAAAGGGAGACAGATAATTGGAAAAGAGGGAGCGAAAGGTTTGGGTTGAAATGCTCCCAAGATGCTACCTTGCGTGAAGGGCGCTATATAAATGCAAGTTGTTATTTTGTGTGCAGTGTGGCAATCAGCAGTGCTCAGATTATTTGTTTGTAAATTAACTATTGAAATGTGTAATTTTTAACAGAAAAGTCAAAAAAAAAAAAATCCCTTCCCCTCGGGAGTTTAGGATTTCTTTTGGAGCAATTTGCTGGTTGATTTCCAATAGTGAGTGATTTTTATTTATTCCTCTACTTCCAATAAGGATGAAGAAGATTCCTTTGTAATGAAGGCAATTATTCACGCCATCAATGACGACAATGTTCCCGGTTTACAACATCTCCTCGGATCCCTTGCCAATTACGACATAAACCAAGTTAACAAGGTAACAGCTGTCTCTTCTTTTCCTTGATTAGCTAATCTCTTGATATTTATTTCATTCTCAGATAATACAATCCTATTTGTCCATTAACCGCACGTATTGCTTTAAAAGAATCACTGAATTATGGAGAAAACAACTAGAGAGGATTGGTCAATATCTCAGCAATGGGCAAGACAATAAAATCCCAATTTATTGCATTCAGGCATTGTTCCTTACACACTTCATACGCTAATTTAAGGACACTATCTCTTGTGAAAGGCGCTATACAAATGCAACTTGTTGTTGTAATAAAGTTTCCTCCGTAGCTTGATTATTAATAATAATAATCCTTGCATTTGATGTAGCACCTTATCACATTGTTGAGACATCTCAAAGCACTTTACAGGATACTCTAAAGTGTGTTTTGTGGATGAAACACGGCAGCAAATTGCACACAACAGTGTCCCACAAACAGTTGTGGATTGGGTGGTCAAGTTATTTTATTTGTTTGTTTTATGAGGGATTATTACCCCCCGAAAAAGCAATCCGCCAATCGACTAACAATCGGGTTCCTGCTCAATACTAGGTAAATAGAGAGTAAGGAAACTTGCCTAAAACAGTGGGGTGGGTATCCTGGATGGATGTGATTAATGGCCCAAAAAGTTTTTATCTGAATATTTCTCATGATGGTGTGATTGACAAGATAATGTATAATGCCAAGTTATTTACATAAATTTGATGAACCTAAAGACTTCATGATAATAAAATAAAGCTGCATGCCAAAAGATGGGAACGAATCAATTCCAGAACAGCAGAGTTTGTGCGTGCTTGAGCGTGCAAAAATGGTTAGTGTTCAAACACAGATCTTCTGTTCTGTAGGGCTAACCCTGCACTAAGCTGTCGCCTTTATCCCCTCAGCCATTCAGGAACAAAGTAAAGTCAAAATTGTAAACTTAGTTTGGGAACGAGTGGGCACAGCCCCTCTAGTGCCTTGTTGCATTTCCAGCATGCGGTTCCCATTTACCCAAAGCTATGGTTAGTTCATTTAATCGCTGTAGAAAATTGTGATTGATTTTGAATGCTAGGTTGAATGCTTTAGTGGAGCATGATCAATGTGACTTTGAAGTGAGACACGGAGGAGAGCAGCATAATATGACCGGTACATATTAGTATTACAATGCAGTGGAGACATGTGACCCGTGTTGCGTGATTATGGTAATGCGATGTACCTTGAGCTGATCATTATGTAATGGTAAGTTATATCTATATCGTCTAACTGCACAAATAATACGGCCCAAAGGAAATGGGCCTGAAGAAAGTGAAGGTGAAGCGAATCATTGAATTATGTCAGAAAATATTCTCTCTCTTTCCTCTACGTTCTTTCTCCTTCCCTCTCACTCATTCTTCTCTCGCTTTCCCCCTCCCCTGTATATTATTCTCTCTCTTTTGCTCCCCGACCATTATTATTCCATCTCTGACAATACCAAAGTATATCCTTAGGTCCATTTTATGGTATTTATCATCTACACTGGTTTCCTTGATAAGGAATCTCAATGTCCATCAACCACAGAATCCAGGAACTGTACACAAGAGGTGGAATTTAGTTGTCAGGTTCCTTCCTCCCCCATATCTGGTCTCTCACCAGCACCGCTTTCTTCCATTTCCAACGCATCGCCCATCTCCGCCAATATTTCACCCCAAAAGCCGCCGACACCCTGGTCCATGCCTTTGTCACCTCTCGACTGGACTATTACAATGCCCTCCTCGCCGGTCTCCCCTCTGCCACTATTCACAAAATCCAGTTTATCCCAAATTCTGCCACCTGCATTCTCATGGCCATGACATTTCCGACCTCAGCATCTCGGACAAGGCCATCTCGGACCACCTTCTTGTCTCCTTCTCCTCTTCCATCCCTCTCCCCTCCACCAAGCCCTCAACCATACTTTTCCGCCCATAGAAAAGTCTCCTCCCTGAGACCCTCACAGATGCCCTCATATCCTCTGACCTCCTACCCCTCTGGTCTTCCACCCACAGCGATCCTGAAGCAGCTGTCCAGCTGCTCCATGATCATTTCTCCTCCACCTTCAACTCTCTCTTCCCCCTGAAATCCAGGTCTATTTCCAACTCCACCCGCTCCCCCTGGTACAACTCTCATCTCCGCACCCTCAAATGCCAAACCCGGCTGCTCGAGTGCAGGTGGCAGAAAACCGGCCGCACGGTTCACCACCAACTGTGGCTCGAGCATCTCCACAGCTACCGCTCACAGTACCGTTCCTTGTGTCAAGCAAAAACGGCCTACTACTCCAACATCATCCTGGAGGCAAACAACAACCCTAAAGTCCTCTTTTCCACCACCCACCACCTCCTCCGCGCACCTCCTCAGGCCTCCTCAATCTTCACTTCAAATGTGAAGTGCGAGGAGGTCATGGACTTCTTTGCTTCCAAGATCCACAACATCCGGCAGCATCATCCTCCAGCCTCTCGTCTCCCACTACCACCCCCACCCCATCCCCCTCACCCCCCCCCACCTTCAGCTCCTACCTCGACCCCCTTCCTACACTCCTTCTCCCCCGTCTCTCCTTCCTCCCTCTCACGCACACTCTCACCTCTATGCGGCCAACAACTTGCTGCCTTGATTCCCATCCCCACTAACCTACTGCTCACCCAACTCCCCCTCCTCTGCCCACTGCTGGCTGATATCATCAACCAGTCCCTCTCCTCCGGATCAGTCCCTGCCCCCCTCAAAACTGCCGCCATCACCTCTCTCCTTAAAAAACCCTCCCTGGATCCCTTAAACTCCAGCCACTACCGCCCTATCTCAAACCTGCCCTTCCTCTCAAAAGCACTGGAACACGTTGTTGCAAACCAACTCCGCGCCCACCTCTCCTCCCTCTCCCTCTTCGAACCCCTCCAGTCCGGTTTCCGTCCTGCCCACAGTACTGACACTGCGCTTGTGAAAGTCACAAACGACGTCCTCTCTATCTGTGACCAGGGCTCCCTCTGCCTCCTTATCCTCCTGGACCTGTCGGCTGCCTTTGACACAGTCGACCAAGCCATCCTCCTCCACTGCCTGTCCTCCGTCATCCACCTCAGTGGGACTGCACTCGCCTGGTTCGAGTCCTACCTCACAAACCGCCAGCAATATATCTCCACAAACGTTTTTCCTCCCGCACTCATCCAGTTACCTGTGGGGTACCCCAGGGATCCATCCTTGGCCCCCTCCTTTTCCTCATCTATACGCTTCCTCTTGGGGATGTGATCCGCAGACATGGGGCACACTTCCACATGTACGCGGATGACACCCAACTCTATCTCTCCACTTCACTTTGTGACCCCCAGTCCCCCAATGTTCTGTCAGCCTGCCTTTCAGACATCAGAGGCTGGATGAGCACAAATTTCTTGCAGCTGAATGTTGACAAGACGGAGGCCATACTCTTTGGCTCTCATCAACGTCTGCATTCGCACGGTTCCCACCTCCTCCACCTTCCTGGCCTGCCCCTAAAACTCTCCGAACCTGTCCGCAACCTTGGCATCAGGTTCGACCCCCAACTGTCCTTCCTCCCCCACATCCGGTCCGTCACCAGCAATGCCTTCTATCACCTCCGACGGATCGCCCGTCTCTGGCAATACCTCACCTTAAAAGCCGCCGAAACCTTGGTCCACGCCTTTGTCACCTCTCAGCTGGACTATTGCAATGCCCTCCTCGCTGGTCTCCCCTCCACCACAATCCACAAAATCCAGCTTATCGAAAAGTCTGCCACCCGCATACTCACCCGCTCTAAGCTTCGCTCCCCCATTACCCCAGTCCTTGCCAGACGTCACTGGCTCCCTATCCCCGAGAGGATCGACTTCAAGATCCTCACCCTTGTTTTCAAATCCCTCCACTCCTCTGCACCCCCCTATCTCTCTGATCTCCTCTCCCCTCAACCCAGCATCCGCTGCCTTCGCTCCTCTGGGTCTGGCCTCCTCCAGGTCCCCCGACTCCTCCGCTCCACCCTCGGCGGCCGTGCCTTTAGCCACTACGCCCCGAGGCTCTGGAACCCCCTTCCTCACTCGCTTCGCCTCGCCCCCTCTCTTCCCAGTTTCAGGTCACAGTTGACCTTTCTCTTCGACCAAGCTTTTGGTCACCTTTCTGCCCCTGCCCCTGGCTCGGTCCCGGGATCCGCTACTGTGAAGCGCTCTGAGACGCCGTCCGGTGTGGAGGACGCTATATAAATCGAAGTTGTTGTTGTTTAGAAACCTACCCAGGAATGGCTGGGGAAGCCCTACCCCATGTAAACACAGCACTGAAGCCAAACAATGGCTGAGCTCCACTCAGAACACTGGGTGACAGAGCGGCCACACCATGAACTACAAGCAATTGTTCCGAACTTCAGGAAATATGCCGACATCAGGGGGAAAAAATCTAATACTGTTGTATTATAAACTCTCGCCAGCATTCAGGAGCCTGGATTATCGAGGTTTTACTGTATAATAATATGGAAACAAGAGAAAACAATAAGATGAAATACTCCATTTTGCATTCATGCACTCTGTCAAATAATGAAGATGCCTTTAGGCATTTCCAGGTATAGACAGCAGCAGAGCAGACCATCTCAACTGGTATGTTAATTACTGCGTGCAATATGCATCGATTTTAAAAAAAAGCAATGGACTTTGAACTGTGGTTCACAAGCAACTACAAACAAGACAGCTGGAAACACTGAGATCATTTGTGACTCATTCTGCAAATTTATTCTCAGATTTGGTTTATGAAAAAACACCTCCTGGTCGAGGATGATCAAAGTAAAGGCTGATTGTTTAATTCCATGGCCATGTAGAATTTTCAACACTGAATTTATTCATCTTAGAAAGTTTCAAAAATATATACTCGCCGAGAAGACGGCATGAGTTTGCCATAATTGAATGTCCTGGGAAAAGACTTTAACATCGTGCAGCTGATAAGAAATCAACCTTGACTGTTCATTTCCATTATTTCTAGTGCATCTCATTTCAGTGTTTGTCACAGACTGACTCTTGGCAAAGATTTTAGGTCTCAAATGTCGATCTTCTGTGAATGCAGTGCTAGCCTGCTATTATGCACTTTACTGTACATTACAATACAAAATTACATTTGCAAATAGAGCCTTTCACGTCGGAGGATGTCCCAATAGCACAAATTTGCTTCAAACGTAAATTGCACATGGACCACATTCATGACATGTGCGTGGAGCCAGCCTGCTCATTTTCTGCAGATTTTTGTGCAACCTGGATGACTTCAGGGCCATTAAGTCACCTTTGACGTCGCTTTCTCCTCTGCTGCCCTTGCACACAGCAGGATGTCACCATGGAAAGGACCTAATAATCTGGAAATTAACTCTTTTTATCTTCCCACATGTTTTTTTTAAAAAAAAGGCTGACTTGTGTTCATTGACGATGTCACTTGCTGGGATGTACAGAGGGGAGGAAGCGATGCTGACAGTGATCCGAAAGCCAGAAGTTGGCCTTTTTTTTCTTTGAGTGGGAAGTAAATGAGTTATCTGTCTGTGTGCCTGCACCACTGTAACCCAGGCTAGAGTTTTGATGGATCCCTAACATTGAGTTATAATGGGGTGGATTGCAGGTGAAATACAGTGATCATTTTGATTAAAGCGAGACTGAAGCGTAATAAAAGCTAAGGCAGAAATCAAGTAAAGCATGAAAATGACCACCAGGTGACAAATGCTACGGCAGAATGTAAGTAGGAATTCCAAGTGTCTGCAATATGCTGGCAGTAATGAAGATTCTGTTAATATGGAAGAGTATTGAGGGAACCTCATTTTGGCTGTGTAAAGCGGTTGTATAAGAACATAAGAATTAGGAGCAGGAGTAGGCTATTCGGCCCTTCGAGCCTGCTCCGCCATTCAATAACACCATGGCTGATCTTCTCACCTAACTCTGATTACCTGCCCTATCCCCATATCCCCTAATCTCTCTATTTTTCAGAAATCTATCAGTCTCAGCCTTGAAAATGTTCAAAGACTGAGCATCTACAGCCTTTTTGGGGTAGTGAATTCCATAAATTCACTACCCTCTGAGTGAAGAAATGTTTCCTCAACTCTGTTCTAAAAGGCCGACCCTTAATTTTAAGACTGTGACCCCTGATTATAGATTCTCCTACCAGGGGAAACAGTTCCTCAGTGCCTACTTTATCTAGCCCTTTAAGAATCTTATGTGTTTCAATAAGATCCCCCCTAATTCTTCTGTACTCTAGAGAATACAGCCCTAGTTTATTCAACCTATCCTCATAGGTCAGTCCCCTCATCCCAGGAACTAACCTAGTGAATCTACGCTGCACCCCCTCTAAGGCAAGTATGTCCTTTTTTAAATAAGGAGACAAAAACTGCACACAGTACTCTAGGTGCGGTCTCACCAGGGCCCTATACAGTTGCAGCAAGACTTCCCTACTCTTGTACTCTAAACCTTTTGAAATGAACGCTACATGCCGTTCGCCTTCTTAGTTGCTTGCTGCACCTGCAAACTAACTTTTTGGGACTGGTGTACAAGGACACCCAAATCCCTTTGAATACTAACACTATCTAACTTCTCCCCCTCTAGAAAATAATCTATTCTTTTATTCTTGCTACTTAGGTGAATAATTTCACACTTGCTAACATTGAATTCCATCTGCCACCTACTTGCCCACTCCCCTAGCCTATCTATATCTTGTTGCAATCTTTTTGCATCATCCTCAGAGCTCACTCTGCTACCTAGTTTAGTGTCATCCGCGAATTTAGACACTCAATGTTCTCATCTAGATCATTGATGTAAATAATAAATAGCTGAGGCCCAAGCACTGATCCTTGTGGCACTCCACTAGTTACATCCTGCCAATTTGAGAATGATCCGTTTATCGCTACTCTCTGCTTTCTACCTGATAGCCACTCTTCTATCCATATTAATATTTTCCCATTAATCCCGTGGGCCTTAATCTTGAGTAACAGCCTTTCGTGTGGCACCTTGTCAAATGCCTTCCTAAAATCCAAATATACCACATCTACTGGTTCCCCCTTATCCAACCTGCTGGATACATCCTCAAAAAATTCTAAAAGATTAGTCAAGCATGACTTCCCTTTTGTAAAACCACGTTGACTCTGCCTAATCTTGTTATGGTCTTCAAGGTAGCCCATAACTATGTACTTTATTAAGGACTCAAGAATTTTCCCTACAACTGACGTCAGACTAACTGGTCTATAGTTTCCCATATTTTCTCTCCCACCCTTCTTAAATAGTGGAGTTAGGTTTGCAATCTTCCAATCACTGGGGACTTTTCCAGTATCCACAGAATTTTGGAAGATTATAGACATGCCATCCACTATCTCAGTAGCCACCTCCTTTAAAACTATAATTTGCAATTTGCTAAATCTGTTCTGATAACTGGCACCACAATCACTAACTGTTTGTAAAATGCAACATTTTATACTGAAATTGCTGGGCGGTGCACTGCTGCGTTCGTACGTGGATAGCCTTCTGATTAGATAATCATGATTTATTAATTGCAGATGGAGCGCATCCATCTGTGAAAATATACTCATTATTAATAGAAAATATTACCGGCCAAAGGAATAGGATTCCGTGTGAAATGACTCATAGAAATGTTGCCCTGAAAGATATTTTATTTACACTGTAGTGCTGTTTCACCAGCCACTTTGAACTCCTGCTTTCCCAGGACCTCAAGTCTGCAGAACCTCTCAGCCATTGTCTCTAAACATTGACCTGAGGTTTCTCTACACCTCTCCTCTTCTTGCCTAATTCCTTTTAACCTCAGTGTCTGCCGTCCCCTCACTCAATCCCTCTTGCTCAATCCTTCCTGTCCCTCACCTCTCCCCCTCTATCCCCCGCAGCCATCTGAATCCTCAGTTCCCCGTCTCTTGTCAACTCCACACTAGGGTCCATCGATATGGAAATTTTCCAATTCAGATATATCGATCGGCTCATATCGAGATATACCGAAAAATCGATATTTTCGGGGTTTTCATACTGCGCATGCAAGCGCATTCCGGGTGCGAGCGCATTCCGGGCCTATCTCCTCAGGAGGTAAATAACTTTCTCTCTCTGTGTCTCTCACTCTCTCCATCTCTGTGTTTTTCTGTCTGTGTCTCTCTCACATCCCCCCCATCTCTATCTATCTGTATATTATCACCTCCACCCCGCCTCACCAGCCGGGGGTGGGGGGGGAGAGAGACGGCTAGGGGGAGGTGGGGGGTAATATCGATATATCGATTTTTCAATATATCGATATTTTTTAAATGCCTATATCGGCATATCGATATGAAAATTATATCGGGTTTTAGTGATATATCGATATATCGCCGGACCCTACTCCACACAAGTATTTTTCACACACCACATCCCAATCTTGACATTACCTAACTACAGTACTTAGTTAACTACTCAACTACTTGATTCCTTGTTGCTCTCTTGAATCTTGAAGATGCATTGCTTGTGACCCTCAAATGGTTTTTAGGAATCAATCACTCTCTCTCCCAACCAAAATGCCAACATCCCCATATTGTCTAAAATTATCTCATTGTCTCAAGACCTGCAGTTTTCTAGCTCCATCCTCTTGCTGTCTATAGTAGCTCCCAATGTCCCACACTCTTGATAGAGGGTGCCATATTATCACACCTCCCAAATAAGACAACCTGACTAAAGTGATTTCCAGAGTGTTTACAGCTATGGGTGAAAGGAGATCAAAAATCTCTGAATATTGATTCACTAAAAAGGATGAGAATTCAACACATTTGAGTCAAATGGGAAATTGTTTGAATCTTAGTGATGCTATCATATTTTATTTCTGCACCATGCTCATTAAATTGCAGTTGGACATTTTATTTTTTTCCTCTATTTTTGTCTCCACTCCTTCTCCTATGCTGAAATGAATTGTTGCCAATTACAGGAACTATTTTTCATACCTTGGAGTTCTAGGATCTGCAGTTTTCTTAATTTAGCTCTGTGCGCAATGACATGCGGTGGGTAAAATGATAGGGTAGGCACTTCCCTCAGCCATACGAACTTTTGGGGCGTGGCTTTATGACGCCCCCAAAGGCAGCAGCAGAGTCTGCCTTTTTCCCAGTCATTTTTTCCGCAAATAAGCATGCGCAGAGATGGCATTTCAATGTGATCTGATTGCAATTGATAGAAAGAGGAAAGGCAGTGGTAGCTTGTGCCTATTTCACCCGTTACTGAGACACTGAGGAAGGAACGCGCATGCGCATCGGAACATTCAACTCAATGGGTAAAAAAGGCACGGTGTCTTGCTGCCTTTCTGTTGCTTTTAAGGTAGGCATACCAAATTGCAATTAAATAATTTTGCTAGTTTCTACTAAAAATTAGTTTGCATTATGTAAAATGCGCATTGTAAAAATATAAACCATTAAATAATCGTCTACAATTTAAAGTTTTTATTTTCATACGGTAGGTACTGCCTATCCTGACTGCACGTCCATGCTGTGGAATGGGTTAGAGAGGGGAAAATCAACCATGGTTCCCGCTCATGCATGTAGAATTGTTAAAAATTAGGAAAGTGTTCAATAAGATGGATATTAATAGGCTACTTCTAGTTGTTAGCAAAAGGAGGGAACATAAAAATAAGATAACCAGTAGCAGATCTAATAGGGAGTTTAGGAGAAACTTCTTCATGCAGAAGATGGTGAAAACGTGGAACTCGCTCATGGGCACTGTGGTCGAAATGAATAAACTAGTGACTTTAAGAGCAAACTTGATGCAAACATGAGGGAGAAGGGAATAGAGAGGAATGGGAGGGATGGAGGCTCGTATGGAATGTAAACGCCAGCATGGATTAGTGAGGCCAAATTATCTTTTTCTGTGCTGTAACGATCTATAATCAGCTCAGTGGTTAGAACACACTCCTTACAAGCAAGAGACCTGGGTTTGATTCCAGGCAGGTGAAACCTTGGAAAATTCCTTACTCCACATGCCTGATAATAATCCCTCAAGAAAAAAATAATAAATTGGTCATTTCAATCCATGACTGTTTGTGGGACACTGCCGTGTGCAATTGGCTACTGTGTTTCGCTCACAATTCATTAGACAGTATATTCTGTCAAGCGCTTTGAGACGTCTAGGACGTGAAAGGACCTATATCAAATGCAAGGATTATTATTATTATTATATGCTCTCCACAGTTGTATTGCTCATGTTAATGTATTTGAGTGAAGTACCAGAGGTCTGCAGACACCCAAGGAACTTTATCCAGTGTGAGCCCCTGAATGGAGCCAATCAGTCCCTCGCTCTCCTCCGTAAATTTGACCTCTGTGATATCTGAGGGTTTAAATGTGTCTTTCAACCTTTGCCAGGATGTACATCCAGTTGCTTTGAGCTGATTGTATCCGTTAATTGAAGAAAAGTTTGTTGTACAGTTATTGCTCAAAGCTGGATGTTGACCTGCTGGTTTTAAATATTTCTGGACTAGTGTTTGATCTATAAATACCTTTATTGTTTGAGAACACATTTTATAATAAAAGTAGTGTATTCTTAATATAAAGTGTGCTATGTGAAATAATAATAATTCTTATTTGATATGGTGCCTTTCACATGAACATGTCTGAATGCGCTTCATAAGATATACACTGAAGTGTAATGGCCATTAGTGGGAGAAGTAGAAAGTACAGTAATATATTTTTAAAAATGCAGTGAACATCTTGTATATATGAAGTGTATAAATAACTCAGCTTTACAACTACCTGTGAAGATTTTTTTGTGCAAGTCTTTGTCACTTGAAATACATACAGCAATTCACATTCTAGAAATTGACTATAGCGAAAATAAACACACCACTTGTCACAGTTGTATTTGGTTCTTGACTGGAATTTAGAGTGGAATTTAATGTACTGTGAGAGGACGCAGGGGACAGAGTAACTCATCAATGTGTAGATAGATTTGGGAGTCCTGTAGCTCAGTGGTTATAGCACTCACCTTACAAGTGAGAGACCTGGTTCGATTCCAGGCAGGACTGAACCTTGGACAAGTTTCCTTACTCCACACGCCTGATAATAATCCCTCAAAAAAACAATAATAAATTGGTCATTTCAAGCCACATTTAGCCCACATATACACAGTCAATTCACTTTGCAGTATATTCTGTGAAGTGCTTTGAGGCATCTAGAAGACGTGAAAAGCACTACAGGCACAGTACGTATATCAAATTCAAGGATTATTATTATTATTGTTCTCCTTATTTAATGTTTGCATGTTTGGAATAGTTGCTTGCATTAGCCTGGAATATAATCCACTATTATAAATGGAGTATGTTCGACTGCAAGGTAGTCACATGCTTTGCAGTGGAAAATTTTGTAATTTCTTTTTTTATTAAAAAGTCAAAACTTGTCTGACTCAAAGTATCATCACTGCCATTCAGAGCAAGCACTTTGAGACCTCCTCGACATGCACTATATCAAATGCAAGTAGTGGTATTATATTTATTTTGTGTGTGTGTATTGCACACAAGTACAATAATTATGTATATATGCTGAAAAGGACATGTTCCTTCTTCAGAACTGCTGAGACCTCATGTTCAAAGTAATCATTTTCACAGATATTTTTACAGCAATTCAAAATTCACAATGCATAATCAAGTGTCATCTATTAAAAAATGAATATCTTGTAATTATTTAAAGCTTTTTTAAAAAAAAAAGAGTCTATTTTAGGCAAAGCAGTCCCTGAAAGGTAATTAAAAACAATGGGGGAAATAACCAAGGTACTGAAATCTCCAGGTTCCGCCATTACATTTCTCCTTAATTTATCTCTCTTCAGCATGGCACACCCCCCTTGTTGGTTGCAGCCGGTTGTGGAAACATCCAAATTCTTAACTTGCTTATCAAGAAGGGAGCAAGGATCAACTTACAAGACAAGGTGGGTTTCAGGATGCTTGAGAAGGAAATTAAGTGAAGTATTTTAGCCTGAACATCTTTTCCTTGGCTGTCATGGACCTCTCTAATTTAGCATTATGTTTGTTGATATTTAAAAAAAAACATTATCACTAAAGCCTTAAAATGCGATTTTCTGTTATGAAGACGTAGCAGACAAGATTCCTAGTTCTTGCAATGACAATTAGCAATAATTGCTTACTTCTAGAAACCAGATATTTTCCTTAAAGCTCCTAAGGTTTTAAGTCTGTATGTGTTTTAGTGATCATTTAACTGACTGGAAACAAATGTGGTTGCTATTTTTTATATTAATTGTTTGCAAAAAAAAATCTTTAATTATGACATAACGTTTGTATATAAATTTATTTAATGAAGGAATGAATGAATGAATGAATGAATTAATTAATTAATTTGAAATGCTTCCAGTCTGGCTCAAATGCAGTTTATTGGGCAGCAAGGCACGGCCACACAGAGACATTGAAGTTCTTGCATGAGAAAGAATGTCCTCTGAATGTGCAAGACAAGGTAAGCAAACTCACCGTTACTAATGTCACATTAATAATAGAAATTTTGTGTATAACCATAAAGCCTGTTTATCCATGACCCGATCAACCAGATTGCACGACCCCCTCCTGGGGCAATTCCCCATTCCAGCAATCGCGAGAATGCTCACTTTGCACATGTATGCAATGCGTGCGCATGCGTACTTATTAAACTTACGAACTCTGGATTTTTACTGATCGGTAAAAAATACTGTTTTACTGATCATTTTACTGAGTGTGCTGGAATCTTTATTGGTAAGTATCCATTAGGGTCCTTCATCTCCACAAATGGCTTCTCCTCTAGCCCACACCGCATGAGACGGTGTGGGCTAGAGGAGAAGCCATTTGTGGAGATGAAGTGGAGATGGTGTGAGAGGTAGGATCTAAACTATTCAAGGAGAGACTCGTGGAAGTTGAGGTGAGAGGAAAGGCGGTGGAGGAGGATAGAGTGGTCAATGATGACGAAGACAGCAGAGAGGTTAAGGAGGATGAGGAGGCAGAGGGAGCCCTGGTTGCTGATGGGCACAATGTGATTTGTCACTTTGACCAAAGCTGTTTCTGTGCTGTAGGTGGCACAGAAACCTGACTTCATGCGTTTGTGAATGGGGTGGTAAGAGAGGAAGGAGCGAAGCTGGGAAGCAACGACTTGTTCCAGGACCTTGGAAAGTAAAGGGAGGTTTGGAGATGTGGTAGTAATTTGAGAGCAAGGGTAGGTCTAGGGAGCATTTTTTTAAGGATGAGAGTGATGATGGATGTTTTTAATGGGGTGGGAACGGTGCCAGTGGAGGTGGAACTGGAAGGTGAGGAGAGGCTGTAGGGATGGGGTCGAGGGAGCAGGTGGTTGGTTTGATCACTGCAGCATCAAGCTGTTTCACAAATGAAAGTACTATAAGATCCTGAGCCTTGAGGCACAATTTAACAAGCATGAGTGTGCATATGGATCGATGGGGATGGTGATGCTCTCAGTGCGTGATGTGTGGAGGTGCTGACGGGAGCCAATCAGGAGGACCTCGGTCTTGTTGACATTCGGGAATAGAAAGCTAGCTCTCACACAGGATCTGATGTCTGACAGATATTATGTCAGGACAGCAGGGTCTGGGAGTCCAGTGGAGGCAGAGAGGTGCAATTAGATGTCATTCACATACGTGTGCATACACTTTGACCCCATGTCTGCGGATGATGTCCCCAAAGGAAGTTGGGAGCTAAAATAGTGCATGCTAGTATTTAACTGTGTAGGAGAAGAAAACTATGCCTAACCTAACATCCACACTCGATACAGCGCAGATCCTCTGGATAGTGATCAAGAGTACGAGCCAAGTATGATATCTTCCCCTTGCTAGCCAGAGGTGTGGTCATAAAAACAAAAGAACATAAGAAATGCGGAACGAAAAAAGACCAAGGTCCATCTAGTTTGCCTACCACCTTCCTGGCAATCACATGCACATATGTCCCAAACTACCTATGTACTATTGGTAATACTACGATCAATGGTACACTCTCAATTTCTGCCTCAACTGAGATCAGACTGAAGTGAAGCTGCAACTATCTTCACTGTTACAATGCTGCTCCTACTGTGTGTCATGCCCACCCACTCAGTAGTCATGAAAGTTAGTCTTTAAAACCTTGAAAAGAACATACGAGAAAGGGAGAGAAATAGAGTGGTGGGAAAAAACTAAATTGAAGTGCTCAAACTTTTAACCTGTTATTAATGTTTCTAGTCTTGTTGGTTAGAGCTAACATTAGAGTAATCTATTAACATTGGAGTAATCTATTGACATCCGACGTTCAAAAAACCACACTATTGCACTAAGTGCAAAATGAGCACTTGCTCCAGCACCGTAGTGTGTGAGTGGGAAGCCAACCACAAACAATTGGCCTGTGGACACAAAAATCCACCACGTACCTGCTGCCAGTCCGCGTGCTAAGACTGTGTTGCTGTCACTGCGTGATGTTTCCCTATGTGACTAAGGAATAGCTCGAGGTCTGGAGGTTCAGAGTAATTAAACGGAAGTCATCGAGTGAAATAATGTATTAGTAAAATCTGTAGCTGATCCAATAGTTCAATGTGATACAGATTTGTAGACGAGCACATTGGGAATTGTGAGAAGTTCCAACTCCTCGCTGCCTATGAAAGCAGATGCTGACTCATGATTTATTGGCACCAAGAATGTAACCAGGCATTAATAACAGTGCTACAAGAAACTGAGCTGAATGATTGCCCTTCTGTTTCATGCCCTAGTGAAGAATTTAAAAGTCTACAATGTTTCCCATATACTTTTTACGTCTTTGTTTATTTCATATGTTCATTATCCAGAGAAGCATTCATCAATCATAGTTTCTGTTTGCCTACTTAGCAGCTTTTTGTATTAAGATAAAATCGGTCGTTCACTTCATGGCTGCTTGGGGGGACATTGCTATGCGCAAATTGGCTCTGAACCTCGCTCACAAAATAGTCATTGTACTTTGCAGAAAATCCTGTGAAGTGCTTCTTGGAGACGTCCTCCCAAAATGAAAGGCACCAAAATAACGTGCAAGGATTTACATTCTGTTGCATGCAATTTGATTATTTATTTCCAGGTGATTATTTTGATTCTCTGATTTTGTGAACAATGTTAGTCTCAGTCTGCCTTGTGATTGAGGTGAAACCAAAAGGACTGCCGTGTCACTGCTACTTCAACGAATTGAGCCTTTCTCCCAGTTGTCCTGTTTTCTATTCCCCTCCTAATCTAAAGTTACTCCCAAACTCAATTGAATTGGCTGCTCAGTTAATTTTTATTTAAAAGACTTTGCTGGTGTAGAATAGCCATAAAGTTGTCCCAAATGTTACCCAATTTAAGTGTTTGGTCATAGAGATTTATTAGTTTCATTCATTTCATTCTATAATTTACCGTGACAAAGGGAAACCTGCAGAATATCCTGGACTGATATTTTTAGACACTGTAATGCCCTGCTCTGATCAGAGATTTTACAGCCAGGATGGAAAGATGAGTGAGTTGCCACACAGTACATTAAATTAGAAATAGGGAAAGGGCACAAGCACACAAACTCATGACCTGCCAGTAACTGCATTCGGAAAACTGTTTGAATTTTTCAGTCTCCTGAGTGTCAGTGTGCAGGATGCTGGGTAATAAGCACTTTGAGATGTCCTCCCAATGCACTATATAAATGTAAATTATATTGTACTGTATCACATAGGATCCGTCGATATATCGCTTATATCCGATATAATTTTCATGTCGATATGCCGATATCGGAATTTAAAATATATCGATATATCGAAAAATTCGATATAAAAAAAATATCGGTACCTTGTCGCCGGCATTGCAACCTCCTGGGCCTAGAGCATGGAATGCGCGCACACATCCGAATGCGCGCGCACAAAATCGGAATGCCGCACACTGAACTACAAGTCCCAGAATGCTCATCTCTACACACTGCACAGCCCGAGGTGCAAGTCGCCATATTGTATTCGTAGTCCTCGAATATAATATACAAGTATATAAGGGCTGGGGGGAAAGGGAGGGAGAGACCGGGGCAGAGGGGGAGGGGCAGACTGGGGCAGGGGGGGAGAGAGGGAGGGGGAGACTGGGGAGGGGGGGAGAGAGGGAGGGGGAGACTGGGTGGGGGGTGGTGGAGAGAGGAAGGGGGAGACCGGGGGGGTGGGAAGAGAGGGAGGGGGAGACCGGGGGTGGGGGGGGAGAGAGAGGGAGGGGGAGACCGGGGGTGGGGGGAGAGAGAGAGGGATGGGGAGTCTGGGGTTGGGGGGGGGTGGGAGAGGGGTAGGGGGAGACCAGACAGAGAGAGACACAGAGAGAGAGAGAGAGATTTACTTCCTGAGGAGATAGGCCCCGAATGCACGCGCACCTCCAAATGCACGCGCAGTGCAAAACCCCTGAAAATATCGGTATATTGGTATATCTCGATATGAGCCCCTTGATATATCTAAATCGGAAAATTTCCATATCGACGGACCCTAGTATCACACTTTTTTGAGTGGATTTTTCGTTTTGCCCCTTCCCTGGAGTGCAATGGCATAATATGTTGGATTTCAAAGATATCTCAAATATCTTTACTTTGTTATTTGTTATTTTAAGGATTTAACTACCATAAGGAGAACTGCTGTTTAATGCATCTTTCTTTGACCAACATTACGTATTTGCTGCAACTTGATGCTGAGGTTTACAAACCTTCTATTTCTCCAATCATTTAAGCAAAATAATATATGCAAAAAGATAGTTGCAACTACTGTATTAAATCTTTTGCACAGTGTGATTGAGGGGAAGCATTTCAGCTGGTTCAGTTGATAGCTCTCACCTCTGAATCGGAAGGTTGTGTGTCAAGCCTCATATTGGGACTTTCAGCTTAAAGATTTGGATGGCGCTCTAATACAGCGCTGGGGCTGAGCTGCGTTATTGAAGGTGGCATCCTTCGGATAATCTGTTAATCCGAAGTCCCTGCCTGATCGTGTGGATGTTAAAAGATCCCATGGTTCACTTGAAAAGAGAAGGCGATTTTTTCCAGTGTCCTGGTCAATAATTCCCCGGGTAAAATTGCTCACTCACTTGATGGCTGTCCGTAGGTTGTTGCTGTTGAAAATTGGCTGCCACGTTCACCAGTAAATCCTGTGAAACGTTTTGAGACATTTTGACTGTATAATAAGCACTATATCAAATGCAAGTATTATTAAATGTTTTGAGAACATATTTCAATTTGCCAACCTTTTACCTTTCCATTTCACTGCAGTCCGGAGAGACAGCCTTGCATGTAGCAGCCCGCTACGGCAATATGGAAGTGGTGCAGTATCTCTGCACTGTCGGAGCCAATCCAAACCTTCAGGACAGGGTAAGCTTCATTTTAATATAAACAACAACAATATTACATTCGTATAGTGCCTTTCACATCGGGGGACGACCCAAGGTACTGGACAGACAGTATTCTTGACCTGAGCTAGGGTTAGGGACTGGGGAGGATGGAGGGCAGTGGGAGAAGGAGGTTGATCGAAAGGACAGTCAAAGAGGAATGCCTTGAGGTGGGTTTTACAGGTGGCAAAGGATGGGGCGAGGCGGAGGGAGATTCACAGCATTAATGAAGCGAGATGTGAAAGGCGCTCTATCAATGTAAATTTGTTGTTGTTTTTGTGAGATCCACGGCATTAATGGTAACTTTTGAACTGGCACTTGTAACAAAAAATGATTGAAGAATGTTTGGGGTAGCTGTGGTCATAATACTGTACATATCAAGCCAAATTGGCTGCCAGGTTTGCCTAGAAACTACACAGTCATGGTGAAGCGCTTTGAGATATGTTCCTGAAGTGATGGACTCTATATCACATGTAAGGATTGTTATTTTTATTCGTAATTTATGCTCAAAGATTGTGTGAAAAAGAAGAGAATCTATGGCTTTCTCTAGAGAAACCCTGCATTGCTTCCTGCAGCTGCAGTTTCTCTTAGTGTTCAGATCCGAGGGCACAATCTGAAGAGAGAAGGGGATTTCTCCTGGCAGATCCCTACACATTAAGGTTGCATTCTTGTCCCTACCATCGGAGACCGGGCCTTCAGTTTTTTGCTCCGACCCTATGGAATTCCATCCCCCAATCCCTCCATCTCGTTTCTTTCCTTTCCTCTTTCAAGGCCGGTTTGAAGACTTTCCTCTTCGACCGTGCCTTTTGTTCCACCCCGAATTCTTCGACCTCCCCTACTTGTTTCACCCCTTCCCGTATACTCCCCTCCCAGCTTGGGTCACACGCCTCCTGTGCAGCGCCTTGGGACGTCCTCCTGACGTGAAAGGCGCTTTATAAGTGTAATTTGTTGTTGTTGTTGAGTACTATTCTGTAGATTAATCTTTCATAATTAAAAATATATATTTTATCTCCTCCGGTTATCTTTACTTTCCCCCCAGGGTGAGTCCAAACCAAACCAGAACTGTCAAATATCTTGGGAATTCCTCCCGACGTGCAATGCGCTGTATACTTGTAAACTTGTATTGTTGCTTGAATTTGACTGTTTCAAACCTATCTCTAAGAAACAACTTGTTATTTTTCATGCACGTTTGGGGATAAATAAATAAAGTATCTTGTGTGATAGTGAAGACCCTTAACATTGTGCAAAACTGAATGGAGCATAAATAATGCAGTTTCAGAAGAAGGCACAATCGTGCTATTCATGAACAGTTGGGACGCAGATGTGTGTGGGCAGGTTGGAATATCTTTCCAAAGCATTTCAGTGTAACATTTATTCTACTGCACTGGATGTTTTCATGAGCTGCACCATTCACTCCCTAATTTTCTCGCTTCCCTTGAAGCCAGTAAGTCTTGCTGCGATGCAGTACTTCGACCGTGTGATTTATTTATGTTTGATGCTAGAGAACCATTGCCTGCAGCCTAATGTAGCAGAACAGCCCAGCACAATATAGTGCCCTGAGATTTTCACTTCAGCATAAACTTTGGGTTCAGTGCTGTACAAAGCAGCAGGTTTATCAACAGAGCATTCAGGGAGCCACTAACTATTGTCCTTTAAATTCAGACTTGTATATTTTCTTTAAAAACAAATTATAATGTTGGACCACCAAGTTGTGATTTTGTTTAACAAAAACAGAAGCAAACGGCTATGGTATGAATGCCTGAAATATGGTAGCAAAGTGACTTGAGTAATATTTCAAGATTTCTTGCAATTGGAACAAGCAGTCAGTCTGATTACACTGTACACAAAGTGTGCAATATTTTGTATGAATGTGTAGGATAGAAGAGATAAGTGAGCAAGTGGATCTTTGATTCTTTTTATGTTAGACCATATGTTTTTATGCTAGTGTTCTAGCACAAGATTGTTTTGGATCAAGAAGTGCCGTCATCCCCATCTGATCTTACCTGCCCATCCCTAAAGTCGTCCGATCACATCAAGCTGCTTTAAATAATCCAGCGTCCTGGCTTTCGTGGCACATTGTTGTAGTCATTGATCACCCTCTGAATAAAGTAAAACTTCCTAGTATCTGTCCCGAATTGCCCACCGCAACTCTAAATCTATGTCCCTCCTGTTCTACTATCTTGTTGCATCCTATAGTATTGATCTGGGGTTACTTTTTCAATCCCACTTAAAATGTTTGCACATCTGTAATAGGGTCCGTCGATATGGAAATTTTCCGATTTCGATATATCGATGGGCTCATATAGAGATACACCAATATATCAATATTTTCGGGGTTTTCGTACTGCGCGTGCGTTCGGGCCTGTCTCCTCAGGAGGTAAATATCTCTCTCTCTCTCTCTGTGTCTCTCACATTCACTCTCTCCATCTCTGTGTTTTTCTGTCTGTCTCTGTGTCTCTCTCCTCTCTCACATCCCCCCTCTATCCATCCATCCATCCATCCATCCATCCATCCATCCATCCATCCATCCATCCAGCCATCCATCCATCCATCCATCCACCCACCCACCCACCCACCCACCCACCCACCCACCCACCCACCCATCATCACGTCTCCCACCCCCCCCCGTCTCTCCCCCCTCCTCCCCGTCTCTCCCCCCTCCTCCCCGTCTCTCCCCACGTCTCTCCCCCGCCATCTCTCTCCCCCCCCCCACCCCTTGTATACCTGTATATTGTATTCGAGGACTATGAATACAATATGGCGGCTTGCACCTCGGTCTGTGCATTGTGTATAGAGATGAGCATTCTGGGTCTGGTAGTTCAGTGTGCACGCGTGCCGATTTTTTTCGATATATCGATATTTTTAAAATGCCTATATCGGCATATCGGTATGAAAATTATATCGGATATAACCGATAGATTGATATATCGCCGGACGCTACTCTGTAATAATAATCCTTGCATTTAATATAGCGCTTTTCACGTCTTCTAGTCGTTTCAAAGAACTTCACAGCATATACTGTAAAGTGAATTGACTATAGATATAATATATATATGTGGACAAAACGCAGAAGCCAAATGCTCACAGCAGTGTCCCACAAACCGTCGTGGATTGAAATTACCAATTTATTATTGCGTTTTTTTGGGGGGGATTATTATTAGGCGTGTGGAGTAAGGAAACTACCCAAGGTTTCACCCTGACCTGCCTGGAATCGAACCCAGGTTTCCCGCTTGTAAAGTGAGTGCTCTAACCATCGAGCTGCAGGACTCCACGCTATGAGATCAGCCCAGAGGTATCTTGTCTGAAGATTGAAGGGCCCTAGCTTGTCTAATCATTGTTCATAGCTGATTCCTCCTACACATCACTATTGTTCTGCTCTGCACTGCCTCTACCCCTGGAAATACAGCAACCAGGCTGACACGTGAAGAATGTTCCCGATATAGTAGCTATTAAACAATGCCCCGGCAAATAGCACTTCCTGTAGAGAAGAACTACCCCCTTGAGTACAAGGTCAGTTATTAACATTAGGCTGCACAGCACTGAAGCTACACTTTGAGTTCTAATTTGCTGAATCCCGTGGAGCTATTTGTATTTCAGTATGACCGTTTAGATCAGTGACTTCCAAACTTTAAATGGCGGGGCCCACCTCCCCCCACCACCCCCATCTTAGCAAAGTTTTTGTTGCGCCCCCTCCTCCTCGGCTCCGCACACTCAGGTCCTCAGCTCCACGCACTCGGGTCCTCGGCTCCACACGCACTCGGGGGCTCGAGACTCTAAAGCTCCGCGCCCCCCCCAGCCAATGATACTCGCTTCCCAAGGGAGGCGCGCCCCATAGTTTGGAAACCACTGGTTTAGAAGGTTCTAAAGCTCACTAATTCAGACTGTGAAATTAAATGTAAAATAACTGGACCTGCAGGCAGTAATACACCATCTAAACTACCAGGTTGAGTTTGAAACTTTTTTTTCCTCCAAACAAACATATTCTGTGAATTCAGTTTGTATTCTGTGAAGCGCTTTGAGACATCTAGAAGACGTGAAAAGCGCTATATCAAATGCTAGGATTATTATTATTATTTGCTCCTGACTAGTAATGACTGTGACAGCCTTTGGAATGTTTCAGTCTTCTAGGTGCTGTAAAAACTCTCCTTTGTGTTTGTTCAGTGTAGATTTCATAAAGAATACATGTGAATTGCTGCTGGAGTGCAGTGCTGTACTTACCTCTGATTCCTAATTATAATAACAATAATAACAATAATAATAACAAGCCTTGCATTTGATATAGAGCTTTTTACAATTTATCGACATCTCAAAGCACTTCACAGAATATACTGTAAAGTGAATTGACTGATTACTTGTGGAGCTCCGATAGCTTCACTTCTCAGAATAAGATCTTTCTTTCATTCACTTTCTCCGCGTGTCACCGGGTTGCGACTGCTGCAAATTGTCTTCGTTTTTCTTTTACCAAAATCAGGATCAAGAAACCCCTCTGCACTGTGCGGCATGGCACGGCTATTTCACCGTGGCCAAAGTGCTTTGTGAAACCGGCTGTAACATTCACGTTAAAAACAAGGAAGGAGAGGTTCCCCTCCTGAGTGCAGCGGCCAGAGGCTATGTGGACATCGTGGAATGTCTGATGGACTACGGTGCCAACATGAATGAAGTCGACACGGTCAGTGGTCCAACCAGAGAAACACTAAATGTTTGTCGTTGCAATCTCAGGTTAATGACACTTGCTTTTGGTGGTTGTGGACTGTGTGTGTCTTTATGTGTGTGTGTGGTATGTGTGTTTTCTGTGTGTGCGCTTCTGTAGTTACATGTATTAATGCCACTGACTATAGAGCTAATACCTGGAATTAGTTAGGAATTGATTCCACTATCACTCACGTGATTTTTTGTTAAAAAAATGCATTGTGTAAATAAAGCCCAGGTCACAGCAGTAATTCCTGATGGTAACCCCAATTTCTTTCTCCGTGTGCACTGGGTACTTTGTACATGTTTTGTTTGAGAAGCAAGTCTTGGTCACATTGTTCTCTTTTTCTCTTTGTGATTCATGAAAAGGATTGAGTGTGTGACTCACGGATGCTATTTTCAAGCCCGAGATTACAATAGTGATGCGATGTATATCTTCGTTGCTTCCAGTAGTTGTACCTACTGCATAGGTTGGTTAGTTGCTGCTCTCACCACCAAATACTTGGGAGTATATTGAGCAGCAGAGGGACAGCATTTCTGAAAAGACGAATTGCAAGGCAATACTTGTGGAACTAGATTCTTTGCTAATTTACCATGAATTACATACCCGTTCTGTACAACTCCCAAAGCAATGCATGCCCCAATCTTACAGCTCTTGCGAGTGCTTGACTAGTTAATGCAGCAAATACCACAAGAAGCAGAAATGCTTTTGATTGATTTTGAAATTGCAAAGTGAGTGAGCCAGCACATCGCATCTTGCCAAACCTCTGGGAAAAGAAAAGAGATCAGGCACAGAAAGGCTTGCTCCACTTTTATTTTAAGGTAGAGACATTCAGAAAATCTTTGCAGTATTTACCTCAGGAGCAAAAAGCTGTTGGGAGTAAAAAGAATGCAAGGTAGACATCTTCTTTTCCTACCTGAATCACTTAATGCTGCTGTTGCACTGATGAGGACATTTTAATGCAGTAGTACAGATCAAACATGATGGCATCTGATCCAATCCTCAAATGTGGATATTGAGTGTGGGAGGAATGGAGAGGGGAGTTCACTGTGATGTCCTCCGTAGGTGTCCAGGGCTCATTGTGCGAGTTTAATATGAGAATGGACGTTTAGTGAGGTGCCAGAAGGCCATTCACATCTGTGCATCATTTCCCTAGTTTAGTAGCTGTCTGAAAATGGGGTTGCGTGAAACAGCTTGTAGTTACTGCAAGTCCTGAGATCTGAAACTGGAGGTAGGGGAGGTAGCGCGGGGTCAACAATAATGGTTTCAGGGCAAAGAGACACTGCCATTTTGGACCTTCTTAACCCAATCTAGCAGAAGCTGATACCTCTGTATGAAGTGGAACATTTCTGGAACTGTGTGCGATCCATAATTTCAGGGGCTTTTGCTTTAGAATTTCCTAAACGTTTACACAATCCGCAAGATTGGTGGCACAGAATCTTATTAGAATATCATGGTCCTACTTAGCACCCAAGGGGTTATGTTCAACTTTGACATGCGGGTGTTGTAACAGGTTTAGAAGAATCGGCAGCTGCTGTGCTGGGGGCTTCGCTGGTGATGTGTGTGGGTGTTGATGGAACAGTTGATGAAAGATTGCAGAAGCAATTACTGTTTTTTTAAACAGAGACACCAGGGTATCATCCTTCTCGGGAATATTGGATACTGACACGGCATTGACAAAATCCTTCTTAGCCATATTTGATGAGATCGACCCACATCTATCCCCTTTCAGAAAGAAGTGGCCTTTGCTATCAGTGCATAATGTGAGCTGTTAGAAAACTGTAAACACGAAGCTTGGATTTATATTTCAGGATGGTCACACAGCCCTGCATCTGGCAGTACGGAGGTGTCAAATTGAAGTAGTGAGGTACCTTCTGAATCAAGGATGCTTCATGGATGCACAAGATCGACTGGGAAATACTGCTCTCCACGTGGCTTGTAAAGATGGCAATATAGCTATCGTTGTGGCGCTCTGTGATGCGAATTGCAGCCTTGATGTGCCTAATAAGGTATGTCCTTTGTTGTTTAAGGTTTCTACACTAACACTCGCTTGGTTAGGCTAGGCCTCTGGGTACGGGCGGGTTTCACATACTTTTCAATTTGTACATCGTGACGCTGCAAATACTAATACTGTGCTGCAGTAATCCAGCCACTCAGGCAGATGGCTTCACTGCCACATTGTCAACCTTTAAAGTGAAAAATTAATAATAATAATCCACTTCATATAGCGCCTTTCTCGTCAGGAGGGCGTCTCAAAATATTTCACGGGATTTACTGTAAAGTTTACTGACTGTATTCTGTAGACACATTATGTGCATTTATGTTGGATGCACAACTGCTGATGTGTGTTCAACTTTATTGCCTGTTCTCCCACCTCCACAACACTCACCCTCCACCCCCGCCTTGCCTCCAATCCCCAGCTCGAGTGCAAACCCTTGACTGTCCAGTCCTTGGAAAATCCCCCCCGACATGAAAGGTGCTACTTAAATGCAATTTGTTGTAGTTCTTCCCTTCCCCATCCCATTGTCTACTTAATTTTTGAGACAGGGATTGGTAGAGCTTCTGCCACAACGTGCAGTGCTAACTCAGCACAGAACACTGACTTGAACCAGAGTCTGTATTGCCTCGGCTACTCATTGGATAAAGTGCTGGCCGTTGTATGCAGTTCAGGTCTTATCTGATACCTCAAGTGTAACTTAGATCCTGAGATTATACTTGAGATGGTCAAAACTCAGTCAATACATGAAAGGAAAACAGTAAATATTTAAAACCAGATCGCTTACATTTCTGGCTCTCATTTCTGACCGTGAAGTGAAAACTGCTGTAAAAGTGTTTATTTTGAGAGTCTTGGCTGTATTGGTGTCTTTAAATGGCATTTGATTATCTGAGATTCTTATTGAAGCCTGCTTTAAAAATAATAATGATAATAATACTTGCATTTGATATAGTGCTTTTCATGTCTTCTAGACATCTCACAGCACTTCATAGAATATACTGTATAAAGTAAATTGACTATATATTTGTGGGCAAAATGCGGCAGCCAACTGCACACAGCAGTGTCCCACCTACAGTCGTGGATTGAAATGACAAATTTGTTAATGGTTATTTTTGAGGGATTATTTATTATCAAGCATGTGGAGTAAGGAAACTCGCCCAAGGTTTCATCCTGTTGGGAATCGAACCCAGGTCTCTCGCTTGTAAAACGAGCACTCTAACCACTGAGCTACAGAACTCCACTTTACGAGCTGTGAAGGGTAGCATACATAGTGTGCTTGGTATTGTGTTGACTAATGAATTAAACCTAAAGGTCCCATTTGTATTTTATTTCGGTGTGACGCTTGCTTGCAAAATAGATTCACTCCACCACCCTACAGTAAATCTTTAAAGTGAAGTGCTTTGAGACAGCCTCCCAATGTGAAAATGCTATCCATGGATGTACACTCCATCTCACTAAGCCAGTCTGCAACCTTGGGCGTCTTGTTTGACTATCCTTTCTACCCCACATCCATGCCATGATCTGCTCTGCCTTCCCCCATCGCCACAACATTGACCAGCTCCAACACTATCTCACACTGCATGCCACCAAAACTTTCATACATGCATTCATAACATCCAGGCTTAACTGCAAACTCCATGCTTGTTGGCCTACCAAAACTTCTCCCTCCACACGCTGCAGATCATCCCAAACTCTGCAGCCTGTATACTATCCTGATGTGAAATTACAAATGTAATTTTGTTGTTCTTGTTGTTGAACACCAAGTGTAAGTATTATTTTCAAGAATAGTTTGGCATTAATCTTTCAGTTAAAAGCAGCCACAATACTGCCAAATACAGAACAAAATCTTCCTGGCTGTGAATCAATTACAGTACCTTTATAATTATGCAATGGGAGTCCTGTAGCTCAGTGGTTAGTGCAATCGCCTTACAAGCGCGAGACCTGTGTTCGAATCTAGGCAGGTCAGAGTGAAACCTTAGACAACTTTCCTTGCTCCACACGCCTAATAATAATCCCTCCAAAAAAAGCCACAATAATAAAATTGGTCATTTCAATCCACAACTATTTGTGGGGACACCACTGTGTGCAATTGGCTGCCGCGTTTCATCCATAAATATACAGTCAATTCACTTTACAGTATATTCTGTGAAGCGCTTTGAGATGTCTAGAAGATGTGAAAAGCGCTGTATCAAATGCAAGGATTATTATTATTGGTGTCAGTATTGCGGCATTCAAAATAATTCCCCCGATAAAATTGTGAATCCACGTCTGTTGTGACCCAGAGTATGATTGGATAGTCCGTAGGGAAAGGAACATGAATCTTTTTTTGCCAACCCTTTCAGCTTGGATCCTGGTGGGGAGAATGGAACCCGAGCCTGACTTTGTGCTCCCCGCCTGCCTGACCCAGTTTCACTCAAGAGTCCATCGTGTAAA
This sequence comes from Hydrolagus colliei, assembly GCA_035084275.1. Taxonomy (NCBI): domain Eukaryota; kingdom Metazoa; phylum Chordata; class Chondrichthyes; order Chimaeriformes; family Chimaeridae; genus Hydrolagus; species Hydrolagus colliei. Next base: position 26,632,650 of record CM068742.1, on the reverse strand, counting down.
CCTGATAAACTTGCTGTTTCAACTCGAGCTGACTGAGGATGTGCTTCCAAGATTTTTAATTGCATTTCTGTTACAGTTTCTTTTTGACAAAATAAAGTCCCTTCTGTAAAATTTCCCACTTAGAGGTTTAAAGCAATCAACTGCAACCCAGTTATGGCACATTGATTGGTGTAGAATTGATGCGGACACCATGCGCGTGAAACCACATGGCTGACATCAGGCAACACTCTGTGGAGGAATAAGGAGTCAACGATAACAATCCTTGCATTTGTACCTTATCAAATTGCAAAGGCAACTCTTAACATTTCACAGGATTTTACTATAAAATGTAGTGACTGTGTATTTTGTAGGCAATCGCGGCAGCCAATTTGTGCATAATAATACCCAACACTAACCCACGAGAACTCTGAAGTGTATGACCAATTTTATTTGGATGATTGTTATCCAGGCCATCACTTCGATTTTTGAGTAGTATAACGATATCTTTAATGTGGACCCAAATGAGCAGGCAGGACCTCAGTTTAATGCTTCTTCTGATGGTGGGAATTTCTGACCATGCAGCACTTTCCCAGCACTGGAATATCAGCCTAGATTATGATCTTAAAAGTCCCAGTGTGGGGCTTGAAGTCAGAATGTTTTGACTCAGATGCAAGAGTGATAGCCAGGCTGATGCATGCAATTTTGCAGTGTTCCTGAATGGATTTTTCAATTAATAACTATGTGTGGGGAAGTCCCTATGGTAACAGAAAATGCGTCACACCAAAAATAGTTGTTAAAAAAGATTTGTTGGGAGTCAGATTCCTGTGGATCAGGGTCACAGATTTTCTTCGTTAAGAAATAACACAAAAGTGACCCTACCATTTGAAAATCTCCACGTCTTTTAAATGTCAATCGTTAAATTAGAGGCAACATTCGAGTCCTTTGTTTCATTTGACAAATATTTGAACTGAGCATCCCTGCTGCCCCCCCCCCCCCCCATCCCCCTCCCCCCAACCCCTATTCTGACAATGCGGAGAGGCAGCTAACTTGTATCCTATAAACAGACAAAGTGTTGAAGATTGAACACTGAAAACCTTGATGCTGAAAATTAGTGATTAAAATAGAAGAGCCTGAAAATGCAGATCAATTGGAATCTGAAAGTGTAATTACAATTACAGTGTAATATTTCACATGCAATCCTAAATAGCTCAGACAGGAAATTAAACCTCCGACCTTGTCGTCTATATGTAGAATGGCTGATTTAGGTGGTGCGAGCTCGGTTCAGTGTTGCTGAACTTTCTGATGCAGCATACTTTGTGATGGCAGCATATTTCAGTTGGATGAAAGAGGAATTATGATTTGTAGAAATGTTGTTGTTTGAAGCTGTGCTGTCTATGACAGACAGTACCTCAGTTTCACAAATATATTTCCCTCTTGTTGCAGTATGGACGGACACCTTTACACCTTGCTGCTAATATCGGGAGCCTTGATGTCATCCGCCACCTCTGCCTTGCTGGTGTAATTGTGGAAGCAGTTAGTTTAGTAAGTGCATTGACTGGGTGCTTTTTACATGGTCCTTACATTAACACAAATAACTTGAATCCATTGCTTCTAATTGTAATGCATATTTCTTAGGATGGCATTCAGGAAGCCCAAGCCTGTTATTTTCAGGTAGAATTTGTATGTAAGTTAAAGATATTTGTTCCATGCGTAGGTGGCATACAAATGTAGAACTAAGTCTTTTGTAGATACTGCTACTGGTAATAGGCATCAGACATTTGACCGACCTGAGGAAAAATATGTGGCAGATTCTATGATTAAACCTTTATTGAATATTGAACATGGGAGTTTTCAGTACTACTTTTTCTTTTAACTTCCTATCTTTGGGTTCAAACTGAACAAGGAAACAAATAAATTGCCTGAGTCTTAGTGTACCTGCACAGGATGTGTTGTGCTCTGGGTATACCTGACTTGCTCGTTGATAACCTGAGTTCAGTTTCTCTTGAGGTTTTTTGTGTTATCAGCAGCCATGACATGTCTGGCAACGGAATGTCGTTATTGAGCCAGCCCTCTGTGGCGGTCTCAGTAGCCCAGTTCCTGAGCTGCTAGCATCAGCCGTGTCCGCATTATTCTAAGACACTGCTGATGGGCGGGACATGGAAGGGCGGACCAGTCATTAGGGGCAGGGAGTCATCCCACTCAGCTCCTGTTAATCCTGCAAGCCAAAGCTCTGATGGGTACAGTGGTCCTACCTGGACAATCAGTGGCAAAGCTACACGTCAGATTACAGTCTTGTTAATGAGTGTGCACTTCACGCAACAAAACAAAATCCCTCACACATTGCACAAGCTTACGTGCCCAAAACGGGTATATCGTGTTCATGAACTCATTCGAGGCAGGGGGTGAAAGAGCTGTGAATACTTGGTAGAGAGAAACGAGTAAACAGATTGATGCACCTCATGTCACTGCTGCAGAGAGCCAAAGAGCAGATTACTTGACTGCTTTGTTGACCACGTTATTATAAAATGTGTAGTACGTCATTTAGTTGTGTTTTGTTTGCTGTGTATTTTTCAGTCTACAGTATGTAGTATCGGGTATCCAGAAGGTTGAATCCATTTGAGAGCTCTCACTAATTGAGTCTTACCACTTATATTGTACTGCATTGCTCGCAACAATTAAGGGACTTGGATCTTTATTGGTCAGACAATGTTTTAATTACAGCTGAGATGTGTTCGTATAAGCGATGAGAGCCAAGTATTCTGCATGAACTGTCTATATTGATGTAACAAATACTAGGTGAACACTGAAACATACTTGTAACCTGGATGTCTGATCGTTCAGTGGGATCTGAAAGACAGGCTCCCTGCATTTCAGGTTGGTGTTTGTCACAGAATACCTTTCTTCCTCACAGTCAGGGTTTGATTACAGCAGCTTGGCAAATGTGCAACAATTGAAATCTTTCATTTTGGCTACTTTTCTCTTCTCCTTCTCCTCCTCCTCCACCTCCATCTCAATCTCCATCAAAAACACTGACTCCTGCTGGGGTGCAGTTGCTATCCAGAGACACCGGCTGCTTGATACATGTGCGGACAGACATTGGGTAGGCGTAGGTTTGGGCTCAGATAATTTCCCGCCACCCCATAATCTGTATCTACAGATCCTCCTGTAGCTCAGTGATTAGAGCATTTGCCTTACAAGCGTGCGACCTTGTGTTCAAATCCAGGCAGGTCAGGATGAAACCTTGGGCAAGTTTCCTTACACCAAGCACCTAATAAATAATCCCTCCACAAAAAACAAAATAATAAAAATTGGTCATTTCAATCTACGATTATTTGTGGGACACTACTGTGAGCAATTGACTGCTGCGTTTCACCCACAAATGTACAGTCAATTCACTTTACAGTACAGTATATTCTGTGAAGTGTTTTGAGACATCTAGATGACGTGAAAACACTATATCAAATACAAGGATTATTATTACATTATAATCTCAAAACTCACTGTCAAGACTCACACGTGAAAATAACCACTGGTTAAGCTACTGTGGAACCCTGTTAAAAAGAAAAATTAAGTGTCTTCAGAAAAGGAAAGAAATATAGATTTTTTTGCTTTAAATTTTTTAAAAATGTAAACATCAAAGGGTTTAGTACAACTGAAATGTTAATTTAACCCAGGGTACAAGAGGAACATGATCCTTAGTAGATCCTGTTCATAATAAATCGCTTAGAAGTAAGCAGATGTGTTTGGCCGAAAACTAATGTCTGAACCAAAATAAATGGAGTGGAGCGAGGGGTGGGTGGAGAGGTTACAAAGCACCATGCCAACAATTTTACATTAAAAGTATCCAGCCAGAATCATCTACAAAAGGCAATGTAAGCACTCTTTAACACATTCGTCTAAACAAATAGTGTTTTACGGGATCTAATAACATTTTTTCTTTAAAAATTGCTGATCATTGAAAAGCTTTTAAATGGAGCTTATTACAATTCATTTGTGAACTACACAAACTGGCATGTGCTTCCGTGTGTATCTACGCCTAAGATCATAGGAGAGGTTCAGTCCATTTGATCTCATCCTTACAGAATACCAACCTTCTATTTTCCCATTCCGTTAAAACTGTCTAATAAATAAATCTAATTCCCTGGCCTCTACTACCTTTCCTGGGAACCTGCTCCACTGTTCGATTAACTTCTGTGTAAATAAATACTTCCTAGTGTCTGACTTGAAGTTGCCTGTCACACTCAAAACTGTGCTCCCTCGTCCTACTTGGTGTGTCTGAAAGCATTGGTCTATGTTTACCTTATCCCATTTAGCAGCTGTATAACAACTATACAACTAAGAATCTGAGATCCATCTTGTTCAAGGCCCTACTTTAATCAAGTCAACCTTGATAAGATCATTGCTCTTAATTCACATAACCTGACAGAGTTCGAAGTGTTCCAACCAAGGCCTTGTGATTTCTGATCCATAATAGTGACTGCTGCTGCTGAAGTGGGCAAGAAGCAACTGAAATAATGTAGATGTTATTATGGGGGAGGATCCAAATTACATTATTGCTGAACACATTCCATTATTAATAATAATAATCCATGCATTTGATATAGTGCTTTTCATGTCTTCTAGATGTCTCAAACCGCTTCACAGAATATACTATAAAGTGAATTAATTGTGTATTTGTGGCTAAAATAGGGCAGCCAGTTGCACACAGCATGTCCCACAAACATTCGTGGATTGGAATTACCAATTTATTACATTTTTGTTTAGAGGTTATTATTAGGCCTGAGTAAGAAAACTTGCCCAAGGTTTTGCCCTCACCTGCCTCGAATCGAACTCAGATCTCTCGCTTGCAAGGCAAGTGCTCTAACCACTTACCTTAGTCATTAGGAACAAAATTAAAATATGTTTTAAAATCTCTCCCTGGCTTCTGAACACATTGAGCACTTTAGAATCCAGTCTTCCTGACCTTATTCAACAGACAGAGCAAATATTCATCACACACAAATTGGAAGTCTGAAATCTTTGGACTATCTAAAACAACTTCTTTTTTTCTCTCTCTTTTTGGTTAGCTGTACATCTGGCACATCCAGAAACCTGTCACTGTTCTTAAAGTGTATCCGCATCAGATTGAGTGTTCCACATACGTATGCCGCCGACACATGGAAATTTCCCTGTGTCTGGAATGGAAAACATATTCTATCCCCAGAGGGACGCATCCTTCTTACCTAATTCCAGTATTTGGCACACGTTGACGAGAGCCAAGGCTTGGGGAGGGCCCCGGAGTATGTGTTAGGATACTGCTGGAGTACAAAGCAACTAAAATAGTACAGCTTGACCAAAGCCTGAAGGCATCAACAAAATGAGCTCAATATTACTGCAATGTGACTGGCTATATGAGCTATTAAACTTAGCACAGCACATGTGACGCACTAGGCACAGACAAGTTCATCTGCTTCTGTAGTCCTGGAAAATGTAAGTTGCATTCAGAATAAAAATCACAAATGTTCCTGCCATGTAGCACTGTGAGCAGTAATTAGATTTTCTTTTTCTTTAGAGGTATTTTTCTTCTCTCTTCTTGTTCTCAGCGGACTTTTTACAATTACCGTTATGCACTGATGAAGAAATACTGTAGTTAAAGTAGGACTCTAGAACGGGAGTTAATTATTATGCAGTCAGTTCACTAAATCTGGTTTGTTTCAGGATCCTGCTGGCAGTGGGTTTGCTTAGCAACCCTCAGCTGACTCTCAATCGGCCATCTCTCCTATTCCAGCCCGCGTGCGCGCGCGCGCGAGAGAGAGAGAGAGAGAGAGAAAATAAACCAGTCTGTTGAGCATCATTCTTTACATGTTTCAATCTGAAGTGATACCTAATTACATTGATTGTTGTGTGTTCTGACAGGATGGGAGAACGGCAGAAGATCTCGCCAGAACCGAGCAGCACGAACAAGTTGCCAACCTACTTGCCAGGCTTAAAAAGGTAACTTCGGTGTGAGGGTCCTCACTAGCGTACGTGTGTTGACAACCTTTCCTGTGGGACATTGCAGTAGTTCACACCTTTGCTCTCCCGTTGTTGTAGCTGTGAACGTGGTACTCTGTAAAAGACTGGTGGTTGTACCTGAAATTCAGGTACAGCAAAATAGCAGAATACTTCTGAATTTTGTTCCCTTTCTTCCCTCCCCACCCCACCCCCCACCTCCCCAAATACACGCATACACTCAAAAGCAACTCAGAACATCCTCCGTTCATCAAGTGCAAGATTATTCTGTTACTTTTAGGCATGTTACATATTACAATAATAATCCTTGTATGTGATGTAACGTCTTTCACGACATCTCAAAGTGCTTTTGTAGGTGAACGCAGCAGCCAATTTGCGCACAACGTTGTTTCACAATAATATCTGTAAGGCTCTCTTAGAGAATTCCCTTCTTGGGTGACTAGCATCAACATTACACCCTCCCCCCTTTTCCTCCCTCCGCCAATACTTCCTGATCCTCATTTGTACAGTTAGATGCCCTTGAAGCACAGTAGCAAGAGTTTGTTTCTTCTCTCATTGACAGAAAGCCTTTTAAATTGGAAAACCCAGAGGAAAGCGGTGGTCTTGCTGAATGGCAAACACGTTCATCTCAGTTCAGTAGACATTGGTGATGATTGAGACCCAGCTGCAGTTACAGTATGTAGCTGTGTTTTTCCAAATAGGGTCATTTATATGCACCGTTCCCACAGGCAATCAGTTGTCAGGCAGGAAGCAATTGGGACTTTGGTGTGGCAATATATTCATGCCTGTCGAGAAAGAGGGATGACAATCCATGTATGAATACTGACACCTATTGGATCAAATCTTAACTGCTTTTCCAAGTTTTATCTCTTCAGAGATATTCATGTACACAATACCTCTCTCGCTCTTATAATAAGAATTGTTGTATTTGATATATCTTATCACGTCTTTGCTACGTCTCAAAGTGGTTTGTAGAATACACTGTAAAGTGAATTGACTGTATATTTTGTGGGTGAAACCAAGCAGCCAATTGCGCACAGCAGTGTTCCACAGCCAGTCGTGGATTGAGTGACCAAATTATTACAATTGGGGAACCAAAAATGTTTTAAGGGTTTATTATCCCCAGAAAAGAGATCGACAATCGTCTAACAACCTACTTACTGCTAGGTGAACAGAGTAGTGTCGACTAAGGAAACTCACCCAACGTTTTGCCCTGACATGAAGCAAACCCAAGTCCTCTTTCTTGAGAGGCGAGTGTTCTACCCACTAAACTACAGGACTCCCATGTTTTTCATGCAATAAAAGACTAGATTGATACTTCTGTATAATGGTTAATATTCTAAATATTCCCTATATGAATATAAATCAGTCAAACGTAAGCCAATTCTCTGAGATGTTACCCCATTTGAAAGGTGCTATGTAGAATGTAGGTTGTTCTTGTTGGTATGTTTATTTTCACAGATTATAAAGATACACTGCTTCAGAGATGAGCACTTTTAAGAAAATGTTTTATTATTGTCACTTACTGGTGGTATATGTACACAGCTCCTGTCAACAAGTGAACCATGTGTTGATTATTCTGTTGCTCTAGGATACACACAGAGGAATCTTCATTCAGCAACTCAGGCCATCCCAGAACTCCCAGCTCCGAATGAAGCTCAAGCTGTTCGGACACACGGGATCAGGGAAGACCACACTCATCGAATCTCTCAAGTGCGGGCTACTGCGAAGCTTCTTCAAGAGACGCAGGCCTCGTCTCTCATCCACCAACTCGACTCGCTATCCACCCTCCCCCTCATTGTCAAAACCATCAGGTATACTCTCCCTCTCACACACTAGGGTCCGGCGATATATCGATATCGAGGTAAAAAATCGGAATGCGCGCCCACTGAACTACAAGACCCAGAATGCTCATCTCTATACACAATGCACAGATCGAGGTGCAAAGCCGCCATATTGTATTCATAGTCCTCGAATACAATATACAGGTATGCAAGGGGTGGGTGGGGGTAGAGAAGGCTGGAGGGGGGGGTGAGGGGGAGAGAGACGGCTGGGGTGGGGTTGGGGGGGGAGAGAGATGGCTGGGGGGTGGGGGGGGAGAGATGGCTTGGGGATGGGGTGGGTGGGGAGAGAGACGGGTGGGGGGGGGGAGAGAGACGGCTGGGGGTGTGTGATGGGGAGAGAGACGGCTGGGGGGGGTGGGGGGGAGAGAGACGGCTGGGTGGGGAGGGAGACGGCAGGGGGTGGGAGGGGAGAGAGACGGCTGGGGGGTGGGAGAGAGACGGCTGTGGGGGTGGAGGGGAGAGAGACGGCTGGGGGGGGTGAGAGGGGAGAGACGGCTGAGGGAGGTGGGGGGGGAGAGACGGCTGAGGGAGGTGGGGGGGGAGAGACGGTGGGGGGGGAGAGAGATAGCTAGTGGGCGGGAGAGAGACGGCTGTGGGGGGTGGGGGGGAGAGAGACGGCTGGGGGGGTGAGGGGGGAGAGAGACGGCTGGGGGGGGTGGGGGGGGAGAGACGGTGGGGGGGTAGGGTGACGGCGGTGGGGGGGGAGAGACGGTGGGGGGGTAGGGTGACGGCGGTGGGGGGGGAGAGACGGTGGGGGTGGGTGGGCGGGGAGAGAGACAGCTGGGGAGGGGGTGGTGGGGGAGAGACGGTGGGGGGTAGGGAGAGAGATGGCTGGGGGTGGGGTGGGGGAAGAGAGACGGCTGGGGGCATGGGGGGGAGAGAGACGGCTGGGGTGGGGGTGGGGGGAGAGACGGGTTGGATGTGATAATATACAGATAGATAGAGATGGGGGGGATGTGAGAGAGTCACAGAGACACAGACAGAAAAACACAGAGATGGAGAGAGTGAGACACAGAGAGAGAAAGATATTTACCTCCTGAGGAGATAGGCCCCGAGTGGGCGCGCACCCGGGATGCGCGCGCACTCCGAATGCGCGCTGCGCGCGCATGCGCAGTACGAAAAACCCAAAAATATCGATATATCAGTATATCTCGATATGAGCCCATCGATATATCTAAATCGGAAAATTTCCATATCGACGGACCCTACACAACACCAAACTAACCATATAGGTGGGCACATGACAACTGCTAGGATGCGGAAAGTGAACTGGATAGACCTTTGTTTTCTTTCATCCAGCGAATTCTTACATTCTTAAGTGCTTAACTTCTCTCTCAGTGCACGGCCGTTGTGAATGCGAAACGTGGTAGGAATGTTGTCAGGCGCTGTTGCCTGTGGAAGTGACTCGTAGCAGTTTCCTGGCGCAATAGCGCCACATTACCATTGATAGCTCTGCCTATTCAATTTACAGAAAGGAATTTAATTTCCCAAAGGAAAGAGGACAGGTAGTCACTGTCAGTGTCAGTCTGGCATGGTTGGCAGCATCTCTTGCCTCATGTCTGGGTCAGAAAGTTGTACGTTAAAACCCCACAATGGGACTTGGAGTTCTTAACCCAGGCTGACCCTACTGTGCAGTACTGAGAGATTGCTGCTGTTGATAGTTTATTTAAAAGAGAACCTTGTTCTTCAGGTGGGACAGTAAAGATCTCAGGCGCAATTTGAAAAGCAAGTGATCTTTTCCCTCAATGCCCTAAGCCAACAGTACCCCAGACTCTCCAAGTCACCTCCCACATTAACTAATTCCTGTCAAAGTTTATGCAGCAAAAGATAAGAGAAAGGGTCCAAAAGGACAAGAACAGAGTAATTATCATGGTTTGCTGCCTTTGGCTCATAAATATTGAACATTAATGGTTCATTTTTGACCCTAACAGTCAGTTCTATTTTTAACCCTAACAGTCAGTGCTATATGTAAAACTATTCAAATCCTGGATGAAAACTGGAATTTGCTAATTAATATTTGCCTTGAATTTAGAGACCCCCACCAAACCTCATTGGTCAGCAAGTTAGTATATAGATTTTACTGTGTTTTTTGTCTGGTTCTGCCATGATCCAGAAATCTATGGCCAGGCCAGTCTGTCAACACATCTGTTGAAAAGAGTCTCTCATACTTGCTCGTTCTTTCGCTCTCTTTTGATCTCTTTCTTTCTCACTCTCTTTTGATCCCTCTCGCTCGCTCTTTCTTCCCTCGCTCTCTTTTGATCTCTTTCCCTCTTGCTTCCTCTCTATCCCGTACTTTCTCTTTTGCTCTGTCTCTCATGCTCCCTTCCCTGTCTGTTTTTTTTCTCTCTCTCTCTCGTGCTCCCATTTCACACACCATCCCAACCCCAACTTCTGCTTTGACACCAGTGCGTTGGGCTGTTATCTGTAAAGCAGAAATGGTAATGAGGAAGGCTTGTGAAAAACTGTTGCTGATGTGATAAACTCCCGATAACTTCTTTTTAAAACTCCTTTCCCATTTCCTCATAGAGCGCTCTCACCACAGTTGCTAGCCCTACGAGTCTTATTTTTTTGTGTGTGCCTTGCGTGTTTTGATTATTTCTGTGTTTAAGTTTCAGTGAGTATTACGAATCTGTACCCTGGCTGTGAGAACGTCAGTGTGAGGTGCCGGAGCATGATGTTTGAACCGAGCCTCACCAAAGGCATGCTGGAAGCATTTGTTTCACCTTCTCACAATAACCACTCCATCATTGATGACCAGTCCACCAAAGCTATCGACGTCCAACATGCCAACGTGAACGGTACGGAAGGTTCACAAATCCACAGAACTGAAGCCTGTCTGTCTGGTCACTCCCTACAGTGTCCTGCTGTGTGCAGTTGGCTGGCGTGTTTTGCCTCCAAAATACTGGATACAGTCAATTCACTTTATTCTGTGAAGCGCTTTGAGGTGTCTCAATGACGTGATAAGGCGTCAAATACAAGGATTATTATTATTATAGTGCACACCTTATCACCAAAATCCTGCTGTGATTGTTGCATTGCAATGGGTTGATTTGATTTATACTACCGTATAGCGTTTAGAAGACATGAAAAGTGCTGTATTAAATGCAAGGATTATTAGTAGTATAAACACAGAAAATGTGACACAGAACCAGACAGAGGCTATTCAGCCTATCGTATCTGAAACCAGATGCTTGAACAAAATGTAAGCATGCTCTGTTTTTATATACCGTATATCTCCGCGTATAAGGCGCACCCCCCGTTTTTGACCTTTTCTTGGTGAAAAAAAACGGAAGCATTTTCAATGATATTGCCGGCAGAAGGGAGTAGAGACAGGAGAGACAGGTAGGTAGGGAGAGAGAGAGGCAGGCAGGCAGGCAGCCAGGGAGGGAGAGAGGGAGGCAGGGAGAGAGAGAGGGAGAGGCAGCCCGGCAGCCCGGGAGAGAGAGAGGGAGAGAGGCAGGCCGGCAGCCCGGGAGAGAGAGAGAGGGAGAGAGGCAGGCCGGCAGCGTGGGAGAGAGAGAGGGAGAGAGGCAGGCTGGCAGCCCGGGAGAGAGGGAGAGCGGCAGGCTGGCAGCCACGGAGAGAGGGAGGGAGGGAGAGGCAGGCCGGCAGGGAGAGAGAGCGGCAGGGAATGAGGCAGGCAGATTGGGTTCGGCAGAAGGTAAGCACAGCACTGAAGTCCGCTGCTGCTGCCGCCGCCCGGGCGGCCGAGGCCGAAGCCCCGTCACCCGCTCCCCCCAACCCCCGCCGGACACTGACCAAACCCCGGCTGACAGCGCCGGCCGCCCCTCCTGTTTACTGTATTTCCGAAGCTCAAAATTGCTTGTACCTGCGTATAGGGCGCATCCCCAACTTTCGAGATCTTCCGACCTGAAAAAAAGTGCGCCTTATACGCGTCGTTATACGGTATTATATATGCTGATTGCTGGTGAGTATTGCTTTGTATTGTTTGAAACTGCTCTCACTTTCAAGGCCATTCACGGATTTGACCCCACCCCTACCTCTCCAACCTGAGGTTCTGATGGGGAGGTTCTGACTTGCTCCATATCCCCCGCCCGATCCACCATACCATCAGAAGAGGGGCTATCAGTCTCTCTGCCCCCACATTCTGGAACTCCATCCCACAGTTCCTTCGCCTTCCTCCCTCCCTCACCTTCTTCAAGGCTGGTCTCAAGACTTCTCTTCAACCATGCCTTCTGCTGCCCTTCCAACTTTCTCCCTCCCCTCCTAAATCTTTTGCTGCCCCTCGCCCCTACCCCACCCCTCTCTCCCTTGGGTCCTGACCTGATTGTTCAGTGCCTTGGGTTGTCCTCCCGACTTGAAAGGCACTCTATAAATGTAATTTTGTTGTTGTTGCTTTCTGAGCTTCCGATGGGTTTCCCATTATTGCTAACCATCTCCAGCCCAATTCTTCTCTCACCTCAACCAGTGCCTAACCAGTACAGAACTGTATGATTCCCTCGGTTTCTCCATACTGACGGCACCAGGCTGTGGCCCTTTGTCTAGATTTCTTGAACATTTTAAAATTCCCTTCATCATTTTAAAAATTAAATGTAACAGGTTAATAATAATCATGCAAGCCTGTTTTTTTCTCACTAATGAGGCTATTTGCCACTTCAGAGTCAATATTTTCAATGTTATTTTCAGGAGTTGGTGATTTCAGCATCTGGGAGTTCTCTGGCAATCCAGCCTATTACTGCTGTTATGATCACTTTGCTGTGAATGATCCCACTGCTGTCCACATGGTATTGTTTAGTCTCGAGGAACCGTACGAAACACAACTGAATCAAGTGACCTTTTGGCTCAATTTCCTGAAATCTCTTATCCCGGCTGGGGAACCCATAGGTAAGAGTTTCACCCACATGACGCAACGCAAATTATTTCCAACGCAAATTATTTCACAGCCTTACATTATATTGTTGCATTAGGGTGCACAGTAACTTGATTTAATAACTACAGTATTTCCCTTTTTTAACTTCTTTGATAAAAGTAGGTAAAAGTAGATAGCGGCATCCCATTTGTGTCTGGGGTAGTGAGGGGGCTACAACACTGTGTTGAATTCGATCTTTTCTGTTTAATTAATCTGAAAAGAAATGACGCTCAAACAAGATATATTAGAAATGCGCTTTATTACAATACTAGTAAGGGAGAGGGAAAGCACGTCTCACAAGGGAGTCGATACTTTGCCTCTCGACCTGGGGCAATCCCACGACCCTTTTTATACAGTTAAGACAATGTAGCTGATTTGATTAGTTACAGAAAGAAGAATTCACATGAATGTTTGTTTGACGCATACAAGAAATTATCACATTAAGTTTTAAGATAATAATAAGATAGGTGCTGTTTATGGCGTCAATGGTACCATTCAGTCCAAGAACATCTGTCTGTTCCTGTGGGAAAGAGTATGCTGACCAGACCTTCTTTGAATACCAGGATACTGGAATTGGTCTGTACCAGTCTTGATTATTGTGAACTATGTGTGGTCAGCACTTTACTTATTCTAGTGTTAATTATATGTATTTTAATATCTAAAATTATAAACTGATTACTACTTTGATCATTTCATGATTATGTGTGGTTATATTTGATCATGTTTCTTTACTATATTTCCACAACTGTAACGTGCAACACCTTGACAGTCAGTGTGATTTACAGCAGAATCTATTATAACCCAAGACTATTCTCCAGCAGAAAGTACCAACAGCTCAGAGGTTTATAATTCCTTTGAATTACTAACCTCAGTCACCTAAGTGGCTGTTCTTCACGTACGAGAACTGAGCACGAATATTGCCAGTCAAACATGGGAGCATCACAGCCTGAACATCTGTGATAGTACAATCTAGAAAAAAGGCCATTTGCATTACCTTGGTTGAGACAGGCTGACACAGCACAGGGACTGACTGATCTGGCACCCTCTGGGTCTGTACAGTTCTAGCGCTCCAGGACACTGCCTCGCATCAAAGCCGCTATATAAATGCAAATTATTGTTGTAACCCAGTGGCGTATACACAGTGTGATTATCCTCTCACGCTATATATCTATGCGATTCAGCCACCCCTCCACTCACCCTATTGCAATTCTTTCCCAGCCTCCCCCCCCCTCTCCCCCCAGCATTTGAACTCAAGTGAGCGAGTGAGCTTGTTTGTTTGTTGCTATGCTATTCCCCTGAGCCTGATTTACCAACAATGTGCTCTGTACAGAAGATCATAATGTGTCCACTTAATCTAGCTGGGAAATCATTTCAGTAGTTCAAGGCTCATATATGTTAAGCCACTTATGTTTCACGTAACCAAAGGATGTATGTAGGCTAGGGATTTGATCTAATATTGTTCAAAAGCATCAAAAGTATCCTGTAAGTCAACTTAAAATTTGTGTTCAACCCCTTGAGCTCCACTGTACTGTTTCAGGAGTGAAATAAAGGGGAAAACTTGGCAGCCGGAGTGTTAGTGAAGAAGCACCAGTTGCCCGGAGCAGGAGGAGGTATGGCTGGTGTCAGCCACTTCCATGCACTCAGTCGCAGCCACAGATATACACTGTGGAGAGGTGCTAAGTGGAGACACAAGGGGGAATCCTCCTTGGGTTACTTAACACCTCTTGTTGGTCAGTTCAATAGCAATTCCCCACAAATGGATAGTCAAGCCACTTTTGTTGTGAGGCCTCTGCAGAGCAGGTGGCTCAGAATAGAGGAAAGATTGAACCTGAGATTTTTCTTAGATCGGTACAATTCAACTCCACACCACAGTGTACATCTCTAGGCATATGAGGGCACATAATGAGCCATCATAACAACACATGATGCACTAATTGGAATGTTTCGCCGACAAATATACAGTCAATTAACTTTACAGTATATTCTGTGAAGCGCTTTGAGACGTTGATAAGATGTGAAACGCACTATATCAAATGCAAGGATTGTTATTAATTCCAGGTGGAGGTCAGTTAATTTGTCACTTGTAATCATTGAAGCCCTTTTTTGTGAAAAGAGATGTCCATGTTCTTAAATCGTGTTGCTCAGTGGTTAGAGCACTCGCATTTGCAAGCGGGAGACCTGGGTTTGTTTCCCGGCAGGGAGAAACCTTGGGAAACGCTTTGAGGTGTCTGGTAGCCATGAAAAGCGCTGTATCAAATGTAAGGATTATTATTATTATCATTCATAGATGAGCATTAGGTAGTGACTGGGGGCAGAAACAAACTGACTTTGCTTAACTTCTCTTCCTCCTCGCCCACCCATCTAGCCCAGAGCCATGGGGGCCATATTGAGGCTTTCTTACCAACTGCGATTACCTAACTCAACTAAGAAGGTAGATAGTGAATAGATGGTAAAAAGCACTCTGAGATTCTCTTCTATGTGTGGGGTGCTATGTAAATGCAAATTGTTGTTGAATAGCTGCAAAGGGCACAGGTATTAAATTAACTGAACCAAATGGCTGTCGGAGTCCTGTAACTCAGTGGTTAGAGCACTCTCACCTTACAAGTTCAATTCCAGACAGGATGAAACGTTCAGCAAGTTTTCTTACTCCACATTCCTTGATAATAATCCCTCAAACATTATTTTTAAATTGGTCATTTCAATCCACGACTGTTTGTGGGATGCTGCTGTGCGCAATTGGCTGCCACATTGTGCCCACAAATATACAGTCAATTCACTTTACAGTATATATTTCTGTGAAGTGCTTTAGAGGACGTCTAGAAGATGTGAAAAGCACAAGGATTATTCTTATTATCTTTTGGTTTGTAAACCATTATTGTTTCAAGCAAACAAGCTGATGGCTACTGTGGTGTGTTTGCTTCCGTCTATGCATTCTACCCTGTCAGCCTGGCCCAGATAGCTGTACAGATGCTGCTCTGGGATCAAGCCCACAAATGGAGCTTTAAGTCATTTGTCTCGGCTGACTGTCAGTGCAGTATTGGGAGGGATTGGGGTCCTCTCGACGTGAAAGGCGCTCTATAAATGTAATTTTGTTGTTGTTGTTGTTACTACATTGTCGGAGGTGCCATCCTTTAGTCTCCTTACCAACAATCCACCAAATAAATACATCAATTGGTTCGTTGTGGAGTGATGCTGTGCGTAATTTCTGTCAAATCCTTTCAGACTTTTCCATGTTAAAAGTCTTAATAAAAGTAGAAACAAAAGCAGAAATCACTGGGAACACTCAGCAGGTCCGGGTGCACGCACATTCAGGGCCTATCTCCTCAGGAGGTAAATATCTTTCTCTCTCTGTGTTTCTCACTCTCTCCATCTCTGTGTTTTTCTGTCTGTGTCTCTGTGTCTCTCTCACATCCCCCCCATCTCCATCTATCTGTATATTATCACATCCACCCCATCTCTCCCGTCGCCGTCCCTCTCTCCCACCCCACCCCCAGCCGTCTCTCTCCCCCTCCCCCCCACCCCCAGCCGTCTCTCTCCCCCTCCCCCCCCCCCCCGCCGTCTCTCCCCCCCCCCCCCCCCCCCACCCCTTGCATACCTGTATATTGTATTCTAGGACTATGAATACAATTTGGCGGCTTTGCACCTCGGTCTGTGCATTTTGTATAGAGATGAGCATTCTGGGTTTTGTAGTTCAGTGTGCGCGCATTCCGATTTTTTACCGATTATATCGATATTTTTTAAATGTCTATATCGGCATATCGATATGAAAATTATATCGGGTTTTAGCGATATATCGATATATCGCCAGACCCTAGTTTCCAGTATCTGCAGTATTTTGTATTTTTGTCAATAAAAGTAGAAGTTGACCAAGCTCTCACCTTCCATACCAATTGCTACCATCAGGGGGCCCTGACAAAGCTTTAAACAAAGATTGCTGCAAGCAGCATACGTCTTATCAAAGCTGATATAACACATAATGTGGAATATTCAACAACAAAAAATTACTTGTAGAGCACCTTTCACATCAGGAGGACGACCCAAGGCGCTGGAACAATTCAACGGTTACATACACTGTATGATATAATGTATATACATGAGATTTTTAGATTTCTAGCAATATATTTAGATTACCTACTGCCTGGACTTGCCAATTTGATTTTAGATGTACTGATTTGTTACACAGTGAATACAAAATGTGACACACTCCCTAATAAAACATTTCTCAAAACAAAGGCAGGGAAAATGTAGAATTTATCAATTGCACGAAATGATCATGGAGCTAGTTTTTATAATCACAAGAGTTTAGGTGTTAGCAGAGCTGCCAACCAGTACGTTTTTGCCGTATTTATTACGGTAAATTGAATTAAATACGGCAGTACGATTTTTCTTGGTAAAATACGTTTTTACATCAGGAGGACGACCCAAGGCGCTGGAACAATTCAACGGTTACATACACTGTATGATATAATGTATATACATGAGATTTTTAGATTTCTAGCAATATATTTAGATTACCTACTGCCTGGACTTGCCAATTTGATTTTAGATGTACTGATTTGTTACACAGTGAATACAAAATGTGACACACTCCCTAATAAAACATTTCTCAAAACAAAGGCAGGGAAAATGTAGAATTTATCAATTGCACGAAATGATCATGGAGCTAGTTTTTATAATCACAAGAGTTTAGGTGTTAGCAGAGCTGCCAACCAGTACGTTTTTGCCGTATTTATTACGGTAAATTGAATTAAATACGGCAGTACGATTTTTCTTGGTAAAATACGTTTTTTGGAAAATCCGAATATGTTCCATGCTCTGTGTGTCTCTCCTTCTCTCTGTCTCTCTCTTTCTCAATCTCTCTCTCTGTCCCTCTCTCTCTCTGTGTGTGTCTCTTTCCCTCTCTTTGTCTCTCTCTGTCCCAGTCTCTCTCTCTCTCTCTCCGTGTCTCTTTCCCTCTCTCTGTCTGTCTTGGTCGCGCTCTCTCTCTTTCTCTGTCTCTCTGTCCCAGTCTCTCTCTCTCTCTCTCTCTCTGTGTCTCTTTTTCTCTCTCTCTCTGTTTCAGTCTCTTGCTGTCACAATCTCACTCACAGTCTCTCTCTCTGTCTCAGTCTCTTTAACTCTCTCTCCCTGCCTTCAATAGCAGTGCTACCTGCCTTATGCCGTCACTGATACACTGCAAATGTTAGCGCTAGGCTAGGGGCAAGGCATTACTGGGAACGATTGTTTTCATATACGGAAGCACAGTAGGGACCACCCTCCCGCCCGCTTAACTCAATTTTCGCTTAACAGGGAGTTTTGAAGTCCCTAACCCCTTCATTAAGCGGGGGTTACCAGTATATATAGGGAGTTGCACGCGCCGTTCTGACTGCTGCAATACACACTGCTTCACCTTCGCAATGAAAAACATGCGTCTTTGCTCACAACTGTGTGCGTGCGAGTTTGAAAGTTATTAATGCAGCATACAGCTATCTCGCACGTATACCTAGACCTCTAACTCTACAAGATACTCTACTAGTGTGTATCCATCGTAATGCTGCTAGCGTGCGCAGCGCTCTGTTATAGGCTACCGCACCCCGGTGTGTATCGGGGGTGCGTGTATCATACAGTAAATTAAGTTCTGGAAAATAGTTTTGTTTCCCTGGTGTCATGTTTATAAAACGTAGTTACATTTCATTGGAAATAAGTCATGATTATTGTCATTTGTTCATGTACGTGTTTGTAAGTTGGCATTTTATTTGGCGTCTTTTCACGCTGTAATTGTTTCATTAAGTACCGGTAGTTTCTGGGGAAAATACTTTTTTTTACTACAAAATACTGTTTTTAGCTTTCTGGAGTACTTTTTTTGGTTAAAAAAAAAAAGGTTGACAGCTCTGTTTTAGATGTGTAAATAAAATGCAACATCCAATTATTCTGTCCTAAGCATCTTATTTCAAGAATAGATTTTTTTGTGGAGAAATTGGCATTTAACCTATATACAGTAGAAGCCCGTTTATCTGTGACTCAATGCACCAGCACTTCCATATAACCAGCACGCAAAAAAAAGTCCCCATTCGGTAAACCGGAACTTATCCGGAACAATAGCAGTGTAGCATTTGTAAATGCATAAATAATAACAGATAATAACAGAATATTGTATTGGTACTTATTGTTAAAACTATTCTCTTGCGCTTTTTACCTTTGCTGCTAGATGCTGCGCTTGAAGCCATGATGCTGCAGTTGAGGTTTATAGTCCAGCAATTCTTTTTAAAATGGAGCACTCCAAGCGGGTGAAAAAAACAGAGCGCGACTTTAAAGTCATACTAGCGGCAAGCCGATAACCCACATTGTCGCACATGTGCAGTATTTCGGCTTGCTGCTAGTAAAGTGGCACGACTTTAAAATTGCGCTGCCATTTTTTTCACCCTCTTGGCATCCTCCATTTAAAAAAGAATCGCTGGACTGTAAACCTCAATCAGTAAAGGTGAGAAGTGCAAGAGAGTAGTTTTAACAATAAGTACTAATATAATATTCTGTTATTATCTGTTATTAGTTAGTATGGTGTGTGTTAAAAGAACTTTAATTTTTTTGCAGTGGGTTTTCGGCCGTGGGCCGCCCGAATATCCAGCAGGCACTTTAACCGGCATTGGCCAGGTCCCGCGGGTGCTGGATAAACAGGCTTTTACTGTATATATACCTATATATATTTTTGTTTTAATTGGTCACTTCAATCCACAACTATTTGTGTGGCGCTGTTTTGCACAATTCACCCAAAACAGTGCGTGTTTTGTCCACAAATATACAGTCAATTCACTTGACAGTATATTCTGTGAAGCAGTTTGAGACGTATAGAAGAAGTGCAAAGCGCTATATCAAGGATTATTATTATGATTATTATTATAGTAGGCTCGATCCATTCTTTGCCCCGGCTTCAGCTGGGAGGAGTTCTGACACCTGTCCTGATTTCTGAAAATGCTAATAGAAGATTGTTTCCTCCACAGCCTTCGGTGGGAAGTTGAAGAATCCTTTGCAAGTTGTTCTCGTCGCCACACACGCAGACATTGTGAATTGCCCTCGAACTTTCGGAGGGGAGTTTGGGTACGACAAAGATCTCTCACTTCTGAAAGAAATCCGCTGTCGGTGAGTAGAAGCATCGAAATGTGCAGTACAGCAGAAGGCCATTTGGCTCAATGTGTCTCCCATTTGTTCCTTTACTAATTCTCTTAAATTGATGACCTCTAGTTGATGACTCAGCGACCAACCAAGTAGTTAGGAATATTCTCAGAGATGCCTGCTGGTGAGCCCGCTCCCTTTCTGTAGCTGTCCCCGCCTTAAAAAGCAATAGTGACAGCAAAAAAAAATGTATCTTCCATTCAGTACTCACAGTACAGTATTACGGAAACAAGTGTTGTGGTATCCTGACCTTCAACGGAAAACAGAAATCACCCTAAAGCCAGAGCAAGGGTTACAGCCTCAACAAAACACAAAATACTACAGATGCTGGAAATCTGAAACAAAAATAGAAGTTACTGGGAAAACTCAGCAGGTCAGGCAGCATCCATGAAGAAAGGAAAGTGAGTCAATGTTTCGGGTCCATGACCCTTCATCAGAACTTCGTCGTTACAGCCTGTTAATAATAATAATAATCCTTGCATTTGATATAGCGCTTTCCACATCTTATCAACATCCCAAAGCGCTTCACAGAATATACTGTAAAGTGAATTTGACTGTATATATTTGTGGGCAAATTGCGGCAGCCAATTGCGCACAGCAGTGACCCACAAACAGCCATGGATTGAAATGACCAATTTTATTATTTTTTGGGAGGGATTATTATTAGGCGTGTGGAGTAAGGAAACTTGCCCAAGGTTTCACCCTGACCTGTCTGGATTCGAACACAGGTCTCCCCAGCTTGGTCTCCCCAGCTTGCAAGACAAGTGCTCTAACCACTGAGCCACAGGAGCTGTTGTCTTGGGGATGAAAGGCTTCCTATCCCTTCCCATTGCTTCCCAATATACGTAAACCTCATTTAACGAAGGAGTTAGGGACTTTAAAACCCTTCGTTAAGCAAAAATTTTATTAAGCAAGAGTTTAACTGTATTACTGTATTTGGCGGCAGCCAAAACGCCACCCCGACCCGAACCTCCCCGCTAAAATCAGTTTAGTTCCTAGCAGTTCCTAGCGCTAACATTTTCGGTGTACAGGTTGAGCAGCCAAAAGTCTGGAGTTCTGGAATCCGGAATGTGACAAAAATTGTAGGAATAAAAACACCAACCCTACTTGCTCCAGGCCAGGTCTTCACAGTCACCGCACAGAAATATCCCAACCTGGGCCCAGGCATTTCCTGACTCGGGGCGCCCTTCTTTCTTCCTCCCCTTCCCCTCTTTCTCTCTACTCCCCCCCCCTCCCTCTTTCTCTCTACCCCCCACCCCCCCCTCTCTATCTCTCTATCCCCCCCTCCATCTCGATCTCTCTATGCCCCCCTCCCCTATCCCTCCCTCTCTATTCCCCCTCCCTTCCCTCTCTATCCCCCCCTCCTCTCTATCTCTCTATCCCCCCATCTCTGTATCCCCCCTCCTCTCTATCCCTCCTCTCTATCTCCATCTATCCCCCTTCCCCTCTATCCCCCTTCCCTCCCTCTCTATCCCCCTTCCCTCCCTCTCTATCCCCCTTCCCTCCCTCTCTATCCCCCCCATCTCTCTATCCCCCCCCTATCTCTCTATCCCCCCCGCCCCCCATATCTTGATTTACTATTATTGAAGCCACGAAGCATCCTGCCGCTTAAGCTCCTCCCATATGGGAGGGGCTGCACTGCACTGCTTAACTGAGGCACGCTAAAGACTGAGTGTGCGTTGCTGGGGCAACCAGAGAGAAGCTGCGCATGAGAAGCTGCGCACGAGAAGCCCGCGAGATTTAAAGTGTGTGTAAACATTCATTATAGCGAAAGCAGCCTTTGTTAAGCGGAGAAGTGGTACAAATAGAAACCCTCGTTATAGTGAAGTTTCGTTAACCGGGTGTTCGGTAAGCGGGGTCTGCCTGTATCTCCATTTTTCTGCTGCAGTACCAAATTCAATCACCCTGGTTCCTTTTAAATCCCTGAACATTGATTGCTAATAGCAGGCAATGTAGAACAGAGCAATTTTATTTACTTTTGAAGAGTCACTGACATCATTCAGAGCGTTATACAAATGTAATTTTGTTGGTGTTGTTTGGTGAGCAGACCTGACCGCTCCCAGAATTACTCAGTCATCTGCAGCAC
Organism: Hydrolagus colliei; assembly: GCA_035084275.1. Classification (NCBI taxonomy): domain Eukaryota; kingdom Metazoa; phylum Chordata; class Chondrichthyes; order Chimaeriformes; family Chimaeridae; genus Hydrolagus; species Hydrolagus colliei. Next base: position 26,610,731 of record CM068742.1, on the reverse strand, counting down.
ACAACCTCAGCGCAGCTCCCTTGGTGGCCAAGTAAGTCTCACAAGCCAGAAGGTCACCAGTTTGATTACCTGGTTTGTGATTGAATTTGTTGAGCTCAGCAAGACCAGTATTATAATTGGCCTCAAATCACTTAGGCCAGAGAGGGAAGTACGCAGCTAGGGATTCACTCTCAGGTTGGTGTTGTCGGTGAGGCCAGAATTCAAATATGTTTTGTCTTAAATAAATAGCGTCCCACAGTCGGGGACATTACACAGTCCATGCTACAGAACAATGTCCTCAAATGGTTTTCAATGCTAATAAGATGTTTGTTTTTAGTGTTAACTACAATCCATACACAAGGTGGCCTTGTGTCATTCTCTGGAACAGTGAGGAAAATCCTTTCAATTTGCCTTTTTTTTCATTTCACTGCACTGCCAAGAATAAATTGTGAATGGCTTTGATCAATTAGCACCATGTTCAATGAGTCAATCTGATTTTTTGTGTGTGAGTCTGTAGGTTTGGCAACGACATGCATATCTCTGACCGACTGTTCGTGATGGACGTGGGGGCGTCCGGATCCAAAGACATGAAGCTGCTACGGACTCACCTGCTGGAGTTAAGACATTGGGTTATTTCTGTAAGTGTCACCATGTCCTCATCAAATTTCTCACCAAGAACTCTTGCAAAGATGGCTCGTAGTCTAGGCTGACTTTCCAGAACTGTACTGTCGGAGGTGCCGTGCTTTGGATGATTCATTAAAAGCAAGGTTCTACCTGCCTATTTTAGGTTGGGCAACAAACATCCCATGACACTGAAAAGAAAACAGAGTTGCTCCCAATAGCCAACAAGCTCCACATAACTTGATTATTCATCCCACGACTGTGCGGTACTGCTGTGCAGAAAGTGTCTACCACAAAATACACAGGCACTACATTTTACAATGAAATCTGGGGCAGCTCTTTGAGAAAGTTTGACGTTGTTGGGTGCTGTATCACACTTAAAGATTATTATTGCGTGGATTCACAGTGGGAGTGGAATGGAAGAGATGACCCAGTCCATTGCACAGAGAGAACTGGTGATGTTTCAGTCAGGTCAGGTCATGTGGATTCTGGCGAGGCTCGTCAGCTTGTGTCCCATCACAGCCACGCCAACATATAAACAGTTGCTCACTGGATAGTGATCAAGAGCAGAAGCCCAGACTGTTTCCCCTCCCTCTCCCCAGCCCTTGGGACATTGAGGCAAATTACTGCCCTGGGTGAGATCAGGTAACTCAGCATGGATTAGAAATATTCGGGACAGAAGGAAGCCTGCTGACTTTTTCCTAAATCACCTTTTTTTATTAAAAAAAATTCCCATCTTTCCAGCTCTTTCCTCACATTCCTGACATTTTCCAATCTGTAACGTCGAGTCCCTCCCCGGACTAAATTTATCCCAGCTGGAGTGCTGCAGAAGACCTCAGTAAAGGAGAGAGGTGCAAGTGCATACACACTGATGATTGCTGCGTTATTCTCTATTGAGCCGTGTACTTAACACTGAATGTCAAGTGACCCAGCCCCCCGACCTCCACACACACACATGCAGGCAAATAAGGTGACAATACTGGCTGACAGAATAACAACAACAACTTCAATTTATATAACGCCCTCCACGCCGGACGGCATCTCAGAGCGCTTCACAGTAACGGATCCCGGGACCGACCTAGGGGCAGTGGGAAAAAGGTGACCAAAGGCGCGGTCGAAGTGAAAAGTCTTTAGCTAAGACCTGAAACTGGGAAGAGAAGGGGCGAGGTGAACGGAGTGAGGAAGGGAGTATCAGAGCCTCGGAGTAGTGACTGAAGGCATGGCCGCCGATGGTGGAGCGGGGGACAAGGAGGAGGCCAGACCCAGTGGAGCGAAGGCAATGGGTGCTGGTTTGAGGAGAGAAGAGGGCGGAGAGGTGGTGGGGTGCAGAGGAGTGGAGGGATTGAAAACAAGGGTGAGGATCTTGAAATCAATCCTCTCCGGGACAGAGAGCTAGTGAAGTCTGGCATGGACTGGGGTAATGGGGGAGTGAAGTTTTGTGCGGGTGAGAGTGCGGTCGGCAGAGTTTTATATGAGTTAGATTTTATGGATTGTGGTGGAGGGGAAACTGGCGAGGACGGCATTGGAATAATCCAGCCGACAGGTGACAAAGGCGTGGACCAGGGTTTCAGCGGCTCTTGGGGCGACATATTGCCGGAGACGGGAGATCTGTCGGAGGTGGAAAAAAGTGAGGAACCTGATGTGATGGAGGAAGGACAGTTGGGGGCTCCACCCGAAGCCTAGATTGTGCACTGGTTTGGAGAGTTTTAGAATAAGTTTGCACTTGAGGAAGTACCAGGCAGAGAGTAGTCTATATATTCTGTATATAGGTGACCCTTTGTGCAAAGAGGACTTTTCTGAAATTACCAGTTTGTCTGTAAAACCTCACGTGAGTCCCTGCCTTCAGAAAAGGGGAGAAATTCAAGGGGTGGGGTGGGGGGGGGGAGGGACGGGGGGGGGCGCGCGGAGGGAGGTGGGACTAATGACAACACAATGAATATCTGTTATTAAAAGGACTATGTTTTATTTGTTTTAAATCTTGCAACATTGCAGTAATAATAATCCTTGCAATTTATGTAGCACCTAATTACATTCAAAGCACTTCATTGAATACACCGTAAATTGGACTGCCTGCCTATTTTGTGTTGCATGGGAAGAAAGTGCACTAACTGTTTAGATTAAGTCAAGTGTGTGAAGTTAATGCTTGTAGCCCTAGTCTTAGCCATTGCTTGGGGTGTGCTGTGCTGTGAAAAATGAAGGAACACTTTTGTGTCTTGTATCTTTTTCAGGCTTGTCCACCCATGACATTCCTTTGTGAGAAAATCATCTCCACGCTGCCTTCCTGGAGGAAACGGAATGGGCCGAACCAGTTCATGTCATGGCAACAGTTTGTTTACGACGTGCAAGATCAAATCAACCCCTTGGTGAGCGAGGAAGATATCAGGGAGTTGGCGCAGCAACTGCACAGCATGGGAGAGGTGAGTCTTGGTGCTGCATGAGAGACAGTGAGTCACAGCTCACCTATTCAACGTGTGCTCAGGAACTCTCCCCAGCAAGAGTTGAGGGAGTAGAATAAAAAAAACTGTTCCTCTCCTCCAATTGTTTGTGAGAGAGTTTCAGAAAAGTAAATTTAGACAGGATTTCCACCCAGGACTCAAGGATCAAAGGATATAGTTCCAGTAATAGGGCGGCACCACACTGCGAGACACTGCAATTGTCCGCTATTTATTTCTTGTCAGTTATTGACACCAGTTCCATAATTGATGTGTCCAGATACAAAGTTTTGATCCATTTATCAGCAATGATTTTAAACATGGACATTAAAAGTGGGTTGATGCAGTGCTGCGTCCCTCCAAAAAACTACAATAATAAAATTGGCCATTTCAATCCACGACTGTTTGTGGGACACTGCTGTGCGCAATTGGCTGCCGCGTTTCATCCACAAATAGACGGTCAGTTCACTTAACAGTATATTCTGTGAAGCTCTTTGAGACGTCTAGAAGACATGAAAAGCGCTATATCAAATTCAAGGATTATATTATTACTGTGGAGCCATACGCTGAAGGTTAATACACCCAATGTTGGCGATGTATCCTCTATGAAGTAAGCAATACACAGGCAGGTCCATCAGTACTGTTTCTGGATTCACTATAATGTGGTCACAGATACATTAGACTCGGCCAATGGGATGATAAGTAGGATTCCCAGAATCCAGTGATGCTGCTGATTGCACAAACTTGTGATTGTTGGGTGTCGGCATTGTTGCACTATTCTCCAGCATCCAGAGAATGAAACCAATTTGAAGTATACTTCCAGAATACCAATCCTACCACTGAGGAGGGAGTGGGGTAAGAAGCAAAGTTTCCATGAGGCTGAGCTGGTTCCAGGGTAACATGCTTGGCAAAATGTCGCAATCGAGTCAGGCCTCTGTGGTTGCTAGTCTCTAGTCTGGTTGCTGAGCCGAGCGGGTCAGCAGCCTCCCGGGCACACTGATGATAGCAGACAGCCTGACTCACCGGTGAGACTTGCAATGGCAAACTGGTCACTTTGAGCAGGGATCCTACTGAATCGGCTCCTGTTAATCCTGCAAGCCAAAGCCCTGATCCATGCTGAGAGGAGAGTGCCATATAGTGCTCTCAGTGACAAAGCTATGTAGTTCTAGCCAGTTTCGCAGCTACTGGGCTCTCTGAGCCATGGCTGTAGTCAACCTGCATATCATTAGTTAAGCTTCACTTCAGGGAGAGGGTGTGCAATGCATTTGGTTACAGACAGAAGGAAATTTTCATATGTAGTATTTGTGGATGTCTGTCTGGTTTGGATCCCCTTAAACATGATGAGCTTTTGCACGTGTCAAATAGACTCCTGGTCGACTAAAGCAAAAATTCCTCCCGTTACAATAGTAAGTTGTTTCTTAAATGATTGCTGAAGTAAATTGGGCAAGCTAGGCTGCACTGTATGTATATGTACTACTAAATGAATCAATTTCAAGCTTTTTGAACAAGACTTGTTCAATGGGGCAATGAGCTGCTGAGTGCCAGCACAGCCACCAACAGCACGTGGTGAATAAAGTTCATTGCAGCAAAACATCCACCTCATGTACTTTCTAAATGCCTCATTTTTCAAAAAGAAATTAAAACGTTGTACTAATACTGCAGTGGGAACAACATGTACAAAATATATTTGGGATAGATTACAAAACATTAAGTACCACAATCAACTAACTAACTGAGAAGGTCATAAGACTAAATGCTTGAGAACCTTAGTCATTAAACCACAGATCAAATTACTGCCCAGATATTTTGTAGTAATAGATTGAGAAATCGAGGGCTATTGTCATTTTGTAGAATTATAACCAACCCAACATGACTCAGTGTCTTGAGGAGTGGAGAAGAAAAAGTATTGGCAAGCTACAATTTTTTTTGAACATGCTTTTACACGACCATTGCTCTGTTCTTTTAATTTTTCTCTCTCTCCTGAAAGCTGACTCTTACAAATGCAAGGATTATTATAATAAAGTGCCTTACCATGTAATCAAGATGTCTCTTAAAGTGCTTCACCAGATGTACTATAAAATGGTGTGTTGTGGATAAATTTTGTGGATAAATTTCTGTGCTTCAATAAATCTTCCTATGGACCTGTGCTCATTCTGAGTTACCTCACCCAAGCAGACATTCTTCTAGTCCAAAATCTATATTTGCAGCTGTTCTACTGCTGAGGCAATCGCAGACGAACCCGATTGATGTCTCAAACATTCTCTACTATTATACTATTCCAACAATGTTCACAATAAGAGTTAGAAAGTGAGAATCCGGTTGTACTGGTTTTCACTTGCCTTCGCCCATGGTGTTGATGCCTATTTGTGTGTGTGTGTGTGTATAATAATAATACCTCCAAACAACAATAATAAAATGAGTCATTTCAACCCATGCCTGTTTGTGGGACACTGCTTTGCGCAATTGGCTGCCGCGTTTCTCCCACAAATATACAGCCAATTCACTTTACTGTATATTCTGTGAAGCACTTTGAGACGTCCAGAAGACGTGAAAAGCAGTACATCAAATGCAAGGATTATTATTATTGTAGCATCTCTAATGAAGTTAGCTGATTTAAGAGTTTAGGATGAAATGCCTGTAAAATCTAATTTTACGCATTGAGTTTCAGTGTGATTAACTTGTTTTGACTTGTATTCAAATTAACTTTAGGTACATCCAGGCGATCAAGTAGCCTTGTTGTTAGAGCTTCAGATTAACTGAATAATCCTGAATAGCGAGTAATTGAACTAAAGCTATTTTTTAATACCTGTGCCTGTCTGTTCATTGTCCGCCCAAATTTCAGCCTTCTGTTCCCTATGTCTGTCCATGTAGTTCAATTTGTTCTCTATGGATTCCACTTGTTTTGGATCAAACAATTATATCCAAAAAGCACTGTGGGTTTATAACATTTTTGCCGACAGATTTGAGCAGAAAATCGAACTAGACAAAGTTTACAATGCAGAAGGAGGCCATTCAGTCCATCGACAATTTGTTGTAATACAATGTTCTCATCCAGTTCTTCCATGGTCCAAGTGCTACAAACTTTCTTTAACTCTACCTTCCCTCTATAATAATAATAATAATAATCCTTGCATTTGTTATAGTGCTTTTTACATCTTATCGACATCCCAAAGTGTTTCACAGAATATACTGTAAAGTGAATTGACTGTATATATTTGTGGGCGAATCGCGGCAGCCAATTTTGCAAAGCAGTGTCCCACAAACAGTCATGGATTGAAATGACCAATTTTATTATTGTGGTTTTTTTTTTGAAGGGATTATTATAAGGCGTGTGGAGTAAGGAAACTTGCCCAAGGTTTCGCCCTGACCTGCCTGGATTCGAACACAGGTCTCCCCAGCTTGGTCTCCCCAGCTTGGTCTCCCCAGCTTGCAAAACAAATGCTCTAACCACTGAGCCACAGGAGCTCCTATAACGCCTTAAAGTATTTATTTTCCATTCTAGATTATTCTTACTTTGTGAGAAGAGTAATTTTTCGTCATCTTATTTTACCTTAACCTTAGGTTTATTTAGGGTAATGTGAAGCCCTCTAGCTCAGTGGTTAGAGCACTTGCCTCGCGAGCGAGAGACCTTTGTTTGATTCCAGGCAGGGTGAGACCATGGGCAAGTTTCCTTACTCCACCTGATACACACCTGATACTAATCCTGAGAAAGAGAGAAAAAATAATAATAAATTGGTCATTTCAATCCACAACTGTTTGTTGGACACTGCCTTGCACAATTGGCTGCTACATTTCGCCCACAAATATACAGTCAATTCACTTTACAGTATATTCTGTGAAGTGCTTTGAGACGTCCAGAAGACTTGTAAAGGACTATACAGTAAAACCTCAATACTCTGACATTCCGAAAACCAACAACACCCTAAAACTAGCAAGATTTCAAAATACAACAGCATTAGATTTTTGCAAATGTCCCGAAGTTCAAAACAGCTCCTTGTAGGTGTTCTGTGCTTCCAATATACATGAGTCCACAGTATAGACACATACTAAATGGAGGCACCTGGAAGTGGTTTTGACTTGTATTATGTGAAGCCGTTTTATAATTTTAAACCTTTCAATCAAAGCCACAAGTCTCCTCTTCTTATTGACTTGTATCAGTGGAAACAGCCTATTATTATTTACCCATCAAAACCATGTATAGTTTATGCATTATTGCTTCAGCAGAACAAGCCCCAACTTTAAGTTTCTCCACATTACTATAATGTCATCCCTGGTATCTTCCTATATACGTATGTGTGATCTTACTGTCCTGCTCGCTTCCTCCTCTCAGCAAGCACTGGCCTGCTTCACAACACCCTCTATGTCCACCCGAGCAGACTTACTGCTCCCACTCTCTGGAACTCCATCCCAGAATCCAGAAGCTGCATTGTTTAAAGAGCCGTCCTATAATGAGACATTAAATTGAAATGCCATCTGCCTGTTCAGGTGAACATTAAAGATCCCATGGTACTACTTGAAAAGAGAAGGGTATTTTTCCCAGTGTCCTGGCCAACAATCCCTCAGACGAAATTGCTCATTCACTATTTGTGCACAAATTAGCTGCAAAATGTACTAATTAATTCTTGTGAAACGCTTTGAGTCATCCTTCCGACAGGACAGACACTGTATCAAATTACACTTATTTATTAATTATATATATATTGATTTCCAAATGCACTGATTTACTTGTTCTCTCAACCTTGTTTGTTGCTCAGATCAATATTTTGCAAAGTGAAACAATTCAAGATGTGGTGTTGTTGGATCCTCGGTGGCTGTGCACCTACATACTGGGAAGGCTTCTGTCTAATGAAAACCAAAAGGCTTTGCACCACTACAGAGGCCGGTACACAATCGATGACATTCAGCGCCTGGTGTTGGAAAACGATGTGGAGGAGCTATTACAGGTTCTGGACGCCATGGACATCTGTGCTCGGGATTTGACCAGTGGGTCAATGGTGGATATTCCCGCTTTAATCAAAGTGGATAGTTTACACCGCTCCTGGACTGAAGAAGAGGATGAAATGTTGGTTTATGGAGGAGTTCGGTACGTTCCCGTTGAACATCATACCCCTTTCCCTTGCAGTATTTTCCACAAAGTCCAGGTGAACCTCTGTCGGTGGATACATCAGCAGAACTCTGAGGGAGAGATGGATATAAGGTTGTGGACGAATGGATCAAAAATATCCAACAAAGGGACCGAAGTCTTGGTGTTGCTGGTCAACCACGGACAAGGTATAGAGGTACAAGTCAGAGGGCCGGAGGTCGAGAAAATAAGGTGTTATATGTTTCTGGATTCTATTTGTAGTGTGATAGATAATCTGATGGTGGCTACCCTGCCTGGACTTCTGGCTGTGAAGCATTACTTGAGCCCCCAACAGCTCAGGGAACGTAGTGAACCTGTTATGGTTTACCAGCCCAGAGACTTCTTTCGTGCTCAAGTGCAGAGAGAGACATCTTTGACCAATGCTATGGGTGGCTACAGGGAGAGTTTCAGCAGTATCCTCTGCTTTGGTTGCCATGATGTCTACTCCCAGGGATGTCTAGGTATGGATATCCCTGTATCAGAACTCCACAGTCTTGCTAGACGGAAACTTATCCGTCTTCTTGACCCGCCAGATCCTATGGGTAAGGACTGGTGTCTACTGGCTACTAACTTAGGCCTTGTTGATCTTGTTGCAAAGCTCAATGTGCAGAATGGGACTTCAAGAGAAGGTAAACTTCCTGCGAGTCCGATGGATGCTCTGTTAAATGAATGGGCAGCTTTACCAGAGAGTAATGTTGGACTTTTAATGTCAAAACTGAGGGGTCTTGGTCGTCGAGATGCTGCAGATTTTCTCTTAAAGGCCTCAGCCATTTTCAAAGTTAACTTAGATACTAATGGACATGAAACCTACGCATCTATTTGCAACGGAGGAACATCTTACAATTCGATCAGCTCTGTAGTTTCAAGGTAAAAAGAATAAATCCTAAAGTTGGTTAAAGAGATGCAATGTTATTTGTATTCCCGTTGTCTCAACAGGGAGGCAATATTCGAATTTTATGCTGTGAACCTTTCTACTTGCACGTGATGATCTACACATCTTCAGTACTTACAAAATAAATGTTTTATCACATTGGTACATTCTGCAAAGTTCAGTGTAGTTCAAATGAAAACTGCAATTCTAGAATTTTAACTGTTTTTACAAAGTGCATCTGCTTACACAAGACCTGTCCCCGTGTGGAAGCGTGTGGAGAGGTTTTTGTTTTGGACTGCAAGGGAATCTCTTCTGTTTGTGTATCACCTGTGGACAAGAATTCAGGAGAAGCTATCTGCAGGAAAATTAATTTGTTTGTATACAGTATTTACCTTTTTTTTCCCCCCATCATCTGACGACCCATTTATCTTTAAAACTCTCTATAGTTAAAGGTTGTGGGGGAAAAGGCAAATGTGTGCTGATTGATAATAAAATATGTAAATGTCAACAACCAATGCGAGTGCCTTTTCAGGAAAGGTTTCCTGATGTAAGTAGACCAATACTTGTTAAATATTTTACCTAGGAATCTTCTACCTCCCCATCACTCTTCTCTGAATATCATTACACCATATGAAGCATTTGTGCATTTTGTTTTGTATCAGCTAAATTTTTCCATTTCGGTCAAATTGTCCTGATAATGAGGTGGCGTGCCCACAGCTTAAAAGGGAACAAGGTAATGTGTTAGTACCATGTGCATTGACAATAAAGGTGATGTATATTAAAATTTAACTATTGGAAATTTTTCCACTTTTGATCTATTTATATTTGCTCTCATGGGGAAAAAAACGCATGTAATCTTTTACTGTTGCAAGTTGTCTACTTGGAAACATTTTAGTGTAGTGGAATAAACCTGAAGCGTTTTTAATAAAGGTTACTTACGAAATGCGATGACTTTTAATATCTCAGCAAATGCAAATGGAAATTGTTTAGCTGTTTGATTATTATTATAATTATGATTGTTATTATTAATATGGAGAAGTGTATGATTATTTGCTTTTGGCCAGTAGCATCTCAATGCCCTTGCTGGTCCCTTTACCATCTGCATTCCTGAAAAGAGCATACCTCATCAATGACTACACAGTTTACATTTATGAAGCATCTTTCGAATCAGGTGGACATCTCATTGTTCTTCACTGTGCTGGTTGGGCATGTGATCTGTGGGTGTTGGTGGTGTGGGGTGGTGGTAGGGGGGAAAGATGCCCGAAAGCAGGTTTTGAGATGTGTCTTAAAAGATGGAAGGGAGGGAGCAAGTCAACGGATTCTGGGATGGAATTAAAGTCTACCCAACGCTACGAGGGTGGGTAGCGTGGAGGAACATGAACCAGACTGATGATCACTGAGTCAAGAGAGTTGCCTGGTCAGTAGAGTTGAAAGAGGTTGCAAAGATAGTATGGGAGCAAGACCATGGAGGGATTTAAAGGTGCAAATGAGGATCTTGGCCTTGATCTGTGAGGGAATGGGGAGCCAATGGAACTGATTGAGGATGGGGTTAATGGGTTTGCGGACTTAGATTCATAGATTCATAGAATTTTACGGCACAAAAGGAGGCCATTCGGCCCATCTAGTCTGTGCCGGCTCTTTGAAAAGAGCGATTTAATCCCACTGCCCTGCCCGCTCCCCATAGCCTAATAGACCTGTTCTCCCTAAATAAATATCTAATTCCCTTTTAAAAGTTGTTATCGAATCAGCCTCCACCACCTTTTCAGGCAATGCATTCCAGATTCGAACAACTCGCTGAGTGAAAAAATTTCTCCTCAGCTCCCCTCTACTTCGCCTTGAAACTATTTTAAATCTGTGACCACGAGTCACAGATTCGTGCAACTCGGACAGAGAACCTTGTGGGATCACATCTGGCACTCAGCAAATTGAGCACCCTGGATTTTTCCAACAGAAAGCCAACAGTGAGAAGGCCACTATCATGATCTGCTGCCATTTATACTATCGGGTGGTGACACAGCTATTACAATGAAGCAAATTTACAGATTGGTGAGTGATCATGTGTTGCAACAGGACCATGTTTATGGAGATGATAAAGCATATATTCCTGTTTGGGGCAACTTGGTCCTTGCTTGTGTTCTCATAGATTTTTGAGAGAGAGTGAGAAAACACTACCTCCGATTTAGAAACGTAGACCTTTTAGATAGGAGAAGGCCATTCGACCCCTTAGTCTGTGCTGACTCTTTGGAAGATCAATCCATTCAGTTCCGTTTAACTGCCCCATTCCCAGAAAATTACTCATTGTTAGATTCCTATCTAGTTTCCTATTGAACAGTTGGATAGATTCTACCCTGAAAATTCACAGGAGCACCTTCCATACCCTAATCTCCTCTTTTGTTAATTACCTTAAATTGAAACTCTCTTGTCATTGACCAGTTGAAAACATTTCTTATCTATTCTACCAAAACCACTCATAAATTTAAGGATCTCTTATCAGCTTTCCCCTCAACATTCTCTGCTCGAGTGAAAATAGGTCCTCCAGTCTTTACATTTTAATATCGCAGGATAGTTCAGTTAAATCAAAGAAGCTTTGGTTGCAGTTTGAGATTAAGCCCTTCACAATGTTACTGCCACAGGAGTGAGATTCTTATGAAAAGGCACACAATCTTGTATGTAAATCCAATGTTAATTTTTCCTTTTCAGATAAACAGCAAGGATTGGATGCTTAAACAATTTAACCAAATTAAAAACCAGGAGATCTTCAGTTTGAGTTGTCCGAGTGTGTTATTTCCCAATAATAGCTAATCAGCCCTCGATTAAGTCAAAACTTTTATTCCTTCAATGGAGCCTAACATGTATTGATGATGTAGTTTCTCCAGAATATCTGCTCCTAGGACAAATAAACATCTTGACCACAAAGTAGAATTGTGCAGTGGGATCTCATTTCAGATATTTTCAAAAGCTTTATCCTATATTCATCCCAAATCCCAGATGCATCGTCCCTGAGGCCCGGGAAATCTGTTCAGATGCCTATCCTCCATGTTGATTTCTGTTATGCAGTGAATTTGAGCAGCATTGTAGCAGGTAGGCCACGACACATCTTACATTTGTTATTTTCTCGTTGTGGGCCCACAATAAAAACAGTCACAAACTTTGCAGTTTATCCTGTGAAACACTCTGGGACGATCTCCTTGATGTGAAATCAATTTGAAATTTTCAAGATGAGGTCGTGTTGTTAGGTAAGGGTAACATGGATTGTGGAACAATGGATAACCAGTGATAGAAAAGCTTGATTTAGCAACCTATCTCTGCCTCAAAGGTCAAATGTCATGCGTGGCATTGAGATGAGAACAGAAATTTTGTGCATTTTATAATAATCCTTGTGCAGTATAAAGAGTAAAATACATACTCGTGAATTGTTCCAATAAAGATTGTAATTTCCGATGTATGTACTAAACTTCCTGCGAGTCCGATGGATGCTCTGTTAAATGAATGGGCAGCTTTACCAGAGAGTAATGTTGGACTTTTAATGTAAAAACTGAGGGGTCTTGGTCGTCGAGATGCTGCAGATTTTTTCTTAAAGGCCTCAGCCATTTTCAAAGTTAACTTAGATACTAATGGACATGAAACCTACGCATCTATTTGCAACGGAGGAATATCTTACAATTCGATCAGCTCTGTAGTTTCAAGGTAAAAAGAATAAATCCTAAAGTTGGTTAAAGAGGTGCAATGTTATTTGTATTCCCGTTGTCTCAACAGGGAGGTAATATTCAAATGTTATGCTGTGAACCTTTCTACTTGCATGTGATGATCTACACATCTTCAGTACTTACAAAATAATCCTGAGGACCTGAATCCTTCCCAGGGTCAATAACACAAACAGTCACAATAAAGTCAGATGGTCATCAGTTTGTCTCATGTACTAAGTTCGTGTAAAATTCAGGGAATTACAAATTTAATATCAATTTTGAAGCCAAGTTCCTGCAGTTCTTTAAAAAGGATCAGCTGCCAAATCTAGATTGAATTAAAAAATTCTTCACAATTCTGCTCAATTTAAAATTTTAGAGACAGAATTGATCTTAAAGGATAAGACTAGGGGGAATTTCAGGCCTCTGGACTCAACACTCCTTAGGATATGAGGATAAAAATGTGGTTTAAAAAGTACAGAATTGTCATGTACTTTCTGTGATACAACAGGAGCGTGTGAATTTTCAAAATGGACATATCGCAATTCTTGTGATGCCTTCAAATAACAAGGCATGGAAATTACAAAGAAGCAAGAACAGTTTTTTCACTTCAGGAAGGTAGCTAACTGTTGATTGCTGTGAAAAATATGATTTAGAAAAATTGATCATTATATCTAAATAATTGTTATTTTTCCATTGGTTATTGGCAAAAATTTCTGAAAATATATTAAGGTTTGAAGTAATAGTACAAGTTTTCAACATTTTGATAGATTATAATAGAATTTAAAACTGCAAATCTGACCCGTTGATCCAGTGTAACTAACACAAAGTGACTCAAAGTGCACTGGTGTATGAGATTACTACAGTTCAAATTACTTAGCACAATAGAAAACCAAACCAAAATTCCAAACCAAACCCAAATTCCCAGATAAAATTGGTTGTTCATTACCCATGTAATGCCAATGTCCACAGAAACCACGAAGAATAAACTTTTTTTGTTACTCAGTTTGAAATCTTGCAAATCTGTTAGGGCATGGATGCCACGTTGTCTGTAAAAAGTTAATATAGTTAATGAGTGCTAAAGCAGACCTGTAACATTGTTATCAACGGTGACCTTGATGATCTCCCAAAGGTGTTGCTGGTTATGTATGTAATCTTATGTAGTGCATTAGCCCAATCCTCTCCGCTGAACCTTTCATAACCGGTTGAACGTAAGTTCACAATACAATAGAAATTTACGTTTATGCAGCAAATTTCACATCAGAAGAATGTCACAAGGAGATAGACTTGTAGCAGATTTGAAACTCAATTTGCACCCGAGTTGGACTGCAGGTTGAGGGGTCGCGAGGGTGATCAAAAAAACAAGTGAAATCTGTCTTTGAAGGAGGTAAGTGCAGAGATGAGGCGAAGGGACTCCAGGATGGAATTCTACAGAGTGGGGCTACAATCACTTAAAGCCCGACCACCGGTGGGGTGGGGAAACAGTGCTCACAGTGTTGAAGAGGCCAGGGAGATCAAGGACAAAGAAGCAGAGAGAGAGATGGAGAGAATGTCGTTGATCGGGACAATCTCGGTAGAAGCAGGATTGGAGGGGTTCATGCAAGGAAAGGAAAGAGCGAAGCTGGGAAGCAGTGACTCATTCCAATACCTTTGACAGGAATCGGTAGGTTGGTGATGGAACGATGGCAGAGGACTGGAGGATAGCTAATGTTACTCCCTTGTATAAAAAGGGGCAGAAGGACAAGCCTGGTAACTACAGACCAGTCAGTCTAACGTCGGTAGTGGGCAAACTTCTAGAGTCCATAATCGGGGACAAGGTAGATCTTCACTTAGAAAGATATAGGCTAATAAAGGACAGTCAACATGGATTTGTTAAAGGCAAATCTTGCCTTACAAATCTGATAGAATTTTTTGATGAGGTAACGGAATGGATGGATAATGGTAGCGCAGTTGATGTAGTTTACATGGACTTTCAAAAGGCATTTGACAAAGTGCCACATGAGAGACTTATTATGAAATTAAAGGCCCATGGCGTAAAAGGGACAGTGGCAGCGTGGATCCACAACTGGCTGCGAGACAGAAAGCAGAGAGTTGTAGTGAGCGGCTGTTTTTCAGATTGGAGGGAAGTGAGCAGTGGTGTGCCACAGGGATCGGTTTTGGGACCATTGCTGTTTGTAATCTACATCAATGATCTGGACTTGGGTGTACGGTGTACAGTTTCCAAGTTTGCAGATGACACTAAGTTAGGGAGAATAGTAAACAGTGAGGAGGATAGTAGCCATCTGCAAGAGGATATAGACAAATTGGTAAAGTGGGCAGACACATGGCAGATGAAGTTTAATGCAGAGAAGTGTGAGGTGATGCATTTTGGGAGAAGAAATGAAGGGAGGCAATATAGGCTAGATAGTACAATTTTAAATGGTGTAAAGGAACAGAGAGACCTGGGGATTTGTGTTAGTGACTCGTTGAAGGTGGCAGGACAGGTAGACAAGGCTGTTAAGAAGGCATATGGGATACTAGGCTTTATAAATAGGGGTATAGAGTACAAAAGTCAGGAAGTGCTGACTAACCTCTATAGGACTTTGGTGAGGCCTCAGCTGGAATACTGTGTTCAATTCTGGTCACCACACTACAGAAAGGATGTGAAGGCATTGGAAAGGGTACAACGAAGATTTACTAGGATGGTGCCAGGATTGAGGGACTTCAGCTATGAGGAGAGGCTAGATAGGCTAGGGTTATTCTCTCTGGAGCAGAGAAGATTGAGGGGAGACCTAATAGAGGTTTATAAGATCATGAGGGGTTTCGAAAGGGCAAATAGAGAAAAACTTTTTCCACTCATGGGTGAATCTGTGACTCGTGGTCACAGATTTAAAATAGTTTCAAGGCGCAGTAGAGGGGAGCTGAGGAGAATTATTTTCACTCAGCGAGTTGTTCGAATCTGGAATGCATTGCCTGAAAAGGTGGTGGAGGCTGATTCGATAACAACTTTTAAAAGGGAATTAGATCTTTATTTAGGGAGAACGGGTCTATTAGGCTATGGGGAGCGGGCAGGGCAGTGGGATTGAATCGCTCTTTTCAAAGAGCCGGCACAGACTAGATGGGCCGAATGGCCTCCTTTTGTGCCGTAAAATTCTATGATTCTATGATTCTATGATGGTTGGGGATCAAGGATGGGTCGAGGGAAGGATTTTTTAAGGGGTAATGACAGCTGTTTTGAAAGGAACGGGGACTGTGCCAGGACACACACAAAAGTTTATGACTATAACTAGTGTTATTCAATTTCCAGTAAGTGTCACATAGAGAAGTGACAAAGCAATAATTTACAACTGTGTCCCATAATCAAGACCCTTCTGCTTTTAGATATTTATTGTACGTATGTTATATTTAAATGAAGAATACAAGAATAACTTCCCACATGCAGAGATAGGAAACTGTGATTGTGAAAGGAGAACTGACGAGGAGGGTTTGGAAGGAGCAGAAACTTGCTGATCAACCAATCATCTGATTTGCTGAGTCAATATAACTGCAATGTTCAGCTGAACTGGTGCCTGAACTGCTGAACAAGGGTCTAGTTGAAAGACAAGAGAATATCTTCCAGTATTTGTGAACTGGTGCAAAGTTAGTCAGCAATATGCCACATCTCAAACTCTTTTTACTATAACTTAATTGAAAACATTCCTTGATTTTATAAATGATTTATACTCTGTTCTGCATAGTGTTCTTATTTTGGTCAAGTCCGTGTAAAAAAAGAAATCACAACCAAACCCAAATCTGCTCTACGAGATCAAAAACTCTGCACACATTTGAACCTGTAATATTCATCTTTGTGCGATGTTGTCCTTGGTGATGCCTTTACCCACTGGGGTATAAGCAGAAGTCTACTCGGGAAATTTATTCCAAATACAGTGTTGCAACAAGACCCTGGCCATCAATGAACTCATCCTCGATGAGAACGTTGACATCATGGCCCTAACTGAAACCTGAATCACCCCAGGGGACACCTTCCCCTCACAGAGGCCACACCACCTGGCTACACCTCCCACCATGTCCCTTGCCCCAACCACTGCAGCGGTGGCATGGCCCTCATCTCTAGGGCACCACTTGCCCTATCCCCCTACTCCTCTGGTTCCTTCCCCTCTTTTGAACACCTCACCCTATCCCACTCCTCCCATCTCTCCCTCAAAATCCTCCTTGTTTACCATCCCCCAAAACCCTTCCCAACCCTTCATCTCTGACCTCTCCACTCTCTTTATCTCTGCACCTTCTCTGATCGCCTCATCATCGGCGACTTTTACCTCCACTTCACCCCCTCCTGCTCCACCTCCACAGAATTCTCCTCCCTCCTCTCCTCTCCTCTCAACCTCTTCCACCACATCCACTCAGCCACCCACGTTCACGGCCACCCGCTTGACTTGTTGATCATCCGGGGCCTCAGCGTCTCAGATGTCACCATCTCTGACAAGGCCATCTCTGGCCACCACTTCATTTCTTTCAACTCCTCTAACCCTCTCCCCTCTACCCCCAAACCTACTACCATCTTCTACCACCCATGGAAGAAGATCCCCCGACAAACTCTCTCTGCTGCCTTGGAATCCTCCGAACTCCTCTCCCTCTAGCCCACTTCCTGCACTAACCCATCCTCCATACTCACCCTGCTCAACAACACCCTCTCCACCACATTCAACACTCTTGCCCCCTTAACTTCCCGAACTGCCCCTACTCCCAAACCTCACCCTGGTTCACCACCCACCTCCGTTCCCTCAAGGGCCAGGTGCAGACCGCTGAACACACCTGGCTCAAATCCGGCCTCACGGTCTACAGGCATATCTGGCTGGATCTCACATTTTCCTACCGCCCCATCCTATCCTCCGCCAAATTGTCCTTCTACTCCAAGATAATCCTGTAGGCGAAGGACAACCCCTGGCATCTCTTCACCACCAACCATTTCCATCCTTCCCGCCTCGCAGATCCTCTCCTCGAACTCCTGCTGCGAGGAGATGCTGGATTTCCTCGTGACCAAAATCAAGGGATACCGCTCTGCGGTCACTGTCCCCCTTAGTTCCAACCCCTCCCCACCTCCCCCCCACACCCCGTCTCCTACCCATCCCTCCCTCCACATCTTCGACCCCATCTCCCCATCCTC
Source organism: Hydrolagus colliei (assembly GCA_035084275.1). NCBI lineage: Eukaryota > Metazoa > Chordata > Chondrichthyes > Chimaeriformes > Chimaeridae > Hydrolagus > Hydrolagus colliei. Next base: position 26,592,880 of record CM068742.1, on the reverse strand, counting down.
CATCATTGAGACCATCTCCTCAATGAAGCTCACCAGCTGCTCCCTGGATCCCATCCCCACCCCTCTCCTTACCACCCAGCTCCATCGTCTAGGCCCTCTAATCACCGACACTATCAACCTGTCCCTCTCATCCAGGACTATTCCCACTTCAAAAACGCCACCATCACCCCCATCCTAAAAAAGCCTTACCTCGATGTGTGCAGCTATCAAGCTACCGGCCCATCTCCAACCTCCCCTTCCTTTCCAAGGTCCTTGAAAGAGTGGTTGCCTCCCAGCTCTGCTCTTTCCTTACAAAACACACACCCTCGAACCCCTCCAATCGGGTTTCCGTGCCACCCACAGCACGGAATCTGCCCCGGTCAAGGTCACAAACGACATCCTGACCATCTGTGACCAGAGCTCCCTCTGCCTCGTCGTCCTCCTCGACCTATCCGCTGCCTTCGATACCATGGACCTTCTATCCTCCTCCACCGCCTCTCCTCCCTCCTCAACCTGCAAGGCTCTGTCCTCGAATGGTTCCAGTCCTATCTCTCCCTCCGCCTTCACTTAGTCTCCTCCAATGGCTTTTCCTCCAGCCCCCGCACAGTCACATGTGGTGTTGCCCAGGAATCTGTCCTTGGCCCCTGCTCTTCACCCTCTACACTCTTCCCCCTGGGAGACATCATCCGCAGACATAGGGTAAATTTCCACATGTATGCGGATGACACCCAACTCTAACTCTCCACGTCCACCCTCGATTCCAGGACCACTGGCATTCTGACTGCATGCCTGTCCAACATTGAGTCCTGGACGAGGGCAAATTTCCTACAACTCAACATCAACAAGATGGAAGCCCTCCTGATTGGCTCACTTCAGTGCCTCTGCACCTCAGGCGCTGACAACATCAGCGTTCAAGGCTGCTCTCTCCATCTCTCAAAACCAATCAGGAATCTGGGCGTCTTGTTCGTTCCAGAACTATCCTTCCTCCCTCACATCCGCTCCATGACCGGCACAGCCTTCCATCACCTCCGCAATATAGCCAGACTCCGCCACTACCTCACCCCCCACGCCACCAAAACTCTCATCCACTCCTTTATCACTTCCAGGCTCGATTACGGGAACTCTCTCCTCCTCAGCCTCCCCAGCTCCTCCCTTCACAGGCTGCAGATTATTCAGAATTCTGCAGTTCGTGCACTCTCCAGCATCAGGCTTCGCCACATCACTCCCACCCTCGCCCATCTCCACTGGCTCCCCGTCACCCAGAGGATCGAATTCAAAATCCTTGTTCTCACTTTCAAGGCCATTCACGGCCTTGCTCCCACCTATCTCTCTGACCTACTGTCTCCCTATCAACCCGCCCATCCCCTCCGTTCAGCAGACTCAGGCCTGCTCCGCATCCACCGTCCTAACCGACCAACCATCGGCGGCTGGGCTTTCAGCCTTATTGCTCCCACATGTGGAACTCCATCCCGCAGCCCCTCCACCTCACTTCCTCCCTTTCCTCCTTCAAGGCCAGTCTCAAGTCCTTCCTCTTCGACCGCACCTTCGGCTGCCCCACTAACTCTTCCCCCTCTCCCACTCTCGTTCCCCTTCCCCCTACCCCAACCTTCCCCACCCCGCTCGGGTCCCGACCTGACTGTTCAGCGCTTTGGGACGTCCTCCCAACGTGAAAGGCGCTATATAAGTGCACTTTTGTTGTTGTTGTTCCGGTTGAAATCACCTAACTGCAGATGCAATATCCATTAATTCTTCCACTGTATGGCCTCGTACCACTGAGCCAAAATTACATGTGTAGAGCAGCTTTTACGTTGGGAGGATGTCCCGAAGCACTAGTATCATACAGAAGGGATTGGAAACCATAACAGATAACTGTAAAACCACACGGGGGTGACAAGAAGAACATAGGTTTGTTTTTGTTTCAAAGCCCACACACAGTCAATTCAGCTCCTTGTTGACTAAGGCTATTTTATACAGGTCAAAGACAATGAGGGTGCTGTTCCTCTCAATAAACGTTTGGTGCAAAAAACTTTCCTAAGATGTAATTAATCACTTTTTAATCACCTTTGCACTTTAATGACTGCTCAAATCATGCAGCTGTCAAAAGTCATCAAAATGGACTTTGATTTTCATGCATATTGCTTTCTCCATGATGTTGGAATGCAATTTTTCTCCTTAATGGGAAACAGTGAATTTTTCTGTTTCTCAAGAATAAATGGTCTCCGGTTGAAATCAACATCACAATGGGAGTTAAATGAAAATAAAAATAATAATAATCCTTGCATTTGATATAGCGCTTTTCACACCTTCTAGATGTTCTCAAAGTGCTTCACAGAAAATACTGTAAAGTGAATTGACTATATACAGAATGTGGGCAAAACACGGCAGCCAATTGCACACAGTAGTGTCCCACAAACAGTCGCGTAATGAAAATGACCAATTTATTATTGGGGTTTATTAAGGGATTATTATTAGATTTGTGGAGTAAGGAAACTTGCCCAAGATCTTGTCTTGCCTGGAATCGACCCAGGTCTCTCGCATGCAAGGCAAATGCTCTTACATCTGAGGTATAGAACTCCTCAAAAAATTGAGTAAATGATTGTTCAGAAGTAGGATGAATATCTGTCAACCTCTCAGCTGTGTTTAGATCATGGCAACTCTCCAGACATCCACCAAATCAACACATTGATGCCGCTGGCTGCTCAGGAAAAGGGGCTTTCACGTTCACAAATATTGTTGTCTCACTTTGTGAAAGATCACAGTTTCCACCAAGGAAGTGCCGCTGCTGTACTTTGCTATCTGATATGACAGTAATGAATAATGTTTGATAATTGTGATTGATTACAGAACATGTAAATAAAATAACACCCAAAGGACTGGTAAATTGGAAAGTTTGCTCTTTTGTGAGTGCTATGTTTCCACTCAGCTTTGGGTTTTCTAAGTGGAAGTGGAACATAACATTTCTGCCCATCACCTCAAACTGCCAAGAAACAGAAAATAATGAAACCTACAATAAGGCAAATTCAGTCAAATTCAAATTCACATTTAGATAATAATAATCCTTGCATTTGATATTCACATCTTCTAGACGTCTCAAAGTGCTTCACAGAATATAAAGTGAATATTTGTGGGCGAAACACAGCAGCCAATTGTGCACAGCAGTGTTCCACAAACAGTCGTGGATTGAAATGACCAATTTTGGTGGGAGGGATTATTATTAGGTGTAAGGAAACTTGCCCAAGGTTTCGCCTTGCCTGGATTTGAACACAGGTCCCATGCTTGTAAGGCGAGTGCATATAAATGGCACTTTCATTGTGCCTTTCACGTAGGGTGACAAAAATCCCTGTGGTGAAGCACATTCAGATGCCTGGCTTGAGCTACAAAAGTGCATTCTCTACCACATACACTTACACCCTGGGGAGTTATTTTCTATATATATATTTTTAAAGTCACCTTTTCTTTCTATTAGATTTGTTTTTGTATCATCCTTCTGCTACCTCGTCCTCCCTCCCCTCCCTAGCACCTAAGCCATGACTGCTATCCCACCTCTCTCTCTCCCCACCCTGCGCTGTCTCCTGTAGCCTGCGGGCTGATGCTGTCCCGCTGATCACTCTTTCCTCATCTTTGTACGTTTTGGCTACTGCCCCAACCCAAGCTACACCCCACTGCCCCTGGAAATACCCCACCTCCTACCCCCTCCATCCGCTTCTCCCATTCTGCCCTCCTCTCCCTAAACCTTACCCTCCACATTAACTCGCTGTCCTACAACTGTGGTCACCCATCGAGTTTGTTATCACATGTGGCCTTGATATTTCTGACCTGTGCATCATGAACAAGGCCACCTTGGACCACTTACTCATTTCCTTTGCCTCTCCTGACTGCGCTTATGGTCTCCTTCCACCCCCCACCCACCTCCCTCCCCTGGCTTGGCCTTGTGTTCTGCCATTGTGAAACACTCTGAGACGACCCCCGGTGTGGAGGGCGCTCTGTAAATGCAAGTTGTTGTTGCAATGTCCCACAAACAATCATGAAGTGAATTAACGTATTCCATCTGGACGATTATTATCGGCCAGAATGTTGGAGAAATTTCCTTCTCTTTTCAAAAGCAGAGGGGAGGTGCAGAGAAATGTTTTCACTCAGCGAGTTGTTTGAATCTGGAATGCATTGCCTGAAAAGGTGGTGGAGGCTGATTCCATAACAACTTTTAAAAGAGAGGTGGACATTTATTTTAGGAGGATGGGTTTGCGCAGTTATGGGGAGAGAACTGGGGAGTGGCATTGAATTGCTCTTTTCAGAGAGACAGCACAGACTCGATGGGCCGAATGGCCTCCTTTTGTGCCGTAAGTTCTATGATTCTAGGAAATAGTTGTTTGGGATCTTTCATGGTCCCACTGAAAACGCAGATGGAATCTCATTGTAATGTCTCATCCAAAGGGCAGAAATGGACCATCTATTCTGTACTATTCTATGATTCTATAAATATGAAACTTCTTCAATGCCCCCTTTAACATGAGGCAGGAATTTGCCTTATAATCTAATGTTAAAACTCCAATATTATGTGCTTATCCATGGAAAACATCATCAAAAAGAGTATGTAATGGACACAAACAATCAGCTAGTTGATCTGATTTTTTCTGAACAAAACATAATTAGTATTCAAAAGAACAGTTACTCACCTCTAAAATAGAGTGGGATAGGTGAATTTGCCATCAAAAACAATCAACTTCACAAAGGTGTGCTTCCAAAGATTTAACTCGTGTCTCTATCAAACTGTGACTCACGCCTAGGTCAGGCTGTAGCTGCCAACACCAGAAACTCATCCAGAAGGAGGTCAGCAACAATAACAAGTTGCATTTATATAGTAACCTCATGCAGGGTTGAGTACCAGAGCGCTTGACAGGGAGGGTGGGAGGGAGGGGAGGGGAGTGTTCCAAAGAACAATAACAAATTATATTTACAGAGAGAGAGAGGGAGGGAGGGGAGTGTTCCAGAGAACAACAAATTGCATTTGTAAAGCACCTTTCAAATCAGGAGGATGCACTGGCAAGGATGTCAGTGTTTTCATCAACAATTAGGTCGTCAGACAGGGCAAAATCATGGGCAAGCTTCCTTAATCCACATGACTCATATTAATCCCTCAAAAAAAATCGATCAATAATAAATTGATCAATGGTCATGGCTCTGAGACGCCGCCAGGCGTGGAGGGCACTATATAAATCCAAATTGTTGTTGTTGGCTGTTTGTGGGACACTGCTGTGCACAATTGGCTACCACATTTCGCCCACAAATATACAGTCAATTCACTTAACAGTATGTTCTGTGAGGCGCTTTGAGACATCTCGAAGACGTGAAAAGTGCTGAATCAAATGCAAAGATTATTATTATTATAGATCATGGATGGCGAGGCCTATGTTGGAGAGAGAGTGAAGGCTACATTGAAGAGAGTGAGGGCTATGTTGGAGTGAGAGTAAGGGCTTTGCTGGAGAGGGTGGGGGCTATGATGGAGTGAGAGTAAGGGCTTTGTTGAAATGAGTGGGGTATTTTGCAGGCTATTTGGAGGGGACAAGCAGCAGAGGAGTTTGCAGAACAAGGGAAGGAGAGGAGTAAGAGGAAGGGTGGGGATGTGGATGAGAGAAGAGAGGTTTGCTCCTGGCGGCTGGGAGCAGTGAGCGTTGCAATGGAAATGGAGGATTGGTAGGCAGGGTGGCTGCAGTTGGAAAACCAGTAACAGGTACCATGTTGAGCCCAACAGAGGATTCCCGGGCTGGCACAATGGTTGCTGTTATTTCAGGAGGGTTGTGATAGGGGTTGGGATGGTAATAAGGGGGAAAACAAACCAAACAAAAACTTGTGGTTAGTATGGTTATGGATAATTTAGCAACAAACATAAAATATTAAAAATAAAAAATGAATAAAATACAGTGTCTGTCCTGGTTTGAGATTGCAAGTGAAAATTCGAAGTCATTCCAACAGAAGTAATCACAGCAGGACTGTTCACAACAGCCTTACCACCTTCATAGAAATACGTAGCATTAGACTAAGCCTATTAATAATAATAAGCCTTGCATTTGATATAGCACCTTATCAATTTGTTGAGACATCTTATTAGAGGGATTAGGGGATATGAGGATAGGGCAGAGTTAAGTGAGAAGATCAGCCATGATCTTATTGAATGGCGGAGCAGGCTCAAAGGGCCGAATGGCCTACTCCTGCTCCTAATTCTTATGTTCTTATGTTCTTATCTCAAAGTGTTTTGCAGAATACACTGGAAAGTGAATTGACTGTGTGCTTGAGGCCAAAACGCGGCAGCCAATTGAACCCTGCAATATCCCAGAAACAGTTGTGGATTGAGTGACATTGAGTGGATTAATAAACATATTAATTAATTGTTAGTTAGTTAGTTAGTTAGTTAGTTAGTTAGTTAGTTAGTTAGTTAGTTAGTTAGTTAGTTAGTTAGTTAGTTAGTTAGTTAGTTAGTTAGTTAGTTAGTTAGTTGAAGAGATTATTGTCCCTTGGGAAAAGCAATCCATCAATTGACTAACAATTGCATTACTATATACTGCGAGGCTGTTAAGACCATTGGCGGATTGCATTTCCGACAGGCAGGCAGGCAGGCAGACAGGCAGACAGACAGAAAAATGTACAGAAAATTGCCCACTGTTCCGCTCTCGTGTGAATCAAACCCAAGTCCTCTCACTTGACAGGTAACTGCTTTGACCACTGTGCAACAGGGCTCCACAACAAATGTGATAGAAATCACTGTAGAATCAACACTAAAAAACTTTTTAAGTTTTGGTTTTCATACCATCTCTGCCTAGCTCCAAACGATAGGAACAATTTATATTTGTATAACGCTTTCATGTCAGAAGGATCATACAATGTCACGAGGTAATGTGAGGGCATAGAGGCATTTCAAAGCAAGGGCAAAAATGTTAGATTCAGACTGCGAGGGGATGGGAAATCAATGAGATTAAATGGGGATGGGGGTGACGGGAAGTGGAAGGGTGGAGCAAAGGAGGAAATTGACCAGTGTTAGGTTAAAAATATGTTCAAGCGTCATGATCCTTTTGCACAATTTTGCGAAGTGTGTAGCACTGATCTGGACATGAGTCTTTGAACAGTTACTGGCAGCATTTACTGCAATGTGAAAAAAAGCATGTGACCTGTTAATTAATGCCACTCACACAACCAGCTCTGCAGTTTCACCACATCTGACTGCCTGACTGACTGACTGACTGCCTTAGGAAACCTCTCCATTGTTTCCATCATTAGTTGCAAATTCCTTGTTTCATCTCCGTAAACTATAAATAAAAGCTGTCCAAAATCAAATACTATAGCTTTCGTGGAACTTAATACTCAAACTAAAAACTTAAAACTAAAACTGATATTTGAAAACTGAAATGTAGATTTGTCACAAACAGGGCAGCCTATTGTTTCTGCTGTTCTCTGCTTCAAGTATTGTCTGAATGAAAACAAACTTGCACAGACAATGTATCATTCTCCCCGCCAATTTATGAAAGAAAATGGAGGAGATTGTGATTGCGAATGATGTTTAAAATAAAATTCTAAGGTGACTTTTTTTTCTTAGCAAACGAGTTTTTGTGTTTTTTCTTCCTTTTCTATGTTTCCCCTTCTCTCCTAAAGACAATGATATACCCTGGAGTGTATTCTGCAGTACTTCATCCTAGAAAGCGTTCCATAGATGGATGTTAAACATTCTTGGTGTCAACAATGCTGTAAATAAAACTGGTCATTCACTTCTTGTAAAGCACTTTGAGAATCCTTGTGATACGAAAGGCATTATGCCTTTATTATTTTATTCCTCCACCACTTTCAATACATTTTCCATTACTCTGCCTCACCTTTACATTCCTATATCACAATACAGTTCCAAAGGCAAAAGATAACTTGTTACCAAGCCTCTTCCAACACTTGGAATTCATCCAAATGCTAGGATTTCTGTAGGAAGGTCATTTTGGCCTTTGCCTTCTCATTGCTACATCTGGAATCAAAATGTCGCTGTGTGCGCAGTGCAGGACTCACAAGTGCAAGTTATTTGAGTATTCAACTGTGCTCTCTTAAGAGACAGGGTTTGCAATTTAATTATATGCAATAATTTAATAATTGACAGAGTTTGCAATTTAATAATACGCAAATTGAAAATTCCATTGTGTTGTAATAAATAAGAAAGGGAGGCGATGTTAACATTCGAGCAAATATTTATGAGCAGTTTTTGCTGGTTTTATGCTGAACACCAAACAAAGTGCAAAAAGAAGGAAAAGCTGCAAATAATCAGCTGGCCCTGCCTATGGGGTGTTTCCTGTTGACTAATTTCAGAAAAACTTTGTCTAAGTCATGGGACTCAGCATTGTTTCATGCCGTACACCTTCCTGAAGAAAACAGTCATGTGCTAACAAATGTTTTTACAATAGGAAAAAGCTGAAGAGGCAAATGTGCTTTTACATTCAAGTTAAAAATTGTTCAAGTAGAATATTATCCAATATGCTAGGTTTCATTTGGTCTCCATAATAACACAATTATAGAATTTGCTTGGGTTTGTAAGATTAATGGATCTGGACAGTTTGTTAGACTAAAATTGTGTTTCTTGTAACAACCTTTTTAGCCCCATACCTCCATGGAAAAAATATATTTAAGAATCAATGTTAGTATAATTTTACTGTTGTCTACTTATGTCAGATTTGCATTTGTTATTTGTCAATTTCGAGAAGGATGTAGCTTCAGACATTGCAGATGAGGGAATTGAGTGCCAATGCATCAATTGTACAACCTATACATGTGTATGGATTCCCCATGTGTTGGTAATCACCTTAATAACAATTCCATACTTTTACACAAATATTCATATCAATGAGTCCAGTGCAGAGTAAAACAATTAGCAGACTCAGACTGAAGCATTTGTGAAACTCTAATTGGAGACCATGGCTTTGTGAAAAATGCCTACCCTTTAGATTTATTTAGGGTCAAATTCACAGCATTCATGAAGTGTTTCTTAATAGATTTCCTGAATAAGAAATCCAAGTTACCCAAATGGGGGCACAGAAGTGTCCCACAAACAGACGAGTGACCAAATTAGTATCAAATTGGCTAATTATCAGTTTGGCCCCGAAACACTGATTGTCCAGCAATTTGGGAAGTCCTCCTGACATAAAAAGCACTGTCTAAATATAATTTTGTTGTTATATTGCACCATAATTACTATCCCAACTACTGAGGTCAGTTAACTCAATATAGATTGGAAATCAAACTTTGAACCTTCTGGTTGCTTTAGGACATCTTCCCGACATGAAAGGCGCGAAACAAATGTAATGCTGTTGTTGCTGTTGAATTAGTGCATCTCTTCTTCAGGCAGCCATAGAGCGCTGCAATGCACAATGACCCCATATGAAAAGTAAAACTAGTCATAACTCCACCTCTATCAATTTTTGCACTTTGACTGGAAAGCAAGTGAACAATGGACGCTAGGGTCCGTCGATATGGAAATTTTCCGATTTAGATATATCGATGGGCTCATATCGAGATATACCGAAATATCGATATTTTCGGTTTTTGCGTACTATGCATGCGCGCGCGGCGCGCGCATTTGGAGTGCGCGCACATTCCGGGTGCGCGCGCGTTCGGGGCCTATCTCCTCAGGAGGTAAATATCTTTCTCTCTCTGTGTCTCTCACACTCTCCATCTCTGTGTTTTTCTGTCTGTGTCTCTGTGTCTCTCTCACATCCCCCCCATTTCTATCTATCTGTATATTATCACATCCACCCCGTCTCTCCCCCCATCCCACCTCCGTCTCTCACCCCCCCCAGCCGTCTCTTTCCCCCTCCCCCCCGCCGTCTCTCTCTCTCCCTCCCCCCCACCGTTGTTTCTCTCTCCCCCCCCACCCCCCACCAGCCGTCTCTCTCCCACGACCCCCCAGCCGTCTCTCTCCCCCTCCCCCCCCCCAAGCTGTCTCTCTCCTCCTCCCTGCCCCCCCCAGCCGTCTCTCTCCCCCTACCCCCCCAGCCGTCTCTCTCCCCCTCACCCCCCCCCAGCCGTCTCTCTCCCCCTCCCCCCCCCCCAGCCGTCTCTGTCCCCTTCCACCCCCAGCCGTCTCTCTCCCCCTCACCCCACCCCCAGCCTTCTCTCCCCCCCACCCCCCCACCCCTTGCATACCTGTATACTGTATTCGAGGACTATGAATACAATATGGCGGCTTTGCACCTCGGTCTGTGCATTGTGTATAGAGATGAGTATTCTGGGTCTTGTAGTTCAGTGTGCGCGCATTCCGATTTTTTACCTCGATATATTGATTTTTCGATATATCGATATTTTTGAAATGCCTATATCGGCGTATCGATATGAAAATTATATCAGGTTTTAGTGATATATCAATATATCGCCGGACCCTAATGGACGTTCAACCACTTCAAAGACAAATTTGGGTTCAGCTATGATGCCCCTAACCTGGAGATGCTCAGTGTCTGGATTCACACAAGTACATTGACTAAGATGGTATACTAGAGAAATGTAAGCTCCTGTTCCTCCAGGAGAGGAATGGGAAAAAAAAGAGATGGTAAAGTAATAATGCCAAGTTTGTTTTATTTCATATAAAACTAATAACTGGCTGAGTTGATAGTACTCTTGCTCTAAGCAAAAGGGCTGTTAACAAATCTATAGCTTTATTTTGCTGAAAATAAAGCTATAGATTGTTGACTGTGGAAATTCTCCTCCTCATCGGCCTTCCCAGCTCTCCCTGCTGTCTCCCTATGAACCTGCCTGCTCCCTCCGTTCAGCGGGCTCTGGTCTGCTCCATGTCCCCAGCCTGATCCTCCCTACCATCGGTGAATGGGCTTTCAGCCTCTCTGGGCCCACACTCTGGAACTTCATCCCACCTCGCGATCCCTTCACCTCGCTTCCTCCCATGACTCCTTCAAGACCAGTCTCAAGACCCTCCTCTTCAACCGTGCCTTCTGCTGCCCTCCTAACTCTCTCCCTCCCCTAACTCTTTCCTGCCTCTCTCCCCTACCCTGCCCCTTCCCCTTACTTGGGTCCCGACCTGACTGTTCAGTGCCGAGGGACGTCCTTCCAATGTAAAAGGCGCTCTATAAATGTAATTTTGTTGCTGTTGTTGCTGCTTTATTTTCAGACTAGAATCTGTGAGTCCTTCAGATGTGATGTTTAAACAAAGTTGCTTCTGCCTCTTCAGATGGAAGTTAAAGATGCCACAGTGCAATTTGAAAAGAGAAGGGAGTTTCCCCTGGTGTCCTTGCCAGTAAACTCCAAATAAAATTGCTTGCTCACTTTGTGCCTATATACAAGACATCGCTGTATGCAAATTGTGTATAAATAATCCCTACATCTCCCAGGCAAAATTCTGTGATGCATTGAGATATCTTTGTGATGTGATTTATCAAATACTTAATTAAATGTATTTACAACTTATTTCCTACTACAGTACCAAACAACAACTTGCACTCTACACTCTACAGCACCCTCTATACCAAGGTGGCATCTCAAAACGTTTAACAGTGATGGAGCTGGGGCGCATGGTTGTGGGGAGGTGGCCGTAAGCACGGTAAAAGAAGAAAGTTTTGTGGTGGGACTTCAAAAGGGGCAGAGGGGGGGCAAGGCAGAGGGATTGAGGTATAGTAGCTGAGAGCGTGATTTTGAACACGAGTGTGAGGATCTTGAAGTCGATCGGTTCGGTGACGGGGAGCTGGTAGAGCCTTGGCCAGAACTGTGGAGATGGGGGTATGAAGTTTGGTCCAGGTCAGTATGCAGGCAGCAGAGTTCTGAATGAACTGGATCTTTTGGATGGCGGAGTTGGGGAGACCAGCGAGGAATGCGTTGGAGCAATCCAAGCGAGAAGTGACAAACGCATGCACGAAGCATCTCTGTCAGAAGTGTTCTTGGGGGGGGGGGGGGGGCGAAGTAAAACACACGGCGACATTAATCGATTCCAGGTGTTAAATCGATTTTGCCAAATTGATTATGCGCAATTCATAATTATTCCCTAATGAACTGCATTGGGGTGGGGAGGGGGGAGTCTTCAGGCAAATAAATATTTATATATTTTTTAAAAGCAGTGGAGAAATATTAAAACAAATTCACTCCGAAGACTCTTACTTAATATGAGTATCCTAATAATTATTAAACATTTCCCCCCCCAAAAAAATGTTTTGCAAAAGGAATGGGAGTTTGCAATGCAACAATGCAACAAGCCCTTTGAGAGACTCGTGTGTCTCTCAGTCACCCTCACGGGATGAGACTGTCAGCTGAGCGCTGGTCACGTGCGGGCGGGCGGGCAGGACGAGCACGCGGCAGTGAACCAATAGGAGCCGGCGAGAGGCGCTGATGCCTATAAAGAGAGGGAGGGGGGGGGGGGGGGTTCTGGAATAGAACACGTCCCAGATCCAAGCCCGGACTGATTGACAGACACTGACAGAGAGACTGCACAGCTCGCGCTCTCACCATCGCTCAGAGCTGACACAGGTGAGAGCAGAGCCTCTGGTGACACTGACACTGACACTGGGTGAGGGGGCGGGGGGAGAGATCCTTCATCTGCAGGCGGCTGTGCCGGGCTTCCTTCCCACAGGGAGAGGGGCGGGAGCAGGGCGGGAGGGGGAAGAAAGCAATTGCACATCAGCGTCGCCAGTGGGATGTTGTTTTACCGCTTGGGGAATGTCAGTGGTCGTTTTTCCTCGCTTTTGTGTTTTTAAAATATATGATATAATATCTATGTATATATATATGTGTTAAATAAACAAACTGGGTTAAATGTTTCGTCTTTAAATTATGTCAAGCAAATCAGTTTCATAATCTGTGTTTTTTTATCCCCCTCTATTCTGGTCACTGGGTCGGTGAGGAGAGCCAGGGTTTTGGCGACTGTAATTCTCTCGTTTCGGGGAATCGGAGTGTGTGTGTGTTGTGGTCGGCGCCAGGGTCTGTATTTAGCTGGAAGAAATGATGCAAACTTAAGCATTCCAGTCAGTGGGCTCCTCCATGTTTGGGAACTGACTCAGCAAAGCCTAGGGAATCAACAGCCTGATTGATCTCTGATGCAGGCTCACCAAAGCCTGAGTGTCACGAACGTTTATTTGTTCACTAATTTCATCTTTCCAAAACAATATTTTCATGGTGCAGCTATTGATTCAAGACTTGCTTGAATTTGTCGTGTTGACGCAAGCATTTTCCAATGTAAATGTCAGAGGGGTCGCTTGGGGAGTGGAGACTGTCGGCGTTTACAGTCAGTGATGATTCATCTCAGTGCTCACTCAAGGCTGCTCTACAGCTGTTTTTACTTAAGACTTCAGCAGGATGTGGGGGAGCCAGTGGGAAAAGAAACCTTTTCATTCACCGATTGAAATTACAAAAACGCCGAGCTTAAGACTTTTACTTTCGCCCACAAATATACAGTCAATTCTCCTACTCACCTTACCCCGACCCCTCCCCACCACCCCCCTTCTCCAAAAGCGCTTTGAGACGTCGATAAGATGTGCAAAGCGCTATATCAAATGTAAGGATTATTATTTATTATTACTTGACGTGAGCTGCCTTGTTTTCAACAGACACATCACTACAATGAGGCTGCCCTTCATCGTGTTTTCATTGTGCCTGGCTGGAGTGCTTGCGGCACCAAGCTTGGACCCCAGCTTAGATACACATTGGGAACAGTGGAAGAGCTGGCACAGCAAGAGTTATGAGCAGGTAACGAACCGGATGAGCTGCTAATGTTTTAGAATGAAATCTCGTCTAAAGAAGATTTCGATGTGCAGCTCTGTGTGGAATTTGAAGGCTGCCTTCTCTTTCAGAAAGAAGAAAGCTGGCGGAGGATGGTTTGGGAGAAGCACCTCCGCACAATTGAAATTCACAATTTGGAACATTCCCTCGGGAAGCATTCATTCAGCCTAGGAATGAACCACTTTGGAGACATGGTAAGACTGGATGACATTTGATGTCATATCACTGACATTTCTTCCTTCGAAGTGTAGACTTGTCAACAATGTTAACAATGCAAACAGCAATGAGATGAATATGGTCTTTTAATCTACTAGTGAATTTCTGGATGAGAATGGTGTCCCTGCTGACGTAGAGTTTGCTTGATTGACACCTGCCCTTCTTGTATAATTTGGTTACTGACATTCTTTTGTCACATCTGGCCTTGTGTCTTCAGCAATTCACTGTCCCCTAACCAAGCTGCAAACTATCCTGTGCCAGCCTCTCTGATGCTATTGGCCCATTCCGCCTCGGCTTCATTGGCTCCCCATCTGCAGCAGATTGAATTCAGGTTCATTGTCTTTGGGTTCAAATTCCTTGTCTTTGTGTTCAAACTTGGCCACGGTCTCACCCCATTCTATCTGTGACTCACTTCAGCCATGGGGAATGGCCATTTGTTTGGTTCAGCATCTACTAGCTGGGGTCAAGTTGGGCAAGTTACCATTCTGCACTATCCTTAGGATCTCCATCCCAGTGTCCCTCCAACTTGCTCTCTCCCTTCCCTTGCCCAAAGTGATTCTCAAAACGTACCTCTTTGACCCAGTTTTCTCATCTTTCTCTTCCCCACCCCTAGCTTGTCAAGTGGTTTTGAGATGCCTTCCCAAGTGAGAGACGCTATATAAATATTCTGATATCTCTCGCTTGTGTTAGAGCAGCCACCTAATGGTACAAATAGGACAATGGAATTGTAAGGGTTCATTTAATTTTGTGACCCCGGGGTGAAGGACTGAAAGTAATGTTGCATAAAAAATATATTTGTTTATTAATTCAGATCAGTAGCAGTTATAGGTAAAAGAACAAATCACAATAATGCTTATGTATTGATGCATAATTCACAACGATTTATGTTGACCTAACCAAATACCGTGGGAGAGTTAAGAGTAGCAATGTCCATTTTGATGTATCATTAAATCTAAATATATATGTGTATCCATTCAAAGGTATCCAAGTATTGGTGTACATTTCTGAGTTCGATCACGCAAATGAATCTTAAGTATTATGTTCTATCATGGCACATCCAATTTGATCACCCTAATGTATCTAGGTATCATGGCATGTCCAATTATATTATGGCATGTTCAATTAGATCCCACTTTAATTCTTCCTTCTGATTGTCTTCTGAATTAATCTCTGTTTATACATTCGTTAGGTGTCCTTTCACCAATTGTTTTGCAAGATGTTTGTTTTAAAAAAACACACAACACAGCTGCAGATCATTTTTCCCTGAGAAAATGACTCATGAGGAATGAAAACAGTTTGTTGTTTATAAACAGTTTGTTTCTCCTCCTTGAGCAAGGATCTTCTTCGCAGTTAGTCACCACTAGCTCCCTACATATGAAATTTATAATGTTTCAAATATATAAATATCACAGTATAATTGGAGATAGTATTTAACACATTAATTACAGAATCCTACAGAATGCATGCTGGCAGTGGGGTCTTTACTTGTTATTCCCCCAGAATAGCACGGAGTCCAACAACAACAAAGTTACATTTGTATAGTGCCTTTCACATCGTGAGGACATCCCAAGGCGCTGGAGAGTCAGTGTTTCAGACCTGAGCTGGGGTCTGGATTGGGAAGGGTGGAGGGAATGGGGGGTGATTTGGGGTGACCGATAGGACCATCGAAGAAGGAAGCTATAGAAGGAGCATGGTGGAGGGATTGCTGGATGGAATTCCAGAGGTTGGGGGCTGAAGACTTGCCCCCTGATGTTGGGGCATGGTGGTTTGGGGGCCATGAAGCCAGCTGGATCGCACTGAGGGGAGGGATCGAGCAGGTTGGTAGGGGATTAGGAGGTCGCAGAGGTAGGGTGATACAAGGTCATGGAGGATTTTAAAGGTGAAAACCAGTATCTTGAATTGAATCCTCTGAATGATGTGGAGCCAACAGAGTTGGGTGACAATGGGAGAGATGGGGTCATGGAGGTTGGTATGAGAGAGTTCTGGATGGTCTACAGCCTGTGAAGGGAGGAGTTGGGGAGGCAGACAAGAAAGACATTGGTGTAATCGAGCCTGGATATGGTGAAGGCATGAATGAGAGTTTCAGCGGCCTGTGGGGTGAGGTAGTGACTGAGTCAGCTAAAGTTGTGGAGATGAGGGAAGGCAGAGCGGGTCATGGCTTGGATGTGAGGGTGGAAAGACAGTTGAAGATCAAACAAGACACCTAGGTTCCTAAATGGTTTGGTGAGGTGGAGTATGCAATCATGGAGGTTGATGCTGCCAGTGCCTGATGTCTGAAGGCGCTGGCGCAAGCCAATCAGGAAGCCAACTCAGTCTTGTTTACATTCAACTGTAGAAAGTTGTATCTCATTGAAGACTTGATGTCTGACAGGCATTCTTTCAGGACAGTAATGTTCCTGGAATCGAGGGTAGAGGCAGAAAGATAGAGTTGGATGTCATCTGCATACATGTTGAAGTTCACCCCTAATCTGAATGGTAGTTCGAACTGCAAAAATGAAAGTGAACTACAAATGTATTTTTATCCACCAAAGTTATAAGCACCAACTAAGATAAATGTTTTTAATTGATTTTTAAGATGAAAGGAAATGCTTTACACCTATACATCCAGCCATAAGAACTGCACATGTTCTTGTAAACCATAAACTTGATCTGCATTGGGACCTTGCTGGCATTGAGGAAACATGAGCACAAGCAGAGTGTCCTGTGTCCCTTCTCTCGGGCCTTTTCATGTCTTATCAAAACGCCTACATGCAAGAAATTTCCCTTCTCCCTTTATCCATAGTAAATAGTCACTTGCATGATGGACCAAATGACTGTCTTCTGTGATGTACGGTGCTATGGTTTCTAAAAGTACAGCATAGATATAAACCAAAGCCTGTGTTTAACTTGCAGCCAAATGAAGAATTCCGTCAATTGATGAATGGGTACAAACAAACGCACAAGAAACTTCAAGGCTCTCTTTTCATGGAACCTAACTTTTTAGAAGTGCCCAGACGTGTAGATTGGCGTGATGAGGGCTATGTCACTCCAGTTAAAGATCAGGTACGTTTTTGTTTCACAAAGAGTAAATTGGAACTAATTTGCAGCAGATGCTCAGCGTAATGCTCAATCTTTTTTATTTCCAGGGGCAATGTGGTTCATGCTGGGCATTTAGTACTACTGGAGCCCTGGAAGGTCAACACTTCAGGAGAACTGGAAAACTTGTTTCTCTCAGTGAACAGAACCTTGTGGACTGCTCTAAGCCTGAGGGAAATGAAGGATGTAATGGTGGACTAATGGACCAAGCATTCCAGTATGTGAAGGATAACGGTGGCATTGACTCTGAAGATTCGTATCCATATGTTGGAACGGTAACTGTTCAATTTAAAGCTTATTTGAAACACTCAAGGTCTAAAGAGTAATCACAACACCAGAATGAACATTTGAGTAATGTTCACTAATGGTCTAATAATTCTCACCATAACGCCTGAAATGCTTAATAGTCATATTTTTAATTTTGGCAATTTTCTCGTGAAGTTGCATGTACAACTACAACAACAACTTAAACTTATAAAGCGCTTTTCACATCGGGAGGAAGTCCCAAGGCGCTGCACAGGAGGCGTGTGACCCGAGCTGGGAGGGGAGTGTTTGGGAAGGGGTGAAACACGTAGGGGAGGTCGAAAAATTCGGGGTGAAACAAAAGGCACGGTCGAAGAGGAGAGTCTTCAAATCGGCCTTGAAAGAGGAAAGGGAGGAAACAAGGCGGAGGTATTGAGGGATGGAATTACACAGGGTGGGAGTGGAGAAACTGAAGGCCCAGCCTCTGATGGTGGGGCGGTTTGGGCGGGGGGGTTTGGAGCAGGCCAAGTCCTGCTGAACGGAGGGTCCGGGTGGGCTTATAGGGGGAGAGTAAATCGGTTAAATAGGGTGGGGCAAGGCCGTGTAAGGCCTTGAAGGTGAGGACGAGGATCTTGAACTCGATCCTCTGGAGGATGGGGAGCCAGTGGAGACGGGCGAGGGTGGGGGTTATGTGGTCGCGGAGGCGGGTGCGGGATAGTACACGGGCTGCAGAGTTTTGGATGACCTGCAGCCTGTGAATGGAGGAGCTGGGGAGGCCGACGAGGAGAGAGTTTCCGTAGTCCAGCCTTGAGGTGATGTACGCGTGCACGAGTGTTTCGGCAGCGTGGGGGGTGAGATAGTTGTGGAGCCTGACAATGTTGCGTAGGTGGAAATAAGCGGTGCCGATCAAGGCGTGGATGTGGGGGAGGAAGGAGAGTTTGGGGTCGAACGTGATGCCGAGGTTCCTGACTGGCTTTGTGAGGTGGAGAGTACAGCCTTGGATGTTGAGGCTGGCAGCGCCCGATGTGCGGAGGCGCTGGCTTGAGCCAATCAGGAGGGCCTCGGTCTTGCTCACGTTCAATTGGAGGAAGTTGTCCCTCGTCCAGGACTCAATGTCGGACAGACATGCTGTCAGAACATCGATGGTCTGGTGGTTGAGAGATGAGGCGGAGAGGTACAGTTGGGTGTAGTCCGCATATATGTGGAAATTTACCCCATGTTTGCGGATGACATCGCCCAGAGGGAGCGTGTAAATGGTGAAAAGGAGGGGGCCGAGGACAGAGCCCTGGGGGACGCCATGAGAAACTGTGCAGGGGTTTGAGGAGAAACCGTTAGAAGATGTACGGGCTCGATTAAGCATTATTTAATGAAATAACTTCCCGAAAGGAACTGAGTTTTGTTAACAATAAATCGTTGGGTGACCATCAGTAAGAAACATCCCTAGTTGGAGTTGCACATTCCTTCAGATGGGGTGAGACTGTCTTATGCAATCCATTGTGTAGACTAGTACATCAGGTTTAACATAACCAAGATGTCTGATGTGTACTTGTTGCTATACTGAAGTAAATAGATGCTGCAACAGTTTTGGTTACATGTGACATTGTATTTCTCCTTGTGGAGATGTTTTATTTTGTGTGTGGCTTCAGTACCCTGAGAGAAGCAATCTTTTGACTTGTAGAGTTGGATATGCAACAACTTATACTTGTATAGCCCATCCACGCAGTGTAGCGTCTCAGAGTGCTTAGCAGTGGCGGAGCCTGACTCCGACCCAGGGGAAGAGGGAAGATGGCCATAAGCACAGTTCAGACTGGCTTGAAAGAAGTGGCAAGGTGGAGGGATTGAGGGAATGTGTTACAGTGTTTGGCGCGTAGTGGCTGAAAGTGTGTTCTCCAGGGTGGAGGGTGCAATAGATGAGCAGGAGGCCGGTGCCAGTTGAGTGGATGTTGGTGGCATAGAATGGTGTTGAGCTGGTTGGATGACCATGGTGGAGTTCCATCTGAACTAATCCTGATGTCTGATTGCGTTTCCAGCAGGTATTCAGTGTGTTAATTGAGTTACCCAGGGATAGGGAGGTGGTTGTAGCAGTCAAATATCACTAGCTTGATCATTTTGTTACTTGGTGGTTGAATGTCTGCCTGATGCTAACTTAAAAAGACCTAGTCATTTAGGGAGGGATTCTGTTTTTAGTAGTTCCTTTGACACAAGTCACAATGTTTTATGAGGAAAGATGAATCACCTTCTGTTCTTGTACATAAGAACATAAGAAATAGCAACAAGAGTAGGCCATTCGGCCCTTTGAGCCTGCTCCGCCATTCAATAAGATCATGGCTGATCTTCTCACCTAATTCTGATTACCTGCCCTATCCCCTAATCCCTCTATTTTTCAAAAAGCTATCAGTCTCAGCCTTGAAAATGTTCAAGGACTGAGCATCTACAGCCTTCTGGGGTAGTGAATTCCATAAATTCACTACCCTCTGAGTGAAGAAATGTTTCCTCAACTCTGTTCTAAAAGGCTGACCCTTAATTTTAAGACTGTGCCGCCTGGTTATAGATTCTCCTACCAGGGGAAACAGTCCCTCAGTGTCTATTTTATCTTAGCCCGTAATTTAGAAATAGGTGGTCGTACTCTTAATTGGTTCAAATTTAGAATAATAATAATCCTTGCATTTGGTATAGTGTTTTTCACATTTCAAAGCGCTTCACAGAATATACCGTAAAGTGAATTGACTGTATATTTGTGGGTGAAACACGGTAGTCAATTTTACACAGCAGTGTCCCACAAACAGTCACAGATTGAAATGAACCCCAAAAATGTTAAAGGCATTATTATCAGATGTATGGAGTAATGAAACTTGCCCAAGATTTCGCCCTGCAGGGAACTTTGCATGTGTTCCTTACACTTGTGTGTGTTTTCCAGGATGATACGCCCTGTCATTATAATCCCCAATACAATGCTGCAAATGACACTGGGTTTGTGGATATTCCCACTGGGAAGGAAAGAGCTCTGATGAAAGCTGTTGCTGCTGTTGGACCAGTTTCTGTGGCAATTGATGCTGGCCATACCTCATTTCAATTCTACCAATCAGGTAAGATACATTGAATATTCATTGCTGAAGATTCATTCCCTATCAACCTACCCGTTCAACGGGCTCCGGTCTGCTCCATGTCCCCCGCCCTACCATCAGTGGCTGGGCTTTCAGCCTCTCTCCTCCCACACTCTGGAACTGAGTCACTGAGCCACACACAGTCACTTTGCCTCGCTTCCTCCCTTGCCTCCTTTAAGGCCGGTCTCAATCGTCCTCCTCAATCGTGCCTTCTGCCGCCCTCCCACCTCTCTCGTTCCCCTCCCCCCTACCTTGCACCTCCCCCTTGCTCGGATCCTGACCCCTGACTGACTGCCTTGGAATGGCCTCCCAACGTGAAAGGCGTTCTATAAATGTAATTTTGTTGTTGTTGTGAGTAGTCATACTCTTACCACACAATTATCTTCCTATGTCTTGCTGCTGAAGCAAAAGGCAAGTATTTTTTCACAAAGCAATATGATTCCAGGATTTCTTTTCACTCCCAAACTGACCTTGTGACTTGGTCTAGTGCATTTTCATCACTTGTTGGTAGGGAAACAAATTTTCTTGCAAATTGCCAGTTCTAAAGTCCCCAGCAGCACAAAATCCTAAAAGATTATGTATCTGAAGTGAGAAATGTATTGAATGAAGATATCTGTGGTTCTGCTTATAGTTTAGGCTGGGGCTCTAATGTACTCTCTAAAATGCGGTACACAAATTTGTTTACTGTATAATTGTCATTTTCCCCAAATCTTGTAAAATATTCGTTCCTTGCTTTTGTTTCTCATTGAGGGGGAGAGGGTTTTGGAGGATGTCCTGTATACCCAATTTATGAGCAATAGCTTCAAATCTTTCAACCATCTTGCGTCAATTTATTGACTTGTACTTTTACTGCTTATTGCAGGGCAATATTCAAAGCATTCCTTATTGTAAACTAAAGCAGGATTCTGGTGATTACTTCAATTCTTTGAGGTCAAATGTTCCTTTTTGGTGGATTTCACTGTCATTGGAATTGATGTTCTGTTTAGCCTTTCTGCAGCAAAGTTTTTAAATCTTTCTGGGAAGTGTGGTGAACTATCTTTACAAAAAGGAGAACTAGTGGTTAGAATACAACAGTTTCCTGTCTATCTTAAGCTATGTGGTCAAATGTGTGCATGTAAATGAAATGCGTATTCTGATTTCTTGTGGTAAAGCAGATAAAGCGAATCTGGTCTGCTGTAACAACTTGATGCCTTCCTGCCTTCCAGGTATTTATTTTGAAGCAGAATGCAGCTCCACAGACCTAGACCACGGTGTTCTCGTTGTTGGGTATGGTGTTGAAAAGCAAGCGGCAGATGGAAAGAAATACTGGATTGTTAAGAACAGGTACTTTCCGCTTTGACGTATCTGAAGTCTCTCAATTTTAACTGCTAAGATTTGACCAGTTATTTACTTTTTGTTTGCAGCTGGAGTGAAAAGTGGGGTCAGGATGGATATATCTTGATGGCAAAAGACAAAGACAATCATTGTGGGATTGCCACTGCAGCAAGCTACCCTCTAGAATAAATAGTGAACCGCCTTAATTTTAACCACTGAGAACTTCGATGTGTTCCAATGCAAAGTGGTCAATGGTTTTCATTAAAAGTGACTGCCTCGGACAGTGGAAATGTTCTTAAATCAGCTCAACTGTTTATCAAGAACCTATTCTGTTTGGTGCAAAATGCATGTCAAGCAAGAAAGGCTAGTCGTTGTTAAACCTGAATACTGGGAGGTGGGAAGGTTTATTTGTAAATCTTTTGTGATCCCAAATAATAGTAATATAAAAACCCATTAGCATTTCGCTAAAGTACTGTACTCATGTTATAATAGACCATGGAAACACATTTTGTGTTTTATATGTGTTGAATATTTTTAACTGAATTATCTTCAACGCTAGGAAATTAGTTTTTCCATTTGCTCATTAAGCCCTGCTTGACCAAATTAACTGTTTAATTGCTGTGCAATGCACTACAGTGTTATTTTACCAGCTTCTGTTTTGTAATGAGTTTGTTCTAATAAATTTTTGCTTCTTAAACTTGGGTCTTTATTGTGAGTAATGTGTTGGCTGTCAGCAGAATAGGTGGGTTTAAATATACAAACCTGGTTAGCTTTCTGGCGTAGTGTTATGTGATCTCCAGCATGGTTATGAGATGTATCTGTGCTCCTGAATATGGGAAGCTGCAGCCTTTCTTAGATCGCTGCCACTTACTACATACCTGTGAAGCCCATTGCACCAACACACTAATTTATCACCCAGTAAGTATTTCTGTGTTGAGTATCTGAACTGAACAAGTATTCTTTCAGCAGGGTAATCAATGAAGATGCTGAAATTCACCATGGAATATTTGAGTAACTTGTAAGGGAAATATGTAGTTTTATTTTGGTCAGCAGAAAGTCTGATCTGCAGAAACCCGTGCTCATCACCTTGCTAAACCAGACTGAATTTTAGAAAAGCTTGGTGGCTACACATGGAAATTTCCCTGTGTGGAGTAGAAGGTGCAATCTCCTTATTCACCTAACACACTGGTTTACCTAATTTACCCCGCTCTGGAGGATAATCGGTCTGTGTATGCGTGTATTTTACTGGCTTTTAGTTCATGAAATGTGAGCATTGTAAACTAAATTAGCTCGTGCAGTATTATTGCCTCCTCTTTCTGTGGTCAACCACTTGCACTTTGTGCCTTTCACTAGAATAAAATCTGGGATGATGCGGAGCTCTAGGCATTGAAAAGGGGCAGAAGAATTGAGATGGTGAATTGGCAGGTTTTTGGGGAAAGAATTCCAAAGGATATCTTGACTTTAGTGCGTTAAAGAAATGAGCTGAAGCTCCTGATCGATTTTCCCAATGACGCGTGTAGTCCATTTCTGTGGGTGTGGAGTGATGAATAATAATCCTTGCATTTGAAACAGTGTTTTATCACACCTTCAAGACGTCTCAAAGTGCTTCACAGAATATACTGTAAAGTAAATTGACTATTTTGTGGGCGAAACACAGCAGCTAATTGCACATGGCAGTGCCCCATAAACAGTTGTGGACCGATTCATCCAATTTTTATTTTGAAGGAATTATTAACCGCAGAAAAGCAATCTACCAATCAACTAACAACTGGGTCC
This sequence comes from Hydrolagus colliei, assembly GCA_035084275.1. NCBI lineage: Eukaryota > Metazoa > Chordata > Chondrichthyes > Chimaeriformes > Chimaeridae > Hydrolagus > Hydrolagus colliei. The sequence continues at coordinate 26,569,442 of CM068742.1, read as the reverse complement.
CTACTTACTGCTAAACAGGCATGTGGAGTAAACTTGCCCAAGGTTTCACCCTGCCTGGAAATCAAATTGAGTCGACTCGCTTGCAAGCCAGGTGCTCCTAAACCACTGAGCTACAGGATTCCATGAAGGACCAGGCTCAGTCATCCATGGTTGAATAATTTGCCAGTGCTGTCAAATCACATGGTATGTGAAAGGGATTGGTTATGGCTTGATTTATTCTTTAATCCTTGTATTCAACATTGTATATGGTGGGAGGATCTCTTCAAGTGCTTGACAGGATACTGTAAAGTGGATCTGTATTTTGTAGATGAACACAGCAATGTCTCACAAACAACTATGACATGAAAGACAACAACAACAACAACAACAAATTACATTTATAGAGCGCCTTTCACGTCGGGAGGACGTCCCAAGGCGCTGCACAGGAGGCGTGTGACCCGAGCTGGCAGGGGAGTGTTTGGGAAGGGGTGAAGCACGAAGGGGAGGTAAAAGAGTTCGGGGTGGAACAAAAGGCATGATCGAAGAGGAAAGTCTTCAAACCGGCCTTGAAAGAGGAAAGGGAAGAGACGAAACGGAGGGATTGAGGGATGGCATTCCATAGGGTGGGAGCGGAGAAACTGAAGGCCCGGCTTCCGATGGTGGGGCGGTTCGGGCGGTGGGCTTGGAGCAGGCCAAGTCCTGTTGAACGGAGGGTCCGGGTGGGCGTGTAGGGGGAGAGTAGATTGGTTAAAAAGGGTGGGGCAAGGCCGTGTAAGGCCTTGTAGGTGAGGACGAGGATCTTGAACTCGATCCTCTGGAGGATGGGGAGCCAGTGGAGACGGGCGAGGGTGGGGGTTATGTGGTCGCGGAGGCAGGTGCGGGATAGTACATGGGCTGCAGAGTTTTGGATGGCCTGCAGCCTGTGAATGGAGGAACTGGGGAGGCCGACGAAGAGAGAATTTTCGTAGTCCAGCCGTGAGGTGATGTATGCGTGCACGAGTGTTTCGGCAGCGCAATTCTAAATTCTAAAATTCTAAAAGACCAATTTTAGCTGGGGGATTGTTGGCTGGGTCATCATGAGCAATCCCAGTTCTATTGGAATAGTGCCATGAGATCTTTAACATCCATCCAAACAGGCAGACAAGGCCTGGAAAAGGCCAAAGTAAATCCTGGCCTTCTATTCAACAGCCTTGATGTATCCAAGAAAACACTGAAATATAAACACAGGCACAGTTATTTAAATAGATATGCAATCTCGTGTTTTTATTGATTGTATAACTTGCTTCTACATGTCCCGTGATGTTTGTTGGGTTCAAACCTCAGTCTATTGCTGTAGGCAAAATAAATTACTCATCTATGACACCTGTAAGCATTAATATTCTACCACCTTATTCTGTGAGGAATAAATGAGCAGAAATGGTGAGACATAAAATGTTCTAAGTGTGATTCAGATTTCAAATCATAATAACAAAGTATTGACTATGTAAGTGATAATTAAAGTATTAACAGAATATTATGCCCATAAAGTTCCACCTTTTTAACAACAACAAAATTACTTTTATAGAGCGCCTTTCACGTCGCGAGCACGTGAATTTCAAGTAAATTGCTAGAGAATAAAATGTCATTACCGAAGCAAAGGGAGTTGGTGAGCAGAATCCACTGAAGTAGAAAAAAAATTACACTATGTGAAATTAGTATAAAATTTTCATTTATGTAACATCTTTCACAGTGGGACGTTATCTCAAATTGCTTGATGGCTGGGCATCTGAGCTGTGGGTGGGAGCGAAGGGGGAGGGGAAAGATGACTAAAAGTGGTTAAAGTGGTATGCTTTGAGACAACAACAAAATTACACTTGTATAAGCGCCTTTCACGTCAGGAGGGTGTCCCAAGGCACTGACAGTCACTTTCAGACCTGAACTAGGGACGGTGGGGGGAGGGAAGGGGAGGATTAGGAATTGGCGATCGGACCACCGAAGACGAGCGAGGCAGAGGGGACGAGGCGGAGGGACTGCGGGGTGGAGTTCCAGAGGTTGGGGGCATAGACATGGCCTGGGGAGGTAGTGGAGTGATTGAATTCCAGGGAATGGAGATGATCATAATTGGTAGGTCGGGGACTTGAAGCAGGGCAGTGTTCACTGAGTGAAGGGAACAGCTAGATCATTACAGTTGAAAGCAGTTGCAGAGGTAGTGTGGGAGGGATTTGAAGACTTACATAACGGAAATAAATCACTCGGGCCAACCAGTTCACGTTGCAATTTATACTCCACATGAATCTAATGTGGTGATTTTGTCAACAAATCAAAAGAAGGATAAGCCTTGTTTCTCTCTGCGCTCCTTCAAGCCCCTTATGTATCGGAAACCAGAAAGGTACACAGTACTCCAGTGTGGACTGGCCAAAGTTCTACACAAATTAACTTCTGGTGTCAGTTTGACTTAGGTTAGCACTGTTGCTTATGAATTGTAAGGTTGTGGGTACCTTGCATTTATTTGTTGCAGCTATGTGCATATAATGATAACTTGCATTTATATGGTGTCCTTCACATAGCTTATCAAGCTCTCTTTGTGAAAAAAAACATCACTAACCAGTCTGTGTTATTGTTTATACTTCATGAGTCTCCACCCACTCCTTGCTCCCTCCGTTACCCTTCTATTCGCCTCTCCCTCATGTGAAGGTCTAGCTTCCTCTTAAATATATCTATATTATCCAATTCAACCTCTGCTTCGGACATCGAGTCCCACTTTATTACTACTGAGTGAAGTAATTCCTCCTAAATTCTCTTTTACGTTCCTTAGTTGCTTTCTTTTACTCATTTGTGGAGTTCTGTGGCTTAGTGGTTAGAGCACTTACCTTACAAGCGAAAGACCTGGGTTCAATTCACGACAGGTTAGGGCAAAACCTTAGGCAAGTTTCCTTGCTCCACATGCCTGGTTATAATCCCTCAAAAAACAACCAATAATAAATTGGTGATTTCAATCCATGACTGTTTGTGGGACACTGCTGTGTGCAGTCAATACAGTCAATTCACTTTACAATATAATTTGTAATTATTATTGTTTGATTCTGTGAAGCGCTTTGAGATGTCTAGAAGACATGAAAAAGCATTATATCAAATGGAAGGATTATTATTATTGCCCTAGTTATACTGAAATATTATATTTACCTTGTAAATGCTCATTGATAAATCTGTATTACTTATTTCTTGTTGACACTTAAAAGGTGTCCTTAATCATTTGTTTGTTCTGTATTACTGGCCAGAATTCATCCGAAGTGCTTTTGAGTTCCCCATCACCATGATGTAGTTTACAGAGAGGTGAGGAGTTGAGAGGGTGGGAAGTCTGTCACTGTGGGGTATCCTTAAGTGTGATAATGGGTTTCTACATGTGTCAGACATTTGGCTGACCAAAACCTAATACTGTACCTAGTAACAAAAACAAAAGTTGCTGGGGAAGCTCAGCAGGTTTACAAATGCCTCTAGCTCACTGCGAGAGCAGGAGGCAGCCCCGACATAGTCATCAATGTACCTGAGGAACAGGTCGGGGAGCGGGCCTGAGAAGGACCGGAACAAGGAGTGTTCCAGGTGGCCAACAAACAGGCAGGCGTAGCTGGGACCCATGCAGGTTCCCATAGTGACACCTTTTACCTGGAGGAAGTTGTTCAATGTCAGAACAAGTTCAGCCAGGCGGAGGAGGGTGGTGGTGGATGGAGATGTATCTTGACATTTATCAAGGTGAAAAAGGAGGGCCTGCAGGCCATCATTGTGGGGGATGAAGGTGTAGAGGGACTGAACGTCCATTGTGAAAAGGAGACATTCAGTCTCCGTGGAACCGGAAATTGTCAAAGTGTTGGAGGGCGTCGGACGAGTCCTGAATATAGGTGGGTAGCGATTGGACGAAGGGAGCAAAAATGGAGTCTTGATAGGATTAAATTAATTCAGTGGGACAGGAGCAGGCTGAGACAATGGGTCTGCCAGGACAGTCCTGTTTGTGTATCTCGGGGAGAAAGTATAGGCGGGCTGTGCGGGGTTGGATGTCTATGAGGTTGGAGGCAGTTGGAGGAAGGTCACCAGCGGAGATGAGGTTATTGACTACCTCAGTGATGGTGGCTTGGTGTTGAGCTGTGGGGTCATGGTTGAGTGGAAGGTAGGCAGAGTTGTCGGAGAGCTGGCGTTTGGCCTCTGCCAGGTAGAGGTCCTTTCGCGAGACAACGACAGCACCACCCTTGTCAGCTGGTTTGATAATGGGTTGGTCCTGAGGGAGTGGAGTGCAGCGCGTTCAGAGGGAGATAGGTTTGAGTGTGAGAGAGGTGTGGAGAACTGGATACGGCTGATGTCGCGCCGGCAGTTCTCAATGAATAAGTCGAGGGAGGAGGGTAGGGAGCCAGGGTGTGGGGTACCTAGTAACATCACTTTGTCTCCTGCAATGGTAAACCTATAACAAGCTATTACAATGTTGTATTGAATTTGAAACTTTTCAACGCTTTTACATGTTGTGCTCTTAATGCAAACATTGTGTGGGAGAGTGAGAGGCTGCTTCCTTCTCAAAGCCGGCTGCACAATGTTGACACAGCACTTTATTGTAGTGTGGGTTCTGTTGAATAAATTGACAGCTGTGGAGACTACTGCACCAAGGGAGTTGAATGAACAATGCAGCTTAATTTTATTAGTGCTTGAAGTTATATTCTGTAAGATATAGAACATTTCTTTTCACTCGATTGAACAACTGTTGTCATTATTACAAAATACCGCATGGTGTGCTTGTCGTTATTTTGGGTGGGTGATTGCCAGACTTTTGCAAAAAGTAAGGCACACTCTCAGTGAGTGTCAGAGATGTTAATTGTTCTGTTGATGAAGGTCTTGGACTTGTTGATTAAAAAGTTTTATTGTTTGACATTCTGTATCCGCAGCCTGATTACAACAACAACAACAACAACAATTTAAACTTATAAAGCGCCTTTCACGTCGGGAGGACGTCCCAAGGCACTGCACAGGACGCGTGTGACCCGAGCCGGGAGGGGAGTGTTCGGGAAGGGGTGAAACACGTAGGGGAGGTCGAAAAGTTCGGGGGGGAACAAAAGGCACGGTCGAAGAGGAAAGTCTTCAAACCGGCCTTGAAAGAGGAAAGGCAGGAAACAAGGCAGAGGGATTGGGGGATGGAATTCCACAGGGTGGGAGCGGAGAAACTGAAGGCCCAGCCTCTGATGGTGGGGCGATTCGGGCGGGGGGCTTGGAGCAGGCCAAGACCTGCTGAACGGAGGGTTCGGGTGGGTTTATAGGGGGAGAGTAAGTCGGTTAAATAGGGCGGGGCAAGGCCGTGTAAGGTCTTGAAGGTGAGGACGAGGATCTTGAACTCGATCCTCTGGAGGATGGGGAGCCAGTGGAGACAGGCGAGGGTGGGGGTTATGTGGTCGCGGAGGCGGGTGCGGGATAGTACACGGGCTGCAGAGTTCTGGATGACCTGCAGCCTGTGAATGAAGGAGCTGGGGAGGCCGACGAGGAGAGAGTTTCCGTAGTCCACCCTTGAGGTGATGTACACGTGCACGAGTGTTTCGGCAGCGTGGGGGGTGAGATAGTTGCGGAGTCTGGCAATGTTGCGCAGGTGGAAATAGGCGGTGCCGGTCAAGGCACGGATGTGGGGGAGGAAGGAGAGTTTATGGTCGAACGTGATGCCGAGGTTCCTGACTGGCTTTGTGAGGTCACCCAGTCTTTATAAACTTAAAGTGGTAAAACATACGGTGACTTGGGATGTCCTGCCGACATGAAAGGCGCTATAGAAATGTAATTTTGTTGTTGTTGTAAAAGCTGCATTAATATTTGGTTTTACTGGAATATTACATACACACACACGTGTACACGTGTAGAAATAAACTTGGAGAAATATCAATTGATGCATCTCTTAAGGCTTTTGCGGTTCAGGTGGTATTCAACCATGACTCACTCTGAATGCTGCTGTACTGATTTTCTATTCTGTTGAACTGATGTAAACAAACCAAAGTACAATCAAATAACAACTACAAAGAATATCAAACGGAACAGATTGCTGCTGTCAATCTGACTTTGTACACTTTATACTAGTTTTTTTGAGCAACAGTGCGCTGAATGTTTATTTTTATTTTCAATCCTGCGTTGCTTTCTGAAACCTGAATTTTACAAGGCCAACATAATGGGGCTGTGTCCCTGTGAAAATTCAGGCCCCAGTTTGGTGTTTCTTTACAATGGCGATGAATTCCTGAACATCATCGAAGGATCCCAAGATGAGGGGCACTCTCTGGTGGATTGACTCTGGCTGTACATCGAGGATTGACTGGGTTCCTGTGGTAGAGAGTCCGCCAGCCTGCTCAATGATGAAGGCCATTGGGTTGCACTCATACAGAAGACGAAGCTGTGTTTAATAAGAAAAATATATACACAACCCAAATTTAAGGCAATGTCCAGCTTTTGTTCGATCGAACTGCAGACTGATTTATATCACTCAAGAACTAGCAACGAGAATGAATCTAAGATCTCTCTGGTCCATTAGCTACTCATGCGCATCCTTCCTGATAACTGTCTGACAGGGGTAGCAATTATAATTTTTTGCAGAAATAACAACATAGTACTGTACAAGCTTTTTATTTTTGATTGTCCCGGAGGTAGTTATTATCTGTTTAACCTCAGTTGACCGCCATCGTGGCCCATGGAGGAACATTTGTGAGTTTTTTTCAATTATTCCTCTCAGTCAACTTACAGAAGTCACTCTAACCAGGCATCAACCGGAGACTAATAGCTGACACAGTAATCTCAAACTGGATTTGTTGCATTTGTTCCAATTTCCAGTTCATAAATATCAGACGCTGTTTGATGTGCAAGATACGCAAAACAATGATTTCCAGTGAATGCACCATTTCTGTTTGTTTTGTTTGTAATAAACCTCTAGGGTTCAACTCTGAGTAAACCACACAGTCTCGTGAGTGTCTGCCACTTAATGGGTTAAGAAAACGTACCTTTCCCTTTGGACTTTTCTTGTTGGCAGGATACATGAAAATTCCTCCATACATCAAAGTACGATGAACATCTGCCACCATAGAACCCACGTATCTTGAACCATATGGAGCGGAGCCATCCTGAATACACAAATAGATATAATGTGGAAACACTGGGATTAACATAAAATGTTAATCACACATTAGTGAATGCCTGTCTTCCAAATACTCCTTTCCATTACAATCTCTCCCACGTCTCTCAAAGGCAATGACCTTATAATTCTGATAATTGCATTTGATACAGTGAGTTATCAAGTCATTGAGACATCTCAAAGCGATTCACAGAATATATTGTAACCTGAATTGATTGTATATTTGCTTGGTGAAACGTGGCAACCAATTGCTGATAAACAGTCGTGTCCAAAATTTGAGTGATTATTATAAATATATAATAGTGCAGTAAAAGCCGTTTATCCAGCACCTGATCAACCGTAACTTCCGTATAACCAGCACTTCAAAAAAAAGGTCCGCATTCAATTAACCAGAATTTATCCAGAAAAATGCATTTTTTGGGCATTTTCGACTGAAAACCAATGCCGGTTAAAGCACACACTTTAACCGGCATTGGCCAGGTCCCAAGGGTGCCGGATAAACAGGCTTTTACTGTATATAATAAAGGCATAGCTCACAGTTCCCAGTGTCTCCAGTGCCTCAACCAGGTGACCAGCAACCTATGTTAATCTAGGCTGAACATCCCATCAGGTTATTCAACCGTTGGTTTTTCATGACCTGTTTCTGTCCTCACTTGGGCTTTACTCATGTACATTTCCCATTGCCCAAGATCAACACATTGGCTAAATTTTCCCTTCCACGGCAAAGATCAGCTAATGTGCAGCACAAACCTGAGACCTTACTCCACACACACGCCTGATAATAATCCCTCAAGGAAAAAAATTGTTCATTTCAATCCATGACTGTATGTGGGATACTGCTGTGCGCAATTGGCTGCAGCATTCACTCATAAGTATATACGGTCAATTCACTTTACAACATATTCTGTGAAGCACTTTGAGACGTCTAGAAGATGTGAAAAGCACCATATCAAATGCAAGGATTATTATTATTATCTGTAGGATTCCCCCTATAAACCTCAGGGCACTTTGTGTTTCTCATGACTTATAAATCATTTTCCAGAATATGACACACTTATACTTACACTTTCCACTGTACAAAGTCACAATCAACTCCAAATATACTTGTCTGTGTGGTAAATTATGGCATATGTATCAGGCAGCTGGTTATTAACACTGTTTGGTAATGACCCCAATCATGTGATTGTTTTAGTTATTCAGGTATCAAATTGTGCATTTTTGGAAGTTAGTGAGTGACTCGGGGAAATTACTGCTGAATGTCTCATTTTTTGTTCCTTAATAATTCCCCTCCTGTCTCTGGAAGGCAATGACGCCTGTTTGGGCATAACAACTTGACATTTATGTAGCGTACTTCACACGGGGTAGCGTCTCAGAGCACTTAGAACACATTCACAGGTGGCAGTTATTCCCCCTGTACGTGGTCCAAATATGTTAGTGTAGCCAGTGGAAGAATCTGACAGCCGAACTTGATCCTATCCTGACAACACAAATTTACCTACACTATTTAACAGGGATTACAAGACAGTGTTGAGAAGAAGGAACCTTGATTGATTTTCCTCTCTTTTGTGCGCGCTACACCATCCCTGGTATGTACTGCAGGTACAATGTAATGTGTATCTAATTGTTTCACCGTTAAACAAATGACCAACAAATTGCATTTGTATCAGTGCAAAATTATGGACTGAAATTGCATTATACTTAGTAACAACAACAAAATTACATTTGTAAAGTGCCCTTCACATCGGGAGGACGTCCCAAGGTGCTGCCCGCATACTCACCCGCTCTAAGCTTCGCTCCCCCATTACCCCAGTCCTTGCCAGACTTCACTGGCTCCCTATCCCAGAGAGGATCAACTTCAAGATCCTCACCCTTGTTTTCAAATCCCTCCACTCCTCTGCACCCCCCCTATCTCTCTGATCTCCTCTCTCCCCCAACCCAGCACCCGCTGCCTTCGTTCCTCTGGGTCTGGCCTCCTCCATGTCCGCCAAGTCCTCCGCTCCACCCTCGGCGGCCGTGCCTTTAGCCACTACGCCCCGAGGCTCTGGAACTCCCTTCCTCACTCGCTTCGCCTCGTCCCCTCTTTTCCCAGTTTCAGGTCACAGTTGAAGACCTTTCTCTTCGACCGAGCTTTTGGTCACCTTCCTGCCCCTGCTCCTGGCTCGGTCCCGGGACCCGCTACTGTGAAGCGCTCTGAGACGCCTTCTGGTGTGGAGGACGCTATATAAATCGAAGTTGTTGTTGTTGTTGTTGAACAGTCGGGGATCAGGTCCTGAGTGTGGGGACACAGGGTTGGGATGAGGAAGGGCAAAGGGATTAGGAGGGCAGCTGAAGGCACAGTGAAAGAGAAGGGCCTTGCGTCGTGCCTTGAAGGAAAAAAGGAAAAAAGGGAGCAAGGCAAAGGGAAGGTGGCACTCTGTATCAAAGTTTATTTGTTAAAAGCAGTTTAGCTAAAGCAGAATGGTAACCGCAATAGTGTGCTTATTGGCTGGGAAAATAACAAATAATAATAATCCTTGCATTTGGTATAGTCTTTTCACGTCTTCTAGAAGTATCAAATATAGTACAGAATATACTGTAAAGTGAATTAACTGTATGTTTGTGAACAAAACGTGGCAGCCAATTGCGCAAAGCAGTGTCCCACAAACAGTCGTGGAATGAAAATGACGAATTTGCTTATTATGGGTTTTTTTGAACAGATTATTATGTGTGGAGTAAGGAAACTTGCCCCAGGTTTTGCCCTGACCTGCCTGGATTTGAACATAGGTCTCACGCTTGTAAGTCAAGTGCTCTAATCACTGAACTACAGGAATCAACAACAACAACAACAACTTAAACTTATAAAGCACCTTTCACGTCGGGAGGACGTCACAAGGCGCTGCACAGGAGGCGTGTGACCCGAGCTGGGAGGGGAGTGTTTGGGAAGGGGTGAAACACGTTGGGGAGGTCGAAAAATTCGGGGGGGAACAAAAGGCACGGTCGAAGAGGAAAGTCTTCAAACTGGCCTTGAAAGAGGAAAGGGAAGAAACAAGACGGAGGGATTGGGGGATGGAATTCCACAGGGTGGGAGCGGAGAAGCTGAAAGCCCGGCCTCCAATGGTGGGGCGGTTCGGGCGGGGGGCTTGGAGCAGGCCAAGACCTGCTGAACGGAGGGTCCAGGTGGGCTTATAGGGGGAGAGTAGATCGGTTAAGTAGGGCGGGGCAAGGCCGTGTAAGGCCTTGAAGGTGAGGACGAGGGTCTTGAACTCGATCTTGAAATCCAAGTTGTTACAACAATAACAACTTGGATTTATATGGCGCCCTCCACTCCGGACGGCGTATCAGATCGCTTTAAATGTTGTGAACACACAACTGAGATTTAACCTGTCTATTATGTCGTGGAACATCTGTGTTAGATGTCCTCCCGACGTGAAAGGCGCTCTATGAATGTAATTTGGTTATTGTTAGCACATAAATACTTTTACTGCTTCTCAGCCTTGTTTGACTACACTACATGTGACAATAGTTACTTTAAGATGCTATGATATATTTTGACAGTGATCAGCAAGTTATTTCTTTACTAGTGTGAATAGCAGTTCACTCCTATAATCCTGACATGGCATAATAAAAACATACATTGCATAATAAAACCATTCATTGCATTTTCACACCAGGTGGCTGTATTAAAGCGTATTACAGGTTTTACTGTAAAGCTTGATGATTGTGTATTTTGTAAGCGATTGTGGCAGCTAATTTGTGCACAGCAATGTCTCACAAACAGTCATGAAGTGAAAATGGAGTCCTGCAGCTCAATGGTTAGAGCACTCGCCTTGCAAGTGAGAGACCTGTGTTTGATTCCAGGCAGAGTGAAAACCTTAGGCAAGTTTTGTTAATCCACACAGGCAATCATGCAAAAAAAATTGTCATTTCAATCCACAACTGTTTGTGGGACACTGCGGTGCGCAATTGGCTGCCGCATTTCAAAATGCGCAGTCAATTTTCTTTACAGAATATTCTGTGAAACGCTTTGAGACGTCTAGAAGACGTGAAAAGCACTACATCAAATGCAAGGATTATTATTATTTATTAGTGACTTCTACTCTTCCATTCCTGCTCCGGATTTGTTCTCAAAAAACTCCTTAACTTCCTCAAAGGGAATGTAGTTAACATTGAAGAAGACTGCGAGCAGCTTCAAGAAATTGTTTACTGAAATGCTTTTCACGCTAGGTTGCTCATTATTATTTCTGTAAAAATAAGCAGTATTTTACTCAGTCTTGGCTTGCTGCAACCTGTTGTGGGAGAAGTAAACTGTAATAGCTTCAGGGTCTTGTTAGTTACTAAATAAGCAGGGCCACCTGGTTATAGAACATGTGATATCCTTTGACAACATGTCTCATCAATCCTCAATAGCAATCTGACAGCAGCATACCTATGGAAACCATTTATCTCGGATCACCTGAATGGAGATCACCCAGAGACCTGGAAAGCAAATCGTATTTATGATTGAAGTTGTAACTCATGAACGCTTTCATGGCAGAAACTAGAATTATTGGAAGAAACATGTGGCATACGATAATTATCACCGGTGATATTGATTGTACAGTATTGCAGATATTCCTTTGAAAGCTCAGTTAAACCTGAATTTCCCAAACCAATCTGAAATCCTGGAAATGTGATAGGATCAAACACATTAGCTGCTGCCTCAGTACTGCAATAAATTTATTTTGGGAAAAAACATTTGAATGAAGTTGACATTGTTGATGGGGGAGGTGGGTGCCTGGTGTCAACAACTGGAATATATAGTATATTGAACATAATGTTGTACGATCGCATAATTATCTGGAAGTTTCTCCCGCTTTCCTGGTCAACAACAACAAAATTACATTTGTAGAGTGACTTTCACATCGGTGGGGGGGACCAGATAAAATTGTTCATTCACTTAATCTCTGTTTGTGGGATATTGCTGTGTACAAATTGGCTGTCATCATTGTCCTCAAAATACTTAGCCACTTCCCTTGACAACAATTCCCTGTGTGGTACCCTGAGTCATTTGGACGTTACTGGCACTGTATTAAATACAATGATTATTTTTATTATGTCACTAACCACAATGTGTTTAAACGATTCCTAGGGTGGGTTTTTAATATCCAAATATTTTCTCCCCACAACAAGAGAATTGAGCCTGGCTTCAAAATGCATTGTAGCCAATAAGAAGTCTCAGTCATACTGTAAAAATATCTACTAGACACTAGTAGGCATAGTTTTAGCGCCTTGGGACGTCCTCCCGACGTGAAAGGCGCTATATAAATGTAAATTGTTGTTGTAGTAAGACATTTGTTTAAACACATTACTACAAGCAAGAATCACAATATGGTTATCAACAGCAAGACTGACAATATGAACATCAACAATATAAAAAGTTTGACTAGAAGCTAGCTATCAGCATACAGACAGGCTGAGCTATTTTGGCTGCGGTGTGCTGTTACCTCTTTGGAAATTTGCTTGTTCACATGTCTATGGAGCGTTATTTTATAGCAGTTTGATGTTTGCTTCGCAAAACTTGATGGGGAACGCCAGAGCTACTATGCGCATAGTAAGTGACAACAGAAAGCTCTTATGAAGCTGTGCGTCATGATAGTCTGGTTTGCTTAGGTAGGGAATGCTTATCAACAATTATAAAGGAAGCAAGCTTGCACTTTGTGTAGAACCAGCCTGGTCAACAACTTTATGACATAGGAAGTGGTAATACATCTGTAAAATAATCATCTACGGATGAACAACCGTGGAACAACCTTATCACTTAGCAGTTTCAGTACTTAGATGTCACGCGTCTTATGCTGAACTGGCATTTATACATTCCGTTGTTATTCAACTAAATAGCTTGTCAGACGTATACATATATGCAATACCTTCTTAACAGGAACATGAAACAAAACATTCACAACTAATGCATAACGTATCGGAAGAAAGAGATTTCCAGAAAAGCTCTTATGTTGCATATTCCATTGCTTGTGGGTGTTTGTGTGATATATTTCCCCTGTGTCTAGATTTGTTCCGTGTATTATTTTAAAGTTTTAAAATTGCTGAATTCAGCATGAACTTTGAAACTGACTTTCCTGTAGAATTATTACGAGAACTAAAAGAAAGCCGACTTCAAAATGAAGGCTGTGTTTCGGTATTTTCCAGCCTCTGAACACTCTGAAATGTTACATTAAGTCCCGGTGGCATTTCTCCACACAAATGCCCGTTAGATTTAATGTTTGTGAAAAAATATATTTCAGTACAATATACATATATATAAAAGTATAAATAAAAGACTCTTGGTATCTGTTATAAAATAAATGTGAATAATGTGGGGGGCACTCGATAGTCCAAAGGTTTGATAGTCTGAAGGGTCGATAGTCCGAAGGTTCGATAGTCCGAACACACAAATTTCCTATACCAGCGATAGCCAGGGGGCGTTACCGCTCAATAGTCCGAACCGAAAATGAAATAAAATTTGTTAATCCGAACGTTTCCATCCTTAGGGTTAGGGCTAGGGTTACGTTTAGGGTTAGGGTTAGTGTTAGGGTTAGGGTTAGCGTTATGGTTAGGGTTAGGGGAAGCTTCGGACTAACGAACCTTTGGACTATTGAACCTTTGGACTAATGAACCTTCGGACTATCGGGCAGTAACCAATAATGTAAGACCCTGAATTTATTTCTCCCTGTCACTTGCATACATTCCTTTATGTAAAATCCCAAGACACAGGAGTCGGCCATTCAACCCATGGTGCCCGTGCCAGCTCTTTGAAAGAGTTGTCCAACTAGTACTGTTTCCCTGGTCTTTCCCCATAGCTTTTCAATTTTTTTTCTTTTCAAGTATATTTCCAATTCCCTTTGGAAAGTTATTGTTGATTCTACTTCCAGCCCCCTTTCAGGCAGATATCTCACTGCTTTACTGTCTTTGAATACTCCAGTGGAAAGCTGACACTAAGCTAGCAAAAAGCATTCAAACCCTACCCAAAAATCCCTGAATTTGATATGACATCTTTCAATGACTGCAACAACTTGCGTTTATATAGTACTCTTCACATAGGGCAACTTCTTGGAGAACTTTACAAGGACAGGGCTCCCAGCAAGGAAAAGGGCAGCAATGAACAGGGAGGTTGTGGTGCATTTGAAGAGGTGGGACTTTCACGCTGGGAGCACTAAACTATCACAGCACTTCCTAGGATTTATTGTAAAGTACTGTAACAGTAGATTTTGTAGGTGAAGATAGTAATAATAATAATAATCCTTGCATTTGATATAGTGCTTTCCACATCTTATCAACGTCCCAAAGCGCTTCACAGAATATACTGTAAAGTGAATTGACTGTATATATTTGTGGGCGAATCGTGGCTGAGGGGGTGGGGTGGGAGGGGCGTTTTGCAACAAATTGGGGCTCACATCAAAGCTAATAATTGTATGATCTTCTCTCAAGACTTTAGCAGGACAACAACACCAAATTACATTTGTACAGAGTCTTTCACGTCGTGGGGGGTGGTGGGGTGTCCAAAGCCTGGACAGTTAAGGATGTGCACCTGAGCTGTAGGGGTGGGCTCAGGAGGGATGGACTACAGGGAGGGTAGGGATTGGGAAGTATGGGTGGGTCGTGAAGGTGTGGTCGAAAAAGAAGGTTTTGAGACAGGCCTTGAAGAAGGCAATGGGGGGGAGGACAGATTGATCCCCAACAGGAAAGGGTTCAAGCCCTCCTCATGAAACAAACTGCAACAATTTAAGAAACCTAGAAATAATCACCATAGTGCTGTATATCTTATTCATACATATGAATAGATTAGATTGTATCAAGGCAATTCATAGGAATTTTAGGTGGAGAGTTTTGCAAGAACAGAAAATAACTTGTGTAGCAGATATCCACCCTAAATTTCTCACCACATAATACCAGAGGCAAATTTTTCAATACAAACAAATTCAGAAGACAAAGTCAACATAGTTCCTGGAAAATTACACAGGTTCTAAAAATGTTGTTGAATTAAAAAAATGTTGTTGAATTAAAACATGTGCAGTGGAAAGGCTCCTGGTGGGTCGAAATCTGCTCATTTAGTTTTGCAGGGTGGAACGCAAAGCAATAGCAGCAGCACTAACACCGGGCCCGAGAGAATATAAAGAGCAGGGAACTTGCGTTAGGGTGGATGGCTTCATTGAATTAACAAAACCAAAGACAGATATATTGTGGCCTCTTTCTGCGTTGTAGATTTCTATGTTTCCGTGGTGACTGTCCTTATACAAATGCATCCACGATCTTTGTTCCCAAATGGTGGTGTCAGTATTCTGACCCTGGGCCTTGGCTGCTGCCTGTAACATACTGTTTGCCTCACTGTCTCATAGAATCATAGAATTTTATGGCACAAAAGGAGGCCATTCGGCCCATCTAGTCTGTGCCGGCTCTTTGAAAAGAGCAACTCAATCCCACTCCCCCGCGCTCTCCCCATAACCTAACAGACCTATTCTCCCTAAATAAAGATCTAATTCTCTTTTAAAAGCTGTTATCGAATCGGCCTCCCCCACCTTTTCAGGCAATGCATTCCAGATTGGAACAACTTGCTGAGCGAAAAAAATTCTCCTCAGCTCCCCTCTGCTTCGTTTTGAAACTATTTTAAATCTGTGACCATGAGTCACAGATTCGCCCACCAGTGGAAACAGTTTTTCCTTATTCACCCTGTAGAATCCCCTCATGATTTTATAAACTCTATTAGGTCTCCTCTCAACCTTCTTTGTTCTAAAGAGAATAAAACTAGCCTACCAAGCCTTTCCTCATAACTGAAATCCCTCAATCTTGGTACCATTCTAGTAAACCTTCTTTGCACCCTTTCCAATGCCTTAACATCCTTTCTATAGTGTGGTGACCAGAATTGGACACAATACTCCAGCTGAGGCCAAACCAACGTTTTATAGAGATTAGTCAGCACTTCCTGACTTTTGTACTCTATACTCCTATTTATAAGCCTAGTATCCCATATGCCTTCTTAACAACTTTGTCTACCTGTCCTGCCACCTTCAAAGAGTCACTAACACAAATCCCCAGGTCTCTCTGTTCCCTCACACTGCTTAAAATTGTACTAACTAGCCTATATTGCCTCCCCTCATTTCTTCTCCCAAAATGTATCACCTCACACTTCTCTGCATTAAACTTCATCTGCCCACTTTACCATTTTATCTATATCTTCTTGCAGATAGTTACTATCCTCCTCACTATTTACTATTCTCCCTAACTTAGTATAATCTGCAAACTTGGAAACCATGCTCCCTACACCCAAGTCCAGATCATTAATATATACTAAAAAGAGCATTAGTCCAAAAATCGATCCCTGGGGGATGCCAATGCACACTTCCCTCCAGTCTGAAAAACAGCCGCTCACCATAGCTCTCTGCTTTCTGTCTCGCAGCCAGTTGTGGATCCATGCTGCCACTGTCCCTTCAACGCCGTGGGCCTCTACTTTCCTAATAAGCCTCTCATGCGGCACTTTGTCAAATGCCTTTTGAAAGTCCATGTAAACTACATCAACTGCACCAGCCTCGTCCACCCATTTCATTACCTCATCGAAATTTTTTATCAGATTTGTAAAGCAAGATTTGTCTTTAACAAATCCAAGCTGGATGTCCTTTATTAGCCTATATCTTTCTAAGTGAAGATCTATCTTGTCCCTGATTATAGACTCTAGAAGTTTGCCCACTACCGACATTATACTGATTGGCCTGTAGTTCCCAGGTTTGTCCTTCTGCCCCTTTTCATACAGGGGAGTAACATTTGCAACCTTCCAGTCCTCTGGCACCACCCATGTGTCCAAGGAAGATTGAAAGTCTCACAGAGGCTGGTTAGGATCCACTTCCACGCACAATAGAAAGTAGTTTGAAGAGGTAACTGCAGCAAACCACACTGCGAGGTGAGAGTGAGTTGAGTGGGTTCCAAGACAATAATAATCCTTACGTTACAGCGCCTTAACATTACAGCGCCTTTTACATCAGGATATCGTCTCAAAGCGTTTCACAGGAATTATTGTGAAGAGCAGTGACATGTCTGCCTGCCAAAGGGAGAGGATTTAAGGATCTCCCTGCGGTGGACTTGTTCATCTGTCAGTTGAGACAGGCAAGACTCAGTAGTCCAGGGCAACACTGATACTTGGCTCATGAGTCTGGGATGAGGAGATAAATGATTAAATTGCTAGTTATGGAGATACTAGCTGTTATTAAACTAATCGTTCAATGCTGTGATCAACGAGCTAAATCTTGAATGATGGCCAGCTTGTTTCTTAATGGGATGATTGAGCAGTGTGTAGTGTGTACGTGAATTCCTTCACATTTTTCTAAATTAATTTTATCTGCCACTAATCTGCACATTCTGCTTGCCTGTTCACATCTTCCTGCACCTTTGTAGTGTAGATGCTACTCCATGAAGAGCTCCATATAAATGCTTATTGTTGTTATTGTTCCTGCATCCCTTTTGAATTCATATCAAAGGTCATAGAATTCAATAATAATCATATTACTACTAATAATAATTATTGTATTTGATATAGCGCTTTACATGCCTTTTAGATGTCTCAAAGCGCTTCACAGAATATACTGTAAAGTGAATTGACTGTACATTTTTCAGGTGAAATGCGGCAGCCAATTGTCCCACAACAGTGTGTCCCACAGTAGTGTCCCACAAACAGTCGTGGATTGAAGTGACCAATTTTTTAAAGGCCGATTATCAAGCTTGTGGTGTAAGGAAACTTGCCAAAGGTTTTGCTCTGCCGGAAGTTTAATCCAGGTCTCTCACTTGCATGAGAGCAATTTAATCATTTGTAAGCTTCATTGTATACTCTCTCTTTAGTGGCAGTAAAATAAGTAGGCCAACTAGGCTGAGAATGTTCAGCAGGCAGCACTCGAATACTGATGACGCACTGTAATAGAGTAGATGAAAGGTCATGTTCCATCTGAATATTCTAATGAAGTTTATCTGCGCGGGTTTGTTTTTAGGCTGTGTTTAAAGAAAACTATGCTGAGGGCAAGGCTGCAAATGCACTTTAACAACAGCAACAAAATTATACTTGCACAGCTCCTTTTGTGTCCAGAGGACGTCCCAAGGCACTGGACAAATAGTGCAGGTATTCCACAATTGGAAGAACAGGAGAATTTGTCATGATCAGCTTTTTGCCTCTTGCTTAGGATCTAGTGATTTCTGCACTTGAAAACGGATGTTGAGTCAATGTAAAGATGACTGCTCTTTCAGCATGTATTACAGCATTGATAAATGGTTTAAAACCATATGTAGCCTTTTGGCAGAAAAGTTGCTTTGAGGCACCAAAATACATAATCAATCTCCTTGTTAAGTGTCTCCTATACGGAAGAAAGCCCTAGAATTTCTGTATCCAACCCCTTTACCCACCCTGCCTCACACACATAATAATAATATTCCTTGCATTTGATACATTGCCTAATCACGTCTCCAAGACTTCTCAAAGTACTTCACAGAATATACTATGAAGTATAGTGACTATGTATTTTGTGGGAGAAACAAGGTAGACAGCTGGGATAAAAAAGATTTTACCCCAATTAGTAAAACTCAGCAAATTCAACAGCAATATCCTCTTTCAGGACAAGATTTGTAGATTGCAGTTACACTATAATAAACCCTTCCATTTGATATAGTGCCTTAACATGTCAAAACATGCCAAACCACTTCACAAGATTTTCTGTAAAGTGAATGTTATTGTGTTTGTCGATTGACCAATTTGCATGCAGCAAAGTCCAACAAACATTTATATAGCTCCTTTGACATTGGGAGCACATCATAAAGTTCTTTGCACAACCGACTAGAGCTGAGCTGGGGGGAGTTGAGAGGGGACAGAAAGGTGGCTGAAATCACCGTAGATGCGGAAACTCGCCCTGACCTGTCTGGGGAGACCAACAAATTCTCCTGTTTGGCTTGAATCCAAACAGGAGAGTCTTCACCTTGTTGACATTGAGCTGCAGAATACGGAACTCGTTCTGGACCTGATATCATCAATCAAATCAGGATCAGACCTGGAATCAAGATTAGAAGCACCAAGACAGAGTTAAGTGGAACTCCTGTGGCTCAGTGGTTAGAGCACTTGTCTTGCAAGCTGGGGAGACCAAGCTGGGGAGACAACAACAACAAATTACATTTATAGAGCGCCTTTCACATCGGGAGGACGTCCCAAGGCGCTGCACAGGAGGCGTGTGACCCGAGCTGAGAGGGGAATGTTTGGGAAGGGGTAAAACACGAAGGGGAGGTAAAAGAATTCGGGGTGGAATAAAAGGCACGATCGAAGAGGAAAGTCTTCAAACCGGCCTTGAAAGAGGAAAGGGAAGAAATGAAATGGAGGGATTGAGGGATGGCATTCCATAGGGTGGGAGCGGAGAAACTCAAGGCCTGGCCTCCGATGGTGGGGCGGGTCGGGCGGGGGGCTTGGAGCAGGCCAAGTCCTGTTGAACGGAGGGTCCGGGTGGGCTTGTAGGCGGAAAGTAGATCGGTTAAATAGGGCGGGGCAAGGCCATGTAAGGCCTTGTAGGTGAGGACGCGGATCTTGAACTTGATCCTTTGGAAGATGGGGAGCCAGTGGAGACGGGCGAGGGTGGGGGTTATGTGGTCGCGGGTGCGGGATAGTACACGGGCTGCAGAGTTTTGGATGACCTGCAGCCTGTGAATGGAGGAACTGGGGAGGCCGACGAGGAGAGAGTTTCCGTAGTCCAGCCTTGAGGTGATGTATGCGTGCACGAGTGTTTCGGCAGCGCTGGGGGTAAGATAATTGCGGAGCCTGGCAATATTGCGCAGGTGGAAATAAGCGGTGCCGGTCAAGGCGCAGATGTGGGGGAGGAAGGAAACTTTTTGATCGAACATGATGCCGAGGTTCCTGATTGGCTTTGTGAGGTGGAGAGTGCAGCCTTGGATGTTGAGGCTGGCAGCGCCCGATGTGCGGAGGCACTGGCTTGAGCCAATCAGGAGGGCCTCGGTCTTACTCACGTTCAATTGCAAAAAGTTGTCCCTCGTCCAGAACTCGATGTCGGACAGACATGCTGTCAGAACATCGATGGTCTGGGGGTTGAGGGATGAGGCAGAAAGGTATAACTGGGTGTCGTCCGCATACATGTGGAAATTTACCCCATGTTTGCGGATGATGTCGCCCAGAGGGAGCGTGTAAAGGGTGAAAAGAAGGGGGCCTAAAACAGAGCCCTGAGGGACGCCGTGAGAAACTGTGCGGGGGTTTGAGGAAAAACCGTTGGAAGAAACAAAATGTAAACGGTGGGTTAAATAAGAATAGAACCAGTCAAGGACTGTGCCTTGAAGGTTGAGGTGGGAGGAAAGACGTTGAAGGAGGATGGTGTGATCGACTGTGTCGAACGCAGCAGACAGGTCAAGGAGGACGAGGAGGCAGAGGGAGCCCTGGTCACAGGCAGTTAGGATGCCATTTGTAACCTTAACCAGGGCAGTTTCTGTGCTGTGGATAGGGCGGAAACCTGATTGGAGGGGTTCAAAAAGTGAATGAGTTGAAAGGAAAGAGCGGAGCTGGGAGGCAACCACTCTTTCAAGGACCTTGGATAAAAACAGGAGGTTGGAGATGGGTCGATAACTTGATGGTTGCGACGCATCAAGGGAGGGTTTCTTCAGGATAGGGGTGATGGTGGCTGTTTTAAGGGAGGTAGGGACGGTGCCTGAGGAGAGGGAAAGGTTAATGGTGTCAGAAATGAGCGGGGCTAACAAATGGAGCTGGGTGCGGAGGAGGGGGGTGGGGATGGGGATGGGGTCCAATGAGCACGTGGTGGGTTTCATGGAGGTAATTGTTTTTGTGACTGAAAGCGGGGTGGTGGGGTTGAAAGTGTGAAATGGGGGGTGAGTAGGGGTTGAGGTAGCTGATGAGGGTGCGGAGGTGGACGAGTGGTGGGGGGAGGAAACCGCACAGCGGATTTTCTCAATTTTGGACTCGAGGAAATCCAGCATCTTCTCACAACGAACATTTGAGGAGAGGATCTGCGAGGTGAGGCGGGGGGGGCGGAGGAGCTGGTTGGTGGTGGCGAAGAGGAGGCGGTGGTTGTCCTTCGCTTCCAGGATTATCCTGGAGTAGAAGGCTGATTTGGCGGTGGCTAGGGCGGAGCGGTAAAATTTGATGCGGTCCAGCCAGATTTGCCGGTGGACCATGAGGCCAGATTTGAGCCAGGTGCGTTCAATTGCTCTCACTTGGCTTTTGAGGGAGCGGAGGTGAGTTGTGCACCACAGTGATGATCGGGAATGGGAGACAGTTTTGGAGGTGAGAGGGGCCAGGGTGTCGAGGGTAGTGGATAGGGTGTTGTGGAGGGCGGTGGAGGCGGAGGATGGGTCGGTAACCTGTGTTTGAATCCAGGTCGGGGCGAGTTTTCTTACTCCACACGCCTAATAATAATCCCTCCAAAAATACCACAATAATAAAATTGGTCATTTCAATCCACGACTGTTTGTGGGACACTGCTGTTCGCAATTGGCCGCCACATTTCGCCCACAAATATATACAGTCAATTCACTTTACAGTATATTCTGTGAAGCACTTTGGGACGTTGATAAGATGTGGAAAGCGCTATATCAAATGCAAGAATTATTATTATTATTATTATAAGTGTCATCCAAGTGGAGTGGTGCCTACGGATGACATCACTAAGGGGCGATAGATAGATGCTGAAATGGGCTGGACCAAGAATAGAGCCTGCAAAGAACATGGCAAAGTGACTGAGCAGGAGAGGGGCACGAAGGAGCTGTTGGAGGAAACAAGTGAAGGCACTGGGACAGGAAATAATAAGAGTGAAACCAGGAAAGGCAGAACAATGAATGTGGCTTAGGAACACGTGCCTGGACCTTCCTTGTTTCCCTTCAGCCACAGTTAGTGGAAAGGTATGTGCAAAGAAATGAGCAATGTCATCACAATGTTGCCTGGTCCACTTTCAATTGCATGAAATCATTGCTGAAGATAAGCAGTGGAGAGAGTAGAACACCTTGGCTCCTTTAGCAACGTGCATGGTTGCTGTTGGCGTGACAACAGTGACCAGAATCAGATGTGAAAAGCACTGCTGTACCCATGTTTATTAATTTTTCACTCTTTTGGCCTGAGGAGTGTTAATGGTAGTGAGTAAACATCATGTGCTGTCATGTACATTAAAAACAGCTGTTGCTTTAAATAACATTGGAGCAGAACTTGCTGATCAAAGGAGAGTTAGCAGCAACACTTAGGACACAAAACTTATGGCACCAACCAGTTCTCCCCAAATACATCGGTTGTATTTTATGACTGAATGAGTTGCCCATTTGATGCACTTTATCAAAAATACAGCCTTGTGTGCTCCCCAACAGTGATATTCCCTTCACTTATTGCGCTGCCTTTAATTATTTTTACTTGATAGTATTGAGACGCTGTCCGGTGTGGAGGGTGCTATATAAATCAAAGTTGTTGTGGTTGTTATTGACCCAATGTTGCCCTAATATCAGCTGCAGGCTATGAGATAAACAAGACATATTGTGATATAAAAATAATGCGCTGAGATATAACTAAGATGCGCCATGATATACACAAGACATGGTTATATGCACAAGATATGTTGTGATAAATAAAACATGCCATAATATAGACAAGATATATTGTGATGTACACAAACCTAGGGGAGGAGGAAGGCGACCTGACAAAGGTTAATTTATCTCTTAAGGACGTCCTCCTTTCTTTTGATGTCAGAGGCAAGGATGGAGGGATATGTCAGGATGTGACAGAGAAGTGGGACATGCAAACCAGTCCTTTCCTCCAATCACTTGATTCAAAATCGTGGCATCACCCTGGCTATCTATCGCAAGTGAAACCGATGTGTAGCACAATTAAGCGTCTCTCTTGATGATGAATCTATCGCCCCTGTCATACTCTAGGAATGAGATATGCATCTTATTTTAACTGAACCAATCTACCACATCTTGGCCTTTTACTAACTGAGGAGGTGCATCTGTCACAAATTGTACCAGACTTCAGCTGTTGGCTTTCCCCGGCGGCACCACACAGCAAGCTGACACTTGCTCGCAATGTTTATGTTTTACAAGTTACACTTTAGTATTTTCCCCATTTTTTTTTCTCCCATCTCAAAATTCTGAAATTCAGCAATTAAAAAAAAAAACACTTGTAGATACCGGCTTCCAAACCACATTTAAGACTTTTTCATAATTCTAGATGATCTTCTTTTTACGACAAAATGATATTAAAAGTTAAGATATGCAACACTTGAGACCCTATATGGTATGGAATTGTGGCTGGTTTCACCCTCCCTAAAGGCGGGGACACTGAGGCCAGCTGTAGTTCCACATATATCACAACATGACATCAGCAGGACTCAGAGCAAACCACAGACTGAATGTGAGACTGTTGCAGGTTTGTACAGCTCGGTGAGCTCGCCAGCTGATGCCATTCATCTCTGTGCTCCTGGTGTAAGTTCTACGTTCAATTATTTTAAGCTCAATTTGATCCAGGAAAAGCAAGGGTCATACGGGTGAGTCATCATCGGAGCAAACCACCTATAATGAAAGCAGTGGTAGCCATTGTCTTTAGTATCCCGTTTGTCTAATAATTGCCCTCAAATCGCTACTGGGTAGTCAGGAGCAAAGTCCCAGGCTGATATACCCACTCCCTCACCTTAGCCTGGGTATAGTGCTGCCTGCGACCAGGAATTGTATCTGGAGCCTCCTTATTCTGCCTGGCTTATTGCAGCACACTTACATCTATATTTGTTTTGGTAATGAATTCTCAAGTATCCTGGCTTTATTCTGCCTGAAACAAAGGCCCAGAGCAATTGGAGTAATTTTTAGGAAACTGCTTTCAGAGCCTGTGCGTAGGTGGGGGAGAAATTGTAACATGTGGGGGTGAAAAATCAGGGTGTGACTATCACAATACAGATAATTCATCTGGGTTGTTGTGTCTGATCATTAGTGTGAGCCCCATCACTCTGATTTTTATCAAAATAGTTGGATCCAATGCATGGCTTGAGTAGTGGGGTTCATCGTTACTGGCTTAACTCGTGAGACAAATAAGTATCATGGGACTTGGCATTCAAACCCTGCACTCTGTGATTGGCATATCCAATGGCAGCTGCAAACAGCTTCAGGCCCAATGTTTCAATTAAATAGAATAGAAATGATAAAATTACATTCGTAATTAGATTCAGGAGGATGTCCCAAGGTGCTGAACAATCTGGGATTGGGATCCAAGTGGGGGGGCTGGTTTAGGATCAGAGAGGGTGGAGCAGAGGGTAAGAGGGTGGCCGAAAGCACAGTCAAAGAGTAGGATATTGAGTCGTGCCTTGAAGGAGGCAAGGGAGGGAGATAGGCAAAGGGAATGTGGGATGCAGTTCCAGAGAAGCTGAAAACCTGACTGACAGTGGTGGGGCAGCCTAGACAGGGATGTGGAGCAGCCCAGCGCCTGCAGAGCAGAGGGAGCGGACAGGTTGATAAAGGGTTATAGCAGGTCAGAGAGGTAGGTGGGGGCAAGGCCATGAAGGGCCTTGAAGGTGAGGATGAGAATTTTGAACTCAATTCTCTGAGGGATGGGGAGCCAGTGGAGCTGGGTGAGGATGATGGGGTCATGGAGCCTGCTGTGGTAGAGGATAGGAGCTGCAGAGTTCTGGACGTTCTGCAGCTTGTGGAGGGAAGAGTTGGGGAGGCCAACAAGCAGGGCATTGGCATTGCCTATCACCCATTGGCCATCACCCTCATCTTGGCAGCCTGAGGGTTGAGCCAGATTTCACTGGCTCCCTATCCCAGAGAGGATCGACTTCAAGATCCTCACCCTTGTTTTCAAATCCCTCCACTCCTCTGCACCCCCCTACCTCTCTGACCTCCTCTCCCCACAACCCAGCACTCGCTGCCTTCGCTCCTCTGGGTCTGGCCTCCTCCATGTCCCCGAGTCCTCCGCTCCACCCTTGGTGGCCATGCCTCAGCCACTACGCCCCGAGGCTCTGGAACTCCCTTCCTCACTCCCTTCGCCTCGCCCCCTCTCTTCCCAGTTTCAGGTCACAGCTGAAGACCTTTCTCTTCGACCGCGCTTTTGGTCACCTTTCTGCCCCTGCCCCTGGCTCGGTCCCAGGATCTGCTATTGTAAAGCGCTCTGAGACACCGTCTGGCATGGAGGGCGCTATACAAATCAAAGTTGTTGTTGTTGAGGCAGTGGTGGAGTTGGGAATTGTTGTGGAGGTGGGGAAAGGCAGAAGGCAGAGTGAGTCGTGGTACGAATGTTGGGGAGAAAGGATAGTTGAGGGTCAAATAAGATGCCCTGGTTCCTGACAGTACGAACATCCATGTATGCTGTTACTTCTAGTGCCTGAGGTGCAGAGGAGATGACGCGAGTCAATCAGGACAGCCAATCAAGCCTCGGTCTTGGTGGGGAAGGGGAGAATCAACCTGGCAGAACTGTTATGAGGCGATAGTTAACACTTATCACATCACAATTTTCATGTGGCAATCTTCACCCCTTTTTTTTAAAAAGAGCATCAATGATTCAAGTTCCAGCAAACTTGCGGGAATGAAGGGAGCTGGGAAAGAGGAAGTGTTGCCATTTGACCTAATTCAGTGACCAACAATGGACGCCTGATGGGTCGTAACCAATAAGATTACATTTTTGGTATCATTTCTGGAGCTAAAATGGCGAAAGTCATACCTCAGGGAACTTTTTCTTTTGAATGTATTCAGTGACTGCAGGATCAAAGTATTTGGCGTAGCCTTCATTCACACTGTAGATCTTCCCTTTCTTCTTTATTCTCACATCTTTATCCACAAGAATAAACTCACCCACGGCCTAAAGACAGAGCGAGAAGCATCATTAGTTGGTGGGTTACCAACATAGGGCATCCCAAAGCGCTTCACCGGGTATCACTATCAACTGTAGTGACTGCCTGTTTTGCAAATTTAAAAATTGGTTAATCTGCAGTAATAATGAACATTTTTTTTTTTTAATTACATTGTTCTACTCATAAGTCAGACCATTCTTAGCATAGGAAGCTGACTTATCCACAGGAGTCATGATCTGAGCGAGACAGTGTTCTATCCTAGGATACCAGAATGGGGTTCTCCTGAATGTGAAATTGATTCTGTAGGCTGGAAGTAGATTGTCAGCAAATTCAAGAGAGAATTGGATAGATATGTAGCAACAAAATTGATTGCTGTGGTTGAAGAGATTGAACCATTTACAATTTTTTTAATTGATTTTGGGGGCAGGCAGACTCATGAGTGTGAAACACCAGCAACAATACAAATTTATCTGAATTTATGTTTTTATTAATATTTTAAATTATACAATTATTGCATTAATATCAGGGCTCAGTTTGAAAGAGATCCATGTAATAATATACAGTAGGAATCTGATTTATTAATAGGTGTAGTCAGAATGATTCTGATACTAGAGTTGCCAAAAACACAGATTGGCAAGAGGAGGAAGCGCCATTTCACTATGCTAGATATGATGGGTTCATTCATGTCACGGATGTTTGTGGGCCATTGCTGTGCACAAATTAGCTGCTGCATTCGCCCACAAATTCAGTCACCACGCTATGCAATGAATCCTCCAAATCATTTTGAGACATAATGAGGTGCTAATCAAATGCAAGGATTAGTAACACAGTAAATTACTAATACTGTAACTGATCACTCAGAGGGAAAAGGACTCAGTCCTGAGATACCAGGAGTGGTGAATTAGGCATATGTATAAATGAATAAATCATTGCAGCTGAGATATTGAGAGCATGATGATTTAAGTGGTAGTGACACGTTAAACCAGAGTTGAGATATCAAAAGTTTACTGTACATTATTACTCTGTTTATTCCTTATTTCCGCGGTCAATGCTGGTGCAATTTCTATTGTGAGGTGAGAATGTTTTGGATATAAACTATCAGGCTAAAGGCCACTGGTTGATGTTCATTACGTACTGGATCCAACATGAAGCAGTCGACTCCCTGTCCGGTGGAGAGAGCTACCAGAGTGGCACTGCCGTACAGGGCATACCCAGCAGCCACAATATCACGGCCAGGCTGAAGAGCATCTTTAACATTTGCCTCCTCTTCAGATACCTGCCAAAGAAAGAATAGGGTCAATCGCTGTGGAGTCGACTTTCAGGTCGGCGGAGATCAATGTCACAGAAAGCTAAACAGGTAAGGGCGCGGTGTGAGTGCAGACTAATCATGACTCAGGCATCACGGTCATCCCCACCTCACATGCTGATGAATCATCGGCTTTGCAATTCAAAATTGGACCATTTTAACCTGTTACCTTATAAGGGATCTGTTTGAGGCACTTCCAGAGGGTGAAGTTTTCAGTGCTTAAGTGAATTGAAAAGTGTTTGGTTAACTGTATTTACAGATGTGAACAATTGTAGATTGGCAATTCTCCTTGAGAGGGAAGGAAGGTATGTGGAGCCTCTTTGGGATTGAGCTGGTTCCAAGTTGACATGCCTGGCATTGGATTATTGGCACTGTGTGGTTCCCCTGTGACTGTCTCAGCACTCCGCTTCCTCAGCCAGGCAGGTTCGCCGTACTCAAAGCCACTGCTTTTAACAGACCAGCCAGCCTGGCTAATAACCAGGACTTGAAGGGCCATAGCAATCATTGGGGACATAGATTCTTCCCATTCGGCTTCTGTTAACCCAGCATGCCAGAGGTTTAAAGGGTCCTAGCTGGAGAAACAGTGCCAATTAGTGTTCAAAATAGCAAGCCAATTATCTGAACATAGTTTACCTAGAGATAATACAGGGTCATTTTAATCAAAGTTTAATGGAATTGGGCTAATACATTCTCTGGCGGAGTGAGGAGGAATTTTCAATATGTGATTATTACTGGTGTATGACTTCCTTTGCAACCAATGATTAAAAAGCACCTTTGACCCATCCTGCCTCACACATCTCTTCTATGCCCAGAGTTTCGAACCATTCTATGCTACCCTAATATGCTGAGACTGAGGAAATACAGTAACAACATAGGAATGGAAAGCTAATTGCAACTTTTAAAAATAAACTTTATAAGTTGTTTTGTCTTTCCACAGGCTTTCAGAGTGAGTCATACTTATCCCTGACAGGGAGGCGAGGTTGGCTGGGAAGTTCACAGTCCTCTCCAAATATCACAGGCAACACAAGTGGGAAGTGCTGAAATCCAGTGTGGGCTAACTCTCTCTCTAATTCCTTCCCTCTTCCAACAGATCAGAAACTTAACATACTGGGCATCTCTTCGGAGGATTAACATTCATTCGGTGCTGGCATCTTCCTGGCCAATCACAGCAAAACTCATGTCAATTGTGCCTTGATCATAAACTTGGTAAAGGAAGCTCTTTGGCACTTCTAAAACCGGATGTTCTTCTGGTGAAATGAGGGGATGGAGAGGCCCTGCCTCAGGCCTGTGCATGCTAGGATCAGGGACGATGTACTGAGGGACAAGCTAAAGCTCGGCTCAACCGCGGCTAAGGATAGATAGGGCCTTACCCCAGCAGAAAACGCTCCTGTGCAAACTGGTCAAGGAAGCACCCACATGGTAGCCCACAAGCGCACACAAAACTATGAATGAAATAGACCTGAGGGTAACCATATAAAAACACAGAAGGACACTTGAGATCTAAGAAAGCATCCCATAAATGCAGTGCACAGGGATGACTATTTTAAAGGATACGTCCCCCCGAAAAAGGTGTGCACAACCTGTGTGGGGTGAAAGAATGTAATGTAAAGAATGGAATGTTTGTGTATCAGGAGATAGAGAAAAATGCAACAGAAGATGTTGCACGTTGTGTTTGATTGGGATTTTTTGTTGTAACCAATATTATGTTATACATAAATATATATTTTCAAGGAAAAAAGCCTCTTTGAAGGATTAACATTCTACATCACTCAAATTAACCATCGTACTCCCCAGTGTTTGATCTTACTTGCTTGTAACGTAACGTAAAGCCTGGCTTAGTTGGTAGCGCTTTTGCCTCTGAAAGTCCAAAGATTATGGGTTGAAGGCCTCACGTCAGGGCTTGATCTACAGCCTACAGTTGACAGCAGTACAATATTGAGCAAGAGCTGCATTATATGTAGTGCCATCCTTCACATGAGACACATGCGAAAGGTGGGGAGGGAGGGAGCAAGGCGGATGGATTCTAGGATGCAGGTTTCCAGAGAGCGGATGCACAATGGCTGAAACTGATGGTGAGGTAGAATAGGAGGGGAATAAAGGGTAGTTGAACCACTGGAAATATGAGAGCAGTCTCTTCATACGTACACAGTTTGGTGATGTCAGGGGAGAGACAAGCTCACACCACAGAATTGCTGACCAGAAATTACATTGTAACCTAAGACCCATTAGTGGAGTCCTGTAGCTCAGTGGTTAGAGCACTCAATTTACAAGCGAGAGACTTGGGTTCAATCCCAGGCAGGGCGAAACCTTGGGCGAGTTTCCTTACAACACATGCCTAATAATAATCCCTCAAAATACCCAATAATAAATTGGTCATTTCAATCCACCACTGTTTGTGGGACACTGCTGTGCGTATTTGGCTGCTGAGTTTCGCCCACGAATGTACAGTAAATTCACTTTACAATATATTCTGTCAAGCACTTTGAGACGTGTAGATAATGTGAATAGCGCTATATCAAATGTAAGGATTATTATTATTATAGTATGGGGCTTAAATTTAGGGACACAAACAGCTGCATTATAACAGGGTTGAACCGCACATTCTTTTAAACCCAAACTTGGCATAAATTATCCAATGCAAAGCAGCAAACGCAGAACAGTTTGATAAGAAAGCTATGTCTGCCTGTTGAAGTGGACGTTAAAGATTCTTTAGCACTGCTCCAAAAGAGAAGGGAGTTTCTCCCAGTGTCCTGATCAACAATCTTCCAGATGACAATCATCATTTATTTCATGCCTGTTTGTGTGGGATATTATTGTGGGCAAAATGCTTGCCACAAAGTACACAGTCACTACACATTACACGAAAACCTGGGAAGCGCTTTCAGACATCCTGTTGACATGAAAGTTGTTGTATCACATGCACGGATTATTTGTCATATTATCAGCCTGTTGTTGAAAAGAACAGTAGAAAATGGCAGGAAATGTGGATAGAAATGTGATCGTTTGCACCCATGGGGCCATGAGCTGTTTTGAAAAAAACTTGTGCCTTGTATGTGTCCATGGTACCCAGTGTGTGATTACACATCTGCTGGTTTATTGTTAGTGTGTTATGCCCCATCTCCCAGGACCCCTCACCCTTGCAGTGTGTCCCGTCTCGTGCAGGCTCTTACTCTTGCTTTGTGTGTTTCCACAGGCGTCCGGACCTATGTTTTCATCCCCTCCTCTCCTCCCCCCTGGAACTCATCCAAATGGCCTCCATTAGCCAGGTCAGGAATCCAAACTGAAAAAATACATAATAATCCTTGTATGTATTTGGTATAACACCTTTCACGTTGGGAGAACAGCTTCACAGGATTTCCTGCTATTTATTATTGTAGGTCATGGTAGAAATCAGAGCTGAGTTATCCTGCCCACCCACCCACTCTTCCCCCACTCACCCTTCCCCCGCTTTCTTTCTTCCCCCCACACCCCCACAACACCCACCCCCAGCAAAGATCACTGCATAGATATCTGGAGCAAGAACCAAGATGTATAAATAAAGACTCCATCCTGTACCAGATCTGTGGCACACAGACCCCTTGAGGACTCTGCCGTGACATTGTCTGGGAACTTCTTATGTATCTAAATCTCTTTTCAAATATCCTCTGGACTCTACCTTCACAGTGGTTCGTGTTAAGATAATTCCATATTTCAACCATCATCTGTGTCAAATCATTTATTTTAACCTCCCTTTTAATTCTTTTTGTGATCGTATTAAATTTCTGCCTCGTCATTACTGACTCCTTATCAAAAAATACCGCAAGTTATTTCTGCAAGATTAAGGTTTGTGGAATGCAATCAGTGAGCAGCAAACTAGTAGCAACCCTGTACTGTACAGTAATTGTAATTCAGATTGTGTGCCTTTATTTCATGGCAATGGCCTTTTAGCTTTCCAGCCCTGCAAGAAGTGTGGAGCTGCATGTTAACAGGGTGTGGATGACACAGTGAAAAGATAAGACTGCTCTTCCACATGACAAATTGCTATGTGGAAGAGGAGTGTTCTCGAGTTTCTGCTGTCAGAATGAATTGTGCTTTCAAATGTTTGGCTTGGGGGGCCTCTCAGGTAATGTAGGACGCTAGAGGAGTCATTTTAATTCATGTCAACCAGCCCTGTAACCAGAGCTGATCCCACCCCAGTTAGTAAACAAGGATAAAGTGATTTTCTGGGCATGCGCACTTAGCAGATCATTGATCTCAGCAATTGTTTTGCTACAGAAGATTTAGAAAATAGGGGGGAATCGCCATCTTGTGGTCATGTCATATACAGCTTGTTACTCAAAATCTTCATTGACCTACTTTTAGTAAGTCTGTGTTGGGGTTACAGATCCCAACTGTCTGTATATTTTGCCCACAAATATACAGTCAATTCACTTTTCAGGATATTCTGTGAAGCTCTTTGAGCCTCTAAAAGAATGCGAAAAGCTCTATATCAAACGCAAGAATTATTATTTATTATAACAGTTACAGTGATCGCTATTGGGTCAGCCTTGGTGGATAATGTGTGTATGTAAACACTGGGGAAGCTATAGTTGAATTGCCAGAATTCATTGTTCATCTTCGTGTGAGATGAGTATGATCTACTGGGGAATCTCTGCTACCTCTAGACTTGCGCTCCGACATTGTGGAGCAGAGCAAAGAGACCACAGAGTTTTCGGATGGGGAAACATTATTGTCAGAGAGTTAGAGAGGTGGAGCTGCTACATTTTGTCTCCCAGAATACAGGTCATGGGCTATCAGCCACAGCTCCTCATAGGAAGAACCGATTCAGGTCAGAAAAATTTAGGTTATTGCTCGGCCAAACGCTATAAAAACACTCTTCACCTCCTTCAAGTCTCGCCTCAAGACTCTCCTCTTCGATGGACTCATCGGCAACTCCTAATCCTCCTGTTCCCTCCCCCTCAGTGTCCTCAGCTCGGGACTGAAGCGGTGACTGTCCAGCGGCTTGGGACGTCCTCCTGATGTGAAAGGCGCTATACAAGTATAATTTTGTTGTTGTTGTCATGTTACATAGCAACAACTGCAAGATCAATTTTGTTGCAGTGAACAAATAGATGGTGGCAATAATCCTTTCATTTGATATAGCGCCTCATCACATCACGACATCTCAAAGTGCTTCACAGGATATACTGTAAAGTGAATTAAAAGTATATTTGATTTCCAAAGAGGAATATACTGATGAAAACAGGTAGAGGAAGAGACCGCTCAATCTATCGACACTGTTCCTAGGTATTCCTGGTTCGACTCCTGACAGGCAATTACGCAGTAGCAGGGGTGCAGGCCCTGGAGCAGGCTGTCTGTCAGTTATACTGTACAAAGGGTATAAGAGAGATAATAAAATAAGCTTCCTTGCTTTGTGGAGCTCCTGTGGCTTAGTGGTTAGAGCACTTGGCATGCAAGCTGGGGAGACCAAGCTGGGGAAACCTGTTTTCGAATCTAGGCAGGTCAGGGCGAAACCTTGGACAAGTTTCCTTACTCCACATGCCTAATAATAATCCGTCCAAAAAAACCACAATAATAAAATTGGTCATTCACTCCACGACTGTTTGTGGGACGCTGCTGCGCGCAATTGGCTGCCGCGATTCGCCCACAAATATACAGTCAATTCACTTTACAGTATATTCTGTGAAGCGCTTTGGGACGTCGATAAGATGTGAAAAGCACTATATCAAATGCAAGTATTATGATTATTATTATTATTATTTGTGCTATTTGGGATTTAGCGTTGAAAACAGATTGAATCTCTAATAAGAAGATAAACGTTTTACCTTCTTGTAAATGGCAAAAATGGTTCCAATGGATGCCAGACAATCAATGTTGGAAGAACCATCCAACGGATCGAAGCAGACCACGTATTTACCCTAGAAAGAAAGAAACACAGATTGATCGTGTTAATGTGGTTATAGTGGCACATATCAGAGCTGATAAAACACTGCAGAGGAAATGGGAAACCTTACTGGTGCCTCTCCACGTAATAAAAGTTACAATGTAAAGCCAACCACACAACATAAAGCCCACCACACAATATAAACTCATTTCAACAGAGAAAGTCTCCTGATTCACACCCATTCACTCCTTGACCCTGGCTTCAAGGTGACCTGAGGACATAACCAAAGTCTTGTGAGTGAGTCTGTCTGGTGTGTGAATGGGGTTAGACTGGTGAGTGAGTGGGTTTGACTGGTGTGTAAGTAAATTAGACTGACTCAGTTGGTAGCACTCTTGCCTCCGAGTCAGAAGGGTGTGTGGTTGGGTGTTTGGGGAGGAGGTGAGTTTCACACATAAATCAATCGATAGTTAAAGACTGTTGTAAAACTCTAATTTTCAGCGAGGTGATAATTATCATCTTATTACATAATCACATTTTCCATTCCTGCGGTGGTAGGCCTGATTATCAGCCTGTCCATCCAATGTCCCTGAGGATTACGTCAATGTGTTTCAGCAGCTAATAAAATCCAAATCCTTTCAATTACAAGTAACATGATTATAGCTGTAACAGTGCTCAGAATCATAGAATTTTACAGCACAAAAGGACGCCATTTGGCCCATCGTGAAAAGAGCTATTCAAAATCAACTCCACTCCCTGGCTCTCTCCCCATAACCCTGCAAACATGTCCTCCCCAAATAGCCATCACTTTTTAAAAGTTTAAAAGTTGTTATCGAATCGGCCTCCACCACCCTTTCAGGCAATGCATTTCAGAATTCAACTCGCTGCGTGAAAACATTTCTTCTCACCTACCCTCTACTTCTTTAAGAGACTATTTTAAATCTGCGACCTTGAGTCAATCGCACACCCCCTAGTGGAAACAGTTTTTTTCCTGTTTACCCTATTGAATCCCCTCATGGTTTTGAAAATCTCTATTAAGTCTCGAAACATTCTTTGCTCCAATGAGAATAATCCTAGCCTCCACGGCATTTCCTCATAACTGAAGTCCCTCATTCCTGGTACCTGGTAAATCTCCTCTGCACCCTTTCCAATGCCTTAACATCCTTCATGAGGCCTAGCCAGCATTTCATACAGGTTAATCATAACTTCCTGACTTTTGTAATCTATGCCCCTATTTATAAAGCCTATTATCTCATATGCTTTTTAGCAGCCTTACCTACCTGTCCTGCCACCTTCAAAGATTTACTTACATGAACCCCCAGATCTCTCTGTTTCTTCACCCCACTTACCCACTTAAGATTGTACTATCTAGCCTTTACTGCCCCTCCTCATTCTTCCTCCAAAAATGCATCACCTCACATTTCTCCACATTAAACTTCATCTGCCATGTGTCTGCTCATTTTACCAATCTGTCTATGTCTTCTTGGAGTCTACTACTATCCTCCTCACGAGTTACTACTTTTCCTAACTTTGTATCATCTGCAAACTTGGAAATTGTACTCCCTGTAGCCAAGTTCAGATTATTTTTTATTAAAAAGAGCAGTGGTACCAATACCGATACCTGGGGGACACCACTGTATGCTTCCCTCCAGTCAGAACTCCCTAACCCTAAGATATGATGAGTGACTGATATTGACACTGTATTCCAATGGTTAATAAAGTACAGTACTGTAACTGGGAATGATTCTGCCAGGGATGCAGTTACTATGCCACCAGTGTCCACATTTGGTATGTACCAACCTGCTTATCAGGCTCCACAATCACTGCATGTTCATTCTCCTCTGTCACGAGCACACATGTGCTATAGGATGATATTAGCATGTTAATGACAAGTTTGTTGGTCAGCACGTCCAGCTTCTTCACTTCATCTCCAGTCACATTCACAGTCCCGGCAATTCCATACCTAAAGAAAATAAAAAGGCGTATGATGCCTATTTAATATTAATAATAATAATCATTGAAATTGATGCAACACCTAGAATGTTGAAACACATTCGAAGCAGTTCACAGGTAATTGCTGGCAAGTGTAGTGCCTGTGAATTTGCAGGCAAACGTCACCTCACTTTGCTGGGTCCCAGAAACAGGAATGGAGTGTGTGTGTGTGTGTGTAAAAAAAATGTTAAGGATTGTTGGTCGTGACACCAGGAGAAGCTCCCTTCTCTTTTCAAATAGTGAACAGAATCTTTAACCTTCACTTGAACAGCCAGAAGGACCTCAGTTTTGTTTCTCAAAGAAAGGTCAGCACCTCTAGCACTACAAGCTGGTACCTACCACACGTTGATATCTATTTAACAACATAGTGTGACATTCAATGTTAACAGTTTAGACGAGAGCTAGTTTTCATTCCTCTGAAACAATGACCTAACCTAATAAAACCCTTTTCAATAGCAAAAGATTTACGACTTTTAGATATGCTTGTTTGCCGAGAGACAAGCTTCATTCCTTCTGTAATCCAGTAGTTTCTGGAAATTTTAAGAGTACAATTGGCAAGAGGTCTGCACGCTGACATTTCTCTCCACATCGCCCTGGTGACTCAATTCACTGACTGACGTCATGAGCCTCTGAATGCTCTGTCCCAAACCAACCTTCAATTATTAAGGATCTACTTGACTGTTTCCCTTTTTTCTTTTCATATGTCCTTTGTTAACAGTACCCAGTGGATTGGGGGAAATGTTCCCATCCTTTGAGACTCCATCCCACAGTCTCTTTGATCACTCTTGAAGTTGAACATAGTATAATTTTACAATATCATCTAATTTTGAGTGGGTAGTTAATAACCAGAATAGGTTACCAGAAAGGGTGATAGAAGCCAGGATCTACAACTACAACAACTACTTTGATTTATATAGCGCCCTCCACGCCGGACGGCGTCTCAGAGCGCTTCACAATAGTGGATCCCGGGATCAAGCCAGGGGCAGGGGTAGAAAGGTGACCAAAGGCACGGTCGAAGAGAAAGGTTGAAGATCAATAAACAGCCTAAATTAATGGAAAGATGGGTATTCATGGAGTCCTGTAGCTCAGTGGTTAGAGCACTCCCCTTACAAGGGTGTGCTCGAATCCAGGCAGGGCAAATTTCCTTAATCCACATGCCTAACAATAATCCTGAAAAAAAACTATAATAAATTGGACATTTCAATCCACCGCTATTTATGGAACACTGCTGAGTGCAAATGGCTGCTGCGTTTCACCCACAATTATACAGGCAATTCACTTTACAGTATATTCTGTGAAGCGCTTTGAGACGTCTAGAAGATGTGAAAAGTGCTATATCAAATGCAAGGATTATTATTATTATTTTTATTATTATTATCACCCCCTCACTTGCCTAAAGTACAGGGGTATGGGTAAAGGACAGGTAAATGGGACCGAATGGATTGCCCTTAAAAGTGTCAGCAGACACAATGGGTCAAATACGCTTCTATGCTGTAAATCTCTATTGTTTTATGTTTCTAGTGTGCCTCGCTATTATGTCACTTTAGATACAACATGAATGTCCATTAAACTTCTGAACACAGTTGCAAGCTTTCCTGCACTCTGGATACCTGGAAACACTGTGTGTTACAGCTCTCAAAGGTTGGCTGTTTTGTGTGGTTTAATAATGAAGACCTTTTTTTGTTTGTTTTCTCTTGCATTTGATACAGCGCCTTATCAGGTCGTTGCAATGTCTCAAAGGGCTTCACAGAATACACTGTAAAGTGGATTGGCTGTATATTTTGTGGGCGAAACGCAGCAGTCAATTGCACACAGCAGTGTCCCACAAACTGGTGGATTGAGTGATCAAATTTGTTACATAAATGCCTCATTTTGGTCATGGTGTGTCTGAGTCCACCTCCAGTATAACAACGTCTGATGTGTAGAAGAGAGAAACACTTTCCTCCCTGCAAATCATCAGTAACCATAGCAACTCGTACTTAAGAACTGCTTTCCATGATCTTAGTAAACAAATGTAAGCATACTTATTCTTCACAACTGACCCAAAATCAAACTGAACACAATCCCCAACCAGCTTATCAATAATAATAAATATTTTAATGATCATTATTATAACAAATGAATACAAATTACAATATTAAAATATGACTATAATAATTGTTGCATTTGATATAGCACTTTCACGTCTTCTAGACATCTCAAAGCGCTTTACAGATTATACTGTGGACAGATGATTATTAGGCATCTGGAATAAAGGAAACTTGCCCAAGGTTTCGCCCTGACCTGCCTGGATTCGATCACAGGTCTCATGCTTGTAAGGCGAGTGCTCCAACCACTGAGCTACAGGAGCTTCACAATCTCATCCTGAAGACTTGGGTAACAATTAGCAGACAAATATTACGAAAAGGTAATTGAACTGAAATGTTAACTCAATTTCCTCTCTCCTTACAACAACAACAAAATTGAAGTCGGGAAGACGTCCCAAGGCACTATCCCTTATATGCTGCCTGATCCGTTGAGTGTTCTCAGCGACTTTTATTTTTATTAACATAATTGTTGTTGTTGAAATTCCAATTCTAACCGTTTTCCTCTGAACTCTTTATTACATTATTTCTTGCCATTTGTTTTTTAAATGTTACTCTGGTCCTAGTGTGAATAACCTTTCATAATCGATGTTAGCCTGGTTCAGTTGGAAGTACTTTGCGTCCGAGTCAGAAAGCTGTACATTCAGCCAGGCTGGCAGTTCAATACAGTGCTGGGGAAATATTGCATTGTCAGAGGTGCCATATTTTGGATGAGAATTTCAACCAAGGTCCTATCTGTCTGTTCAGATGCACATTGAAAATTTTATGGCTCTATTCAAAAAGAGAATGACTTTCTCCTATTGTCCTGTAAACAATCCCCCAAATAAAATTAGTCATTCACTTCATGGCTGTTTGTGGGACATTACTGCACACAGATTGGTTGCTGTGTTCCCCTAGAAATATACAACAACAACAACAAATTACCTTTGTATAGTGCCCTTCATGTTGGAAACATGTGAAGTAAAATCCTTTGAGGTATTTCAATGGTGTGATAAGGTGCTATATCAAATACAACGATTATTGTTGTAATAACTTTGTATAAAAACTATTTTTTAACTGCCACTTTAATTCTTACAGTAATAGTTTAAGTCCTTACTGGTTAACTGATTTACAAATCAATGGTATCAATATGACACGATCAATCTTCTCAAAATCTTTCAGAAATTGTGAAGATTTTTGTTATTTTATTAATAACATTTATTTAAAGAACAACATAATTTTTAAAAAAGCTCACTGTTAGTGTTAATGATGTGGTAAACATCTTTTCTTGTTAAAGAAAAAATAATCCTTTTTCACCCTCATACATTAATAATTATTTTAAGAAGTAAATAAACCAATAGATAGAGAGAAAAATAAATAATTTTGTCACTCAATCCATGACTATAAAAATTGGCTGCCTCGTTTCGCCCACAAAATATACGGTCAATTAACTTTGCAGTATATTCTGTGTAGCGCTTTGAGGTGCCTTAACAACATGATAAGGCACCTCAATAATAATTTGGAATATTACAAATACTACAAGGATTATTATAACCACTGTCTAATCTGTAACACACAGACAGTTTTGTTAAGATTGTATTCCTGGCAGCACAAGGCATTTTTGGAAGACAAGGAGGCCGAGAGCCGTGGACTCACAGATGGGCGAGGCCTGCCTTTCTCACAACAGAAGAAATAGCTTTGATGGCAGTGAGAAGGGAGTTTAAGAGCTGAGTGAATTCGCCAGTCCCTTTTGCTTTCCTTCCTTTCTCCATGACAAATCGGGTGATAGTCTGTACATCGGTATCGAAAGGTGACTGGTCCGACATTGTGATTGGATTCCTCTTTCTTTCATACAAACCGAGTAAGTGAAGTTACAAGTGGAGCTACCCAGACTAGGCTGGCTAGCTATTTAAAGCAAAGGCTGGGGGGGGGCAAATGAATGGAACAGCTGCAAACGAGAAGGTCATATAATTCAAGCTAACAGGACTTCTTATGATGTTTCCAGTGATTGATGAAAGAGCAATTTTTTTGACCAATCTGATTTTGAAAGAACAAACATTCCTTGAAATCCATCAGTCACTGCCAGCCCCGCAGGCCCATCAGGTGAACTTCACATTCACAGAAATATACAGTATGTATTTGATCCCATGTGACAGAAGGATTAAAGCAGGTCAGACTGTAACATGGTGCTTGTCCATACCATGCTGAGCTTCAAAACTACAGTAAAAGCCTCAATAAGAATAATTGGGTCAAAAGATCAAAACAGCAGAAACTAAACACTGAATTATGTGCAACCGTGAACGTTTTATAGGACGTGCTAATATTATCCATGCCAAAAAGGTCATAGGTGCAGTCAAATGTGGCCTGGCATACACAGTAGATACCCTCAATGAAATGACACCGAGTTCTTCACATACAGACTTGGGAGCTGTTCGGCTATAATTAAATCTGGCCCCAGGGTCCAGGTGAGTGAAATGTGCCAGATACGAAGGACAACATTAAAAGGAATTAAATGTGCATGTGTTTTGAAAGCGGAACTTTTGAAGTGAAATCCTTAAAATTTCATCTGAATTTTTGCTTCAAATAAGCAATCCCCCAATACAAGCCAAGCTGTTAGAACACAATTTGTTATAGTGCGAGTCCGTATATTGTCATGTGCACTGGATACCCCTCCATCTTCTAGCACAGACTGGCTGACTTCCTATCTATACACACACTAGCATTCAGGAAATTGTCTATTCAGCACCAAAAGCTACAAGGGACATTGCCAATGAGCTTGGAGGCTGGAGGCTGGTAACCATTTGTATTTCATAGGCCCATTATAACTTCGCATCTCATAATATGGACCCAAAGCATTGCATTATAACAGGGTCAAAATGTACTTCGAAAGTAGTATGAAAGCATAATAGTGTTACATTCTACAGACTGGGAGTTAAACATAGGATCTATTTTTTCTGATTGGTGATGTAGATGGAATTGAACTCCTGGAGGTGCAGTGGAGAGGCTTCCTCCGGCCCGTTTGCAAAGTCCGGGATAAAGATATCAGGTGAATGTTTGGCAAACATGGGAAGGGAGGTTCTCCAGCCTACACTAACCTGTTGTTGAGCACCCTGAAGGTACGGGCGACTTCACACTGGCCACATCTATTTGCCAAGTCCTCTCACACAAGGACCTGCCTGGATTGAGCAGCTGGTGCTGAGTAAGCATGGTATACAGCATTGGTCTTGGATGTCGAGAACATGAAAGTGGTTGGCACATCACAAGCTGTCCAGAGCACTGATGATGATAGCCCAGCCAGCCTGGCACAGGACTTGGAAGGGCAGACTAGTCACTGGAGTCAAGCACTCTTCTCACTCAGCTCCTGTTAACTCTGCAAACCAAAGCCCTAACTGGTCCTAACTGAATAAGCTGGAAAGTTTACCAGACATTGCTCTCAATAGCAAACTATGCCA
This sequence comes from Hydrolagus colliei, assembly GCA_035084275.1. Classification (NCBI taxonomy): domain Eukaryota; kingdom Metazoa; phylum Chordata; class Chondrichthyes; order Chimaeriformes; family Chimaeridae; genus Hydrolagus; species Hydrolagus colliei. The sequence continues at coordinate 26,528,876 of CM068742.1, read as the reverse complement.
TTTCACCTGTACCTCAATGCACATCTAGGGTCCCCAAACCTTGACTCTTGCCAACCTGTGCCTAATACTCTCTGGAATTAAGTAAGCAGGATGTGCCCCTCCAGAAAGAGAGTACTGATTGCATTCCAATATATACCACTGGAATTTCCATGTACATGTCTACAACTCTTGTTTCCCTCCATCAAATGAAATACACTGTAAAATCCCTCTTCCCCCTTGCTTGATGCTCAGTGCTCCAAGTTGCCTTCATGTATGAAGCGAATTGTATAAATGGAAGTTGTTATTTTTATTTTCACCTTCACAACAAAGGTTTACCCAAATTTTAGAAATATACAGTCAAGACTTTCTGAAGTACTAAATGATAAGAGAGAAAATAGGCACTGTTTCAGGTATTTATTTTCCACACTTTCAGTGAAGTCTATTTGTACAGGCACCTCACACTGATAGTTAAAGCAAAGATAGTTAGACACTCAAACTGATCCCATATTGAGCACATTAAGAACATTGGTTGTGCTCCTGGCTTTAAACTTATGCTTTGGATTAGCATTAATTAACGCTGAAGGAATAATCTTTGGTCTGTGCATTTGTTCCCAGCATTGTCATCTGCATAGCATGGTCCCAATTACTTGGCTTGGTGTTTCTTTACAATGTCAATGTATTCTTGAACATCACTTGGGGATCCCAGTACGATTGGGACCCGCTGGTGAATGTTGCTTGGAACAACGTCGAGCACTGGTTCAGTACCTGTTGTGGCCATGCCTCCGGCTTGCTCCATAATGTATGCCAAGGGATTGCACTCATATAGGAGTCGGAGCTAAAAGGAGACAAACTGAGATCAGCCTTACATGTAAATCTTCGCACCAATCTCCTTTTTTAAGTCAGGCTATGCTGGGATACAATTCTAAAAACATAGATTCATAGAATTTTACAGCACAAAAGGAGGCCATTCGACCCATCTAGTCTGTGCCGGCTCTTTGAAAAGAGCGATTCAATCTCACTGCCCTGCCTGCTCCCCATAGCCTAATAGACCTGTTCTCCCTAAATAAAGATCTAATTCTCTTTTAAAAGTTGTTATCGAATCAGCCTCCACCACCTTTTCAGGCAATGCATTCCAGATTCGAACAACTCGCGGAGTGAAAAAATTTATCATCAGCTCCCCTCTACTTCGCTTTGAAACTATTTTAAATCTGTGACCACGAGTCACAGATTCGCCCACGAGTGGAAATAGTTTTTCTCTATTTGCCCTTTCGAAACCCCTCATGATCTTATACACCTCTATTAGGTCTCCCCTCAATCTTCTCTGTTCCAGAGAGAATAACCCTAGCCTATCTAGCCTCTCCTCATAGCTGAAGTCCCTCAATCCTGGCACCATCCTAGTAAATCTTCTTTGTACCCTTTCCAATGTCTTCACATCCTTTCTATAGTGTGGTGACCAGAATTGTACACAGTACTCCAGCTGAGGCCTCACCAAAGTTTTATAGAGGTTAGTCAGCACTTCCTGACTTTTGTACTCTATACCCCTATTTATAAAGCCTAATATCCCATATGCCTTCTTAACAGCCTTGTCTACCTGTCCTGCCACCTTAAACGAGTCACTAACACAAATCCCCAGGTCTCTCTGTTCCTTCACACCATTTAAAATTGTACTATCTAGCCTATATTGCCTCCCTTCATTTCTTCTCCCAAAATGCATCACCTCACACTTCTCTGCATTAAACTTCATCTGCCATGTGTCTGCCCACTTTACCAATTTATCTATATCTTCTTGCAGATAGTTACTATCCTCCTCACTATTTACTATTCTCCCTAACTTAGTGTCATCTGCAAACTTGGAAATTGTACTCCGTACACCCAAGTCCAGATCATTGATGTAGATTACAAAGAGCAATGGTCCCAAAACCGATCCCTGTGGCACACCACTGCTCACTTCCTTCCAGTCTGAAAAACAGCCGCTCACTACAACTCTCTGCTTTCTGTCTCGCAGCCAATTGTGGATCCACTCTGCCACTGTCCCTTTTACGCCGTGGGCCTTTAATTTCATAATAAGTCTCTCATGTGGCACTTTGTCAAATGCCTTTTGAAAGTCCATGTAAACTACATCAACTGCGCTACCATTATCCACCCATTCTGTGACCTCATTAAAAAATTCTATCAGATTTGTAAGGCAAGATTTGCCTTTTACAAATCCATGTTGACTGTCCTTTATTAGCCTATATCTTTCTAAGTGAAGATCTATCTTGTCCCTGATTATGGACTCTAGAAGTTTGCCCACTACCGACGTTAAACTGACTGGTCTGTAGTTACCAGGCTTGTCCTTCTGCCCCTTTTTATACAAGGGAGTAACATTAGCTATCCTCCAGTCCTCTGGCACGACCCCTGTGTCCAAGGAAGATTGAAAGATCGTGGCCAGAGTCCCTGCTATTTGCTCCCGTGCCTCCCTTAGTAACCTAGGGTGCATCCCATCCAGACCGGATGACTTATCCGCCTTGAGCGACGTCAACCTTTTTAGAACTTCCTCTCTGGTTATAATTATTCTATCCATTTCTCCTACCCTCTCCTCCAATACTACGGCATTGGCTGTATCCTTTTCTTTTGTGAAGGCAGAGGCGAAGTACTCATTCAGTACATCAGCCATGCCCTCTGCCTCCACAATGAGATTTCCTCCTAGGTCCCTAATTGGCCCCACCCTCTCCTTGACCAACCTTTTACTCTTAATATGTTGGTAAAAAACCTTAGGGTTCCCCTTAATCTTACTCGCTAATTGTTTCTCATGCAGTCTCTTTGCCCCTCTAACTTCCTTTTTTAGTTCTATCCTACACTTCCTATATTCTGCTTGGTTCCCTTCTGAATTTTGAGCCTGACACTTATCATAAGCCTCCTTTTTTTGGTTTATTTTGGCCCCGATTTCCTTAGTCATCCAGGGAGGTTTGGATGCCTTACATTTCACCTTTGTGGGGATGCTTTTGACCTGTGCCTGAACTATCTCCTCTTTGAACACTGCCCACTGCTCGTTAGTTGTCTTACCTGCCAATTTTTCTTTCCAATCCACCTTGGCTAGGTCCCACCTCAACTCATTGAAATTAGCCCTGTATTCCTGTATTCTGTATGACTGTATTCCTTTTGTATAATTTCTTTCTTTCTATCAATGTAATTTTGTTGTTGTTGTTGTTGTTTTGTGAGCCTTGATGGTTAATTGCTGGCTGTATATTTTACCTTCAAGGTTACCAGACTGCAACCTCATCCCATCTTTCCTCGCATGTATATAAATGTGGACTAAACACTATCTAACATACATCCCCCATCCTCCCTCCACCTTTAAGCCTATATTAAGACTTACCTCTTCAACTATGCTTTTGGTCATCTCCCTCCCTCCACCCCAAACGGCTGTGTGAAGTGCTCCAAAACATCCTCCCAATGAGGAAAGAACACTATAAATTGCATTGTATGATCTGTTAACATGAGCATTTCATTCATATATTCTTACCTTTCCTTTTGGGTTTTTCTCATTAGCAGGGTACATGAAGATGCCACCGTACACCAAAGTCCGATGCACATCAGCAACCATTGATCCAACATACCGGGCACCATAGGGGGAGCTATTATTCTGCAGGTTAAAGATAAATAGATTCATATTCCTGAAAATAGGAAGCTCTTCAATCTCTGTAAACTAAACCCTTGGGTTAATGTTATTCCAATGTGTGAGCAGTGGCAGGAGGAAATTTTGAACTTTATTTGCATGGGGTCGGGATCGGGGAGGGTAGAGGGAAAGGAGAGGATTTGGGGTGACCAATGGGACTGTCAAAGAGGAGGGTCTTGAGGCGGGAGGGGAAGCTTGGGAGGGGGCAAGGTGGAGGGACAGTGGGATGGAATTCCAGAGGTTAGGGGCAGAGTGGCTGAAGGCTTACCCACCGATGGTGGGGGACGGGGGACGTAGAACAGGCCGGAGCCTGCTGAGCAGAGGGGGCAGATAGGTTGGTAGGAGGTTAGGAGGTCGCAGATGTAGGGTGGGGCGATACCAAGGAGGGCTTTGAAGGTGAGGACCAGGATCTTGGATTGAATCCTCTGGGTGATGGGGAGCCAGTGGAGTCGGGCGAGAATGGGGAAAGTGGGAGTCACAGAGGTTGGAACGGTAGAGGACATGGGCCGCAGAGTTCTGGATGATGTGCAGCTTAAGGAGGGAGGAATTGGGAAGGCCGACAAGCAGGGTGTTGGCGTAGTTGAACCTGGATGTAATGAAGGCATGAATGAGAGTTTCAGCGGCCTGAGGGGTTAGACAGTGGGCAGAGTTGGGCGGATGTGAGGGAAAGCAGAGTGGGTCATGGCTTGCATATGGGGGAGGACAGACAGTTGAGGACCAAACAAGACACCTAGCTGACTGGCTTGGTGAAGTGGAGTGTGCAACCATGAGGGTTGACGCTGCCAGTGCCTGAAGACTGGAGTGTTAAGACCCCTAGAGGAGAAAGCACTTGTATTCCTTAAATAAGAGATACTATAAAGAATTACACAAAACAAATGATGTTTACAGATTTTTGCAATATTCACCGTTCAGATAATAATACCAGAATTTTGAAGAAAAGCCCAAATGGCCCTTATAATAAATATCAAGAAAGTCTCCAGCCCCATGTCGTTAACTTACCTTGGGGAATTTCTTATTCTGCAGATACTCTGTGACTGCAGGATCAAAGTACTTTGCATAACCTTCATTAAGACTGTAGATGTTTCCCTTCTGCTTAATCTTTATGTCTTTGTTCACCAAGATGAATTCCCCAATGGCCTAAAAATACACAGATTTAACAAGAATACATCAACATCTGAGAAACTGCACACTTTAATTTCTTTAATTTTCTCCCCTCCTGTATGCTAACAATAGCTTCTGGACACACTAGTCTCCCAAAGTCCTCTCTCCCCTCCTCGGGAGGATAGTTACTGGTTGATCACTGAAGAGTAGAGGAGTGAAAAGGTAGATGAGGCCTTAAGCAGAGGATTTTCTATGTGAGACATACCTTAGATTTATACAGCATAGTTATACAGCCATTCAATCCATTGTGTTCATGCCAGCTCTTTAAAAAGAACCGTCCAAATCAATCCCACTCCCCACCCCACTTTCTTCCTAAACTTGTTCTCCTCAAATAACTATCTACTTTTCTCTTAAAAGTTGTTATTGAATCGGCTTCTACCACCCTTCCAAGCAATGCATTCTATATTTGAACAAATCGTAAAAAAAACGGTGTGAAAACCATTCTCCTCCCCTCTGTTTCTATTAACAACTATTTTAAATTGGTGCTCTTGGGTTACCGACCCACCCACCATTGGAAATAGTGTCTACCTTTAGCTGTGAAGGAGAAGGGAGAGATAGGATCAAAGATTATAGGGGGGGTGGGGTGGGTCGCGGGGTGTCATGAGTGAGAGCTAATGAGGGGGTAGTGGTGGACTGCATGTAGTTGAATGGATCCCCTTGATTTTGGATTTGAGGCACCCCAGCATCATCTCACAGTTAGAATTGGGAGGAGAGGATGGGCAAGGCATGGGTAGATGGATGGAGGAGACAATTAGTGGTGGAGTCAAGGATGGAGTAGAGGGATTTGTGGAGAAAAAAGAGCAAAGAAGCCAATGGTCACATATTAAATATATTTAGTATCCTGGCTTTAAAGCAGTCAAGTAAACAAACATTTGTAAGAACTTACTGGATCCAGCATGAAGCAGTTCACCCCAGTTCCTGATGACAATACCAGCATTGTGGCACTACCATACAAGGCATAGCCAGCCGCTACAATGTTACGGCCCGACTGCAAGGCATCCTTTTCGCTTGGTGTGTTCGTTGAAGTCTTAATACAGAGTGGAAGTCAAAATTAATTACTGAGTGCTTATTCATTGGAAAGAAGATCAAACAGAAAGTTCGCATTTGCATAAAACTTAGTTCATATCCATTTAGGATGGATTTTTCTAGTAACCAATTTTACACAGACAGCTATGTTGTTCTTTAGTGATCTTGTTTTACATGAGGAAGATGCGAAAAGAGGTTATAGGAGGTGGGATTATAAAGGGTGAAGGCTCCTGTGGAGTATAAACACTGGGACAAGTTAGAGGTAATGGCCTATTCCATGCTGTAACAGTATATGTAATTCTGAAAGAGGATTGAAAAGCTAAATTTCCTCATTGCAAGAGCCATAAGAAAATACAACAGAAAGTCAGGGACATTCTTTAGGATAGAAATACTATATAAAGATTATCGTATTACGATAATTGAATATTCTAAAAATGTATATGTCCTCCATGATAATAAATAAATGGGGTAACAAGCAACAGACCAGAATCAATAAATAAAGCAACTTATTTAGGAAATTCTATATTGCTACTTTTTAAAATATGATCTTTTAATATTTATCACACTAGTTTATCCATGGCATGAATCAATCTTCTGGGATTATTTTGTAACACATATTTTTCACTGATGAATTTTAGCACAGTTTCTCATTGAAACAAACCTAGAGGATTATGAGATGAATTCACTTACACAAAATTGGCAACAATCCCAAAATTTTCAACTAAAGAAATAACATTGTTACCAACAGTTAAAAAATGCCTCATAGTTCCCAATCAATTACCCAAAGAGAAGACAGTTCAAATCTAGAGAACAACACATTTAGTACCAACTAATGTTCTATCTTGATGGGCACCTAAATGATTTAAATTAAATGATTATTTTAATTTGTTGCTATCTTACCTTTTGATAGATGGCGAATATTGTCCCTATGGAAGCAAGACAATCAATGTTTGAAGACCCATCTAGTGGATCAAAGCAGACAACATACTTTCCCTGGAAACAAAAAACAGCGTTGCCAATATAACCAAGGGTAGATTTCAAACATTTCAGTAACATAAATATGAAGATTGGCCAGAGAAGTGGTTCCTTGTTCTTAGTATCAAAAATAAAATTAACAGTGAAGATTAAAGGTGAAATAGCTGAAATGATAAATTAATAGTTTCTAGAGAAGATATTGCTAACTTGCAATAAAATGTTTGTGGTAGACCCATTATCTTACACATGTAAGTCTGGCATACACTCTCGGCTTTGAGTCAGAGGGCTTTGGGTTCAAACCCCACATGAACACTTGGAATTACAAGGTCCAAAGTGACACTCAAATGCAGTGCTAGGGATGTGCTGCATCCTCAGAGGTGCCATCCTTCGGATGAGATGTTAAACTGAAGTCCCACCTGTCTGTTTATTTAGACGTTAAAAATCTCATGGCATTATAAAATTGGTCACTCACTCTATGACTGCTTGTGGGACATTGTTGTGCACAACTGGCTGCCCTGTTTCGCCCACAGAATACACAGTCAATCCATTTTACAGTATAACCTGTGAAGTACTTTGAGATATCTCAATGACAAAGGCAGTGTATTAACTGCAAGGATTGATATTATTATTATGATTATGACAAATTTGAAATTACTATGGCAAAGGTACCTAATGCCTTTGGGGATTTAGCATTAAGAGATCTTGGGCTTCCTTGGTTTAAGATCACATTGCACTATTTGAAAAGAGAAGGGAGTTTTCTGGCCCTGGTCAACAATCCTCAATTAAAATTAACTGCTAAAATATACACTCACTATACACAAAATGCTTTGAGACATCGCAATGACATGATAAAGCAAATTCAAGGATTAGTATTACAGTAGCCCTCGCTACTCGCGGGACAGCTCGGGAGACGTTTAAGCGAGGCTCCCGTTTAGGCGATGCCAAGCAGCAGACGCATTATTTACCCAACACAAAGCTCAGTACGTGGGCACATGCATTCTACACACACCAGAATCATAACACAACACGAACAAACACGGGTAAATCACGAAAGAATCAACAATGTTATTTTTTCAGTATTAAAAAAACAAACCTTCTACTGTTATTCCTTCTTTAAAGCAACACAGCGATGTCCCTCCCTGTGGCTGTTTCTTCCCGCGCGTGCTCTCTCCCTCTCTCTCTCATGACACGAGGTTAACTTTCTGTTGTAGTGTGTGTATGCATGCTGACATACAGTGTGTGTACCGCTAGCTAGCGCTGCTGGCAGAATGAACGTACGATCTTTGCACGACATGGATAGCCACTTTGCATACTGCAAAGTGTACATTGTACATAGTATGGCTGGCTGGCTGCGCTGTACATAGTCCCTGCACATGTACGTATGGCCAATAAGGTGTTACATGGAAGAAATATGTTATGGCACGCGAGAATATCGGTGGCTGAAAATCTGTGTTGAGAAAAAATGTCCTGTCAAAGCGATGTGCAGTCTCGCTTATCTGATGCAAATAACACGCATAAAAACAATCACTCGCTGTTTCGTCCCAATCAAGTGATGATCCCGCTTAAGCGGTTCCCGATTACGCGATGGCGCCTGTATTATATTATTATCATCCCAAACTGAAATGACAGACTATGATAGATGGTGTAATCAGTAAAGCAAGTATTTCTTTGTCAACATAAATATATTCTTTAAATACAGAAGAGTAAAGCAGTATAGTACACACATCCAATAATGTCCATTCCCCCAGTCTTTTATGTTTTAACTTCTAAATGAAAACGTCATTGTTACACTACATAAGAAGAATCCTGGGTTAACTGACCTGTTGGTCTGGATCTACAATGATGGCATTCTTTTCTTCTTCAGAGACAAGAACACATGTACTGAAGGAGGATTTCAACATGTTGACAACCAAGTCATTGGAAAGTATATCCAACTTCTTTACTTGATCTCCAGTCACATTAACACCTCCAGCAATCCCATAACTAGAAAAAGTATTTACAGGTGAGCATTGCTGTTCAGATTCTACATAGACAAATTATAGTAATAGAATATATAAGAGAATAATAACCTTGCATTTGGTATAGAGCTTTATCACATCATTGAAATGTCTCAAAGCTGTTCACGGAATATATTTTAACGTGAATTGACTAAATGTTTTGTGGGCAAAGCCTTTGGGTCAAGTTAATGCTTAAACCCTCGCTAACTTCATATTTTGTGGGCGTAAAGCGGCAACCAATTGCACACAGGGATTATTAATTACAGAAAGTGATTTGCCAATTAGCTAACAATAGGGTTCCTATTTACTGCTAGTTAAACAGAGAAGTGTGGAAAGTAAGGAAACTTTCAATGTTACACCCTGCCGTCAATCAAACCCAGGCCCGCTGGCTTGTGAGGAGAGTGCTCTAATCACTACGCTACAGGACTCTTCATGAATTGCTTGCAGACAAGATACAGACTTAACATTATGATTCTATTACACAGTATATTCCCAGTACCTTTAGGACACACAGCTACCAGCTGTACTTCTGGAGATCTTCATATCAAAACTGAAATTGTATTACAAATGAGCTGTACATATGGTATAAAAAATGTTCTTCAGATGACACCCATATGTTCTCCTTGCACAAGTTTTTAAAGTTGTTTCACTGAATAAATTTAATAGTAATAATCCTTGCACTTGATAAAGCGCTTTATCACATATTCAAGGCATCTCAAAGACTTCACAAAATATACTGTAAAGTGAAATTACTTTATATTGTGTGGGCGGAACTTAATCTCAGGAGTTCCTGAGATTGTAAAATTGGGTCAGATGCCAATCATTCAGCCCATCCTGTCTCACCTTTCTAGAATATCCATCCTCCATCACAATATTAAGTTTTTTTTAAAAAAATACTTGACAACTGCCTTTTCAAACAACGGAATTTCTTAATATTTTAACAAAAACACGGTTATATCTGTATGGTTACAATTACAGTATTTCAACAAAAACATTTGTTAAAGGTTTCACAATGTCTGGTTAACCACGGGTTAAACCACGAAGACCTTGAAGTCGGTAAATAATTAAATGTTTTGCAAATATTTTCCCTTTTCAGTGAAACAGTTCAAAGTTCCTGTTGCTAGATGGGGTAGAGCAAATCCGCGGTGTAAAATGCTGTAAACTAAAAGATCATTTTGTAGCCACATCTTTCAGATTAAATCAATAATATAATAATCTTTGCATTTGATACAGTGCTTTCCTCATCTTCTAGATATCCCAAAGTCTTCACAAAATATATTGTGAAGTGAATTGACTGTATGTTTGTGGGCGAAACGCGGCAACCAATTGTGCACAGTAGTATCCCACAAAAAGTTGTGGATTGAAATGACCAATTTATTATTGTCTCTTTTGAGAGATTATTATTAAGCGTGTGGCGTATGGAAACTTGCCCAAGCTTTCACCCTGCATGGAATCAAACCCAGGTCTCTCGCTTGTAAGGTGAGTGTTGTAACCACTGAGCTACAGGACTTCACAATCAGTGTAGGTTCTACATCAACATAGATTCTACATCAAATGCAATTTTTTTGTGATCTCTACTGGTTGGTGTATGGTTGTGGGTAGCAGCAGAGTGCAAGATTGGGCTATGTCATAATGCTCTTGCAATCAAATAGCCTGTTTACACTACCTGCCAAAGATCACGCATAAATAATACTGTAGCTACATAAATGGGATATTGGAAGGCGACTGAAACAGATGGGACCGTACCTTAGTAACAACAACTTGCACTTATATAGCACCCTCCATGCCAGGCAGCATCTCTGAGTATATTTTTAATATATCTATATAAATATATATACAGTGCAGTATTTAGTAGGAGAGTCAAATATCTTCAGGATAGGAGTAGGAAAGGTCACACTGAGCAATTTGTCTTTCACCTTCCGGTAGGGTATTGCTATTTCAGATGTGCTGTACTAAGCAGTTAAGAACACAACAAAACAGGAAACAAGAAAACCAATTCTTATGTGGAAATACTCAGCTAAACATGCCTGTTCCACCGGTTTATTAGATCTTTGTACATCATTTAACCCCAACCACTCACCCTTTCACAAATCATTTTATAATTTCTACTTAAGTGTCTGTCTCTTATTGAGCATCCCTTATTGATTTCACCTCCACTGCTCACTATGGCATATATCTAAATACGTTACAAATGAAATGTTGACAAACTTTTGAACTCTTTCACCTACACAATACGCAGTCACTGCACTTTAAACTAAATTACATGAAGTGTTTTGAGACAAACTTGACGTGAAAGATACATCAAATGCAAGGATTATTGTTAAACCAATGTGTGGCAATGCTGAATTAGTTACACAGCTTCTGGTTTCTGATAACTGAAGAGGCCAGTTAAAGGATCTGCAATCCGAACAAGAAACCCAGTGTAAAGAAATGTAATGTAAGCATGAAGCAGCACTTTCTACTATTCAACCAGTACTGTAATCTACAACTGGATAGACTGAAGACCACACCTCCAAACTGACACCACAACCAAAACAAACAGGCAACACTTGACTTTTTATGCACTTCACATTCAAATGCTCACAAACTGAAATCAGTCAAAGAGAAGTGGGAGGACAAGGCTGTATAAAAGTGAATTTTAAACTGTTTATATAAAAGAGCATTCTCTCATATTTCAGCATCAGGAAATATGTGGATTAAATCTAGCAGATCACATACAATGTATGGATTGAGAAAATCCACATGTAATGTCGATTCAACTGAGTTCTTAGGGCTTCTTGTAATCTGATCCCCTTTCAATATTAGTGTTTAAAGGAGTGCTCAATGCTATGCAGACTAGTCTGCCAGGAAAATGCATTCTTTCAGATTCTGCAAAAGTTTTGTCTTTTTAAAAAAAAGCAAACGAAAATGTGGTTAATTTATGCAAGGTTTGCTAACAAAGTACTATCTGAAATGTGTACCGAAGCCAGATAATACAAGGGAGGTGGTTTAAGCAATAACTTAACCCAAAAGTTTCACGCACTTTACATTATACTGTGAAGCACTTTGAGATGTCTAAGTGACGTGATGAGATGCTATATCAAATGCAGAGATTATTATATATTATTATTATTCCTCGCTCCCATGGTTGTTTTCAGTATCAGGTAAAGATTACACTTGTAAAACACAGAGAATACCTACAGGTTGGCGATGCCAGCCTTCCTGACTGCAGAGGAGATGGCTTTGATGGCAGTGCTCAGGTTGTTGATGAGCTGATTGAACTCGCCAGTGCCTTTGTATTTCCTGCCTTCCTGCAGCACAAAGCGGGTCAGGGTGATAACATTGGTGTCAAAAGTAGTCTGATCTGTCATGGTGAAGATGATGACCTTCAATCCTATGGGGAGAGAGAGAGAGAGGGAAAGAAAGACTGAAAGAAAGAAAGAGAGACTGCTTAATCTGAAACAAGGAGACAAGCAAACTCTTTCAGGTTGTAAGTACAGTATGTATATAAATCCAGGCACAAACACACCCCCTACGCACAAAATACACTCCAGTTGGGAGGCACCGTTTGTGATTCAGTACTTTTCACCAATCCCCTGCAGAATCCAACCAGGAAAGAGGAGGAAGTACCATTGCACAGCAGCCAAATCAGAATCAGGGGTGTAGCTCCAGAGCCAGAGAGGAAGAGTTAAGCCAGCGTGTTCAAAGTTCATGCAACTGCAGCAATGAACAACTGCGTGGAAAACAAATTTAGATAAGATGTTCTTTTTTTGGTGGGAAAAATAACTTTGCTCATCTGAACACTTTATCCAAATGTAATTTTGCTGTTGTTATTTTGTGCGTGTGTGGCACTGATGATTCCAGTGGGATGTTGTTGTTACCCACGTGTCATTGTACAAATGATGGCCACAGCACTGTTATCTTTTGTTGCCGGGAGTACCATAAACACCAGTGGCTTAAACAGATTTAGACACTAATGCTTTTTCTGCCTTTTGTATTCAGAAATTCGCCAACACATTCGCCTCCATTCGCTGGCTGGATCTCCCACTATATCCTGGGCTACTTTGCATCATGTCTTCCCAGAGGGCATTCATAAAGCAACTACTGTACGTGGAGTCATCTTCATAGCTTCTCAAAACGCTATAAGCTGAGCTTGGAAGTAGGACTAAGTTAAATCATTTCAGCAGCTGGAATCTCTGCTACCCCATCAGGACCTGCCTTCTTGCAAGGTTTCACTACTTTGGTAGACTCCAGCAGTGTGTGGAGAACGCAAAATGAGGAAAAAACAAGAGAATAAATAACTCATATTTAAATAACAGCAGCCTCTAGTTCACATAACACAATCCCAGCCATGTCTCAGGTCTATGATTGAAGTTACAGGAGGGATATGTCCTTTTTAGTTACATTTTGTCTTGTTTGTTACCTGCTAAAAGAAAAGTAATTAATAATAACCCAATCAATAATAATAATAGTGGTATAGAGCCATAACGTCATTGAGACGTCTCAAAGTCTCAAGGTGCTTTGAAGTGTATTGACTGGGTATTTTGTGGGCAGAATGACATCGCTAACTATTATGTAGAGACAGGAAGGAAATAACAGCTCCTGTTATAACAGAAACAGAAATAACAATACATGTGGTACGTAAAAACATCCTTGAAATTTTCTGGGGTCTAATGGGAGAATTTACCCGGTGATATGTGAAGGATTCTGTAATTTGATTTATGAGGAAGATGTACGCTTTTTCAGGTAAGTCCTCCCGACGTGAAAGGTGCTCTATAAATGTAATTTTGTTGTTGTTATTTTGTTATTTTGTTGTGGTTGTAAGTTTTTTTTAAATTAAGTTGAATGTTATTTTGAGGGGTAGCGGGTCTCCTTGGATCAGTTAGTTGGCAAAATGGCACGGCCCATCCGTGGACTGTGTTGTGTTACGCTGACCTCCATCAGGATGGTTGTGGCATAGCGTGATGCAACGTGGTATTGATGTGGTATAGTGTAATATGGCATGGGGAGCCATGGTGTGCTGTAGTATGAGGTGGTGTAGAGCGTAGCATGGTGTGACCCGTCAATGATACGATGTGATAGTTGTACACTATGATGTTATTTGGCGTGACATGCTGTAGTGTGATTTGGCGTGGCACGGTATGATGTGGCTTGGTATAGTGTGATATGACATGATGCACTGTGACATGCCACACCGTGATATACTGTAGCATAGTCTGTTACAGTTTGATGCGGTGTGACGCGGCAATCGCTAGCACCAAGGATTAATCCTTGGTTGAAGGCTTATGTTAGGGTTTGTGGTCAAGGTTAAAGTTAAAGTTATGGGCTTGGGGGTAGCAATTTTTTTCATATTTTCTTCTATTTTCTTGCGATCGGAGTTGTTTGTGTTGATGCATTTTTAAGTTAGAAAAATAGTCTAGTCTGCAGGAGGAAGAAAAGGGGTCATCAAAGTGAGGTAGAGAACACAAAATGGTGCTGATTAAAGCTATTTTAAATAACTCATTTTCAATCATTGTTTATAATTGGGTTGATTAGCAAGGGCACATTACCCTCTAATATTTGCGCGTCACAAGGGTATGGAAAAAAGGAGGACCAATGAGATTAATAATAATAGGTTATAAAAGGTTTACCGTGATTCAATAAACTGATGGACGAAGCATGATGGGTTAAATTACTTTCTTGTGTTCCTGTGTTGTCCTCTAATATGGTGATATGCATCACCACACGCTAAGCTTATGCACTACAATGGACATAGTGGACTTTCTGTTTATGCAATAATATTGAGCCATCACCAGATTCTAACTCTGCATTAGCCTCAAGACATTTCTTAATGAATGGGGGTTATTGTAATGTTGAAAAGGGTTAGGTTGCTTATATGAATTTCCAGTTAGATGGCATTGGAATTATGCTGTGCCCTTTTAAAAGAAAGCACACATAATATCCTTGGGACAAATTAAAGGAAACATTGATCCTATGGTTACTCAGTATAATAGATTACAAAAACTCCCACTATATGTTTCTAAATCTGAGAGTTGTATTAAACTTGTCTCCTTCTACTGCAATGAGATGTTGTCAGATTTTCAAAACTTTAATGACCTCCTGCCAAGTCCTGGAAATGTAGTAAATGCTGTTGAACTGCAAAAACAGAGCACTTTAATACAACACCACCAAAATATGTGTGTTGTTTAAATATAACAATATACTGATATGGTTAGATCTCATGTAAACCCAGTCAAAGTAAACAAAAAAACGAGGTCGGTTTTCCATGTGCAAGAAAATTCACAAACATTTGGGCAATCTGTGCATATCAGAATCAGATCTTTAAAACAAACAAATTATAGAGAATGATCCCTTTTCCATGAAAGATACCATCTCATTCATTGTTCCCCAGAGTGTTCCAGAAACTGTTATGGATTGAGTGACCACATTTTGGGGGGGGATTTTTTTTAGAGCTAATTATACCGGTGGAGTCCTGTAGCTCAGTGGTTAGAGGCCTCACCTTACAAGTGAGAGACGTGGGTTTGATTCTTGGCAGGTCAGGGCGAAACCTTGGACAAGTTTCCTTACTCCACCCACTTGATAATAATCCCTAAATAAAACACAATAATAAATTGGTCATTTCAATCCACGACTGTGCGCAATTGGCTGCTGCGTTTCGTCCACAAATATTACAGTCAATTCACTTTACAGTATATTCTGTGAAGCGCTTTGAGATGTCTAGAGACATTAAAAGCTCTATATGAAATGCAAAAATTATCAAATGCAAGGATTATTATTACCAGGAAAGGCGATCCGCAAATCAACTACTAACTAAGTTCCTGCTTAATGTTAGGTAAACAGAGGGGTGTGAAGTGAGGAGACTTGCACAACCTTTTGCCCTGCCGACCTCGACTGGTTCAGGTATTATCTCTCACACCGCAAGATCAATGCCCTCCTGATTAGCTTGCGTCAGTACTTCCGCACCTTAGGCATATTGGCACCATTAGCATCCACGGATGTACATCCACCCAACCAAGCACCAAGCCAGTCAGGAACCTGGGCATCTTGTTCCACCCTCATTTGTCCTTTCTCCCCCATATCCATTCAATGACCAGCACTGCCTTCCACCACCTCCACAACATTGCCCGACTCCGCTACTGCCTCAACCCTCAGGTTGCCGAAACCCTCACACATGCATATGTCACCTCAAGGCTCAACTACGAAACTCCCTCCTTGTCAGCCTCTCCAACTCTTCCTTCCACAAGCTGCAGATCATCCAAAACTTTGCAGCTCGTGACCTCCCCTGCACCAGGCTCCATGACCCCACCAACCCCACCCTCGCCCTGCACCACTGGCTCCTCATTCCTCAGAATTAAAGTACCTCATCTCCAGTTTCAAGACACTCCACATCCTTGCCACCCACTTTTCTGACCTGCTGACCCCCTGTCAACCTGACTGCTCCCTCTGCTCAGCAGGCTCCGGACTGATCCATGTTTCCTGCCTGACCTGCCCTACCATCGGCTGCCAGACTTTCAACTTCTCTGCCCCACTCTTTCGAACTCCATCTCAAAATCCTTTCACCTTGTTCCCTCCCTTGCCTCCTTCAAGGCCCGAATCAAGATCCTCCTTTTTGACCCTGCCTTTAGCTGCCCCTCTATCACTCTGCTCTCCCTCATTCCAACCCTGCCCCTCCACTTGCTCAGGTCCTGATCCTTGACTATTCAGTACCTTGGGACCTCCCAACTTGAAAAGGCGCTCTAAAAATATAATTTTTATGTTATTGTTGTTGCCAGGAGTCAAACCCAGGTCCTCTCGTTTGCAAGGCAAGTGATCTAATCACTGAGCTAAAGGACTCCTCAAATAAAGCATTTCACAGGCTATACAAATGTTTTTGATATACTGTACTATAAAGTGTAATGATGTGTATTTTGTGGGTGAATGTCTAAACTAAGTCTCCAGTCCTCCAATTGATACTAATCCTTTCATTTGATGTAGCGCTTTTAGATGTTCTCCCAACATGAAAGATGCTCTACAAATGTAATTTTTTTGTTGTGTTAAATAATGATTGGTGGGTTGTACAAAACATTTGTACAACATACAAAACAAAGAGAATTGACACCCAACAAAAGAAATGTGAAATCATCAATTATTTTACTTCCATTGTATCTTAGTAGAATTAATGTAAAACTTTTTTTTCCTTGTTTGAAAATAACAAACTGCTTTTCTCCACCGGTTAGATAATCTTTCCTGCTATCTTATCTGAATGGCCTTGATATGTTTTTCTAGGGGTAAATATGAGACACATTTTGTTTGGGGTCTAAGTGCATCCATTCTGTGATGATGAGATCTTTCCTAGCATCGGTAAGAGAATTAATATTTTCAGGGTATAAAACTGGCATATTAAAGTCCAAAATATGCTAGATCTACTTCAATACAGAATCTGAGGTTTGCAAATCATTAACAATAATAATTAAATAAGAATCCTTACATTTGATATAGCGCTTTTCACATCTTCTAGACGTCTCAAAATGCTTCACAGTAAAGTGAATTAATGTAAAGTGATGTAAAGTGAATTGACTGTATATTTGTGGGCGAAACGCAGCACCCAATTGTGCACAGCAGTGTCGCACAAACAGTTGTGGCTTGAAATGATCAATTTATTATAGTTTTTTTTGGACAGATTATTATTAGGCGTGTGCAGTAAGGAAACTTGCTCAAGGTTTCGGCCTGACCTGGCTGGATTCAAAACACAGGTCTCACACTTGTAAGGCAAGTGCTCTAACCACTGACTTACAGGACTCCACAGGACTTCTGAAGTTACCAATATTACGTCAGGCTGAACCACATTCCGACACAAATGAAACAATGGAATTGCCACGAGTTGGCAGAAATTCTAATGGATTCCTTATTAAGAAATAGAAAGGAAAAGTCATATTTTCGACCCAGTGTTTGCATTTGTGGAGTTTTGTAGCTTAGTGGTTAGAGCATTCGCTTCGCAAGTGTGAGGAATTGGGAATTGATTCCCTGGCAGGGCAAAATGTTGGACACGTTTCTTTAGTCCACACCTCTCTTTTCACCTTGCAGTAACTAGGAACCCGGTTGTTAGTCGATTGTCAGATCACTTTTCTGGTGGTAATAATTCCTTAATAATAATAATCATGTGGTCACTCAATTCACAACTGTTGTGGGATACTGCTGTGCACAATTGCCTGCAGTGTTTTGCCCGGAAAATACAGTTAATTCACTTTAGAGTATATTCTGTGAAGTGCTTTAAGACCTCTGGAAGTAATAGTGCTCTATATCAACTGCAAAGTTTATTTTATATTATTATTTGACAACAACAGAAAGTGAATTAATACAAAGTGAGAAAGATCAAAAAGAGCATCATACCTAGAATAATAGCAAGGCTGGTATCTGACTAAAAAGACAAGTTTACAAAGAAAACATAGCTGTACACAATACAAATACAATAAAAATTTAGAAAGTGATTTTCATGCTGGGAGGAAATTATCCTATCTTAATCTATCATGTTGCAAACTCTTTTGCCTTGTAGGATGTGTTATAGTATTCTGTTCTAGTAGCTGTCAGAAGAATAAAAAAATGTTAGTAAGCATTGTAAAAGATGCTTTGGTAAATATAGCCCTTTTTAAATGAGTATAATATGTGGCTCGAGCCCTGGTATCATTGCCTCGGACACACACATCACGTCAGATTTTGGACCTTGGACTCATTACACACGTACACAGACTGTACAATGTAGAAATAACGCATTGCTACACTGATGTATTCTTTTGCTTGGTGACAAACAGTGTAGATCAAAGGCAATTGCTGATGCCAGTATATCAGTACCTGGAGCTCAACAGCAGACCATCTCAGAAGTAACTACATCATCGCTTTATCTTTCTGTGGAGTTAGCGCTGAAACAGATTTACTGTTTCAGCACTAACTCCACATAACATAAAATAATCTTTAATTATCAGATTTAGTTCTCGAGAGCACCTGACTGCTGGAATTGATGTAAATTGGATGGAGATCTCCTTTGGCAAATATCTAAGGTTATCATTAAGTGTTATCACAAGTAGAGGTTACAAGAGATTTAGCCTAATCTGTGGTGCACGTAACCTCATACAACATGAATGGTCGGTCATTCTCCAGTGAAATGCATAACAATTCAATGTCAATTTTCCATTGGAAATCAGTTTAAAATTATGTGAATTTAATCGTTGTGACCCATTCTGCATTTAAATATCCACATGCACTCCAATAATTGAACTTGAGGGTGTTTTAAGCAAATCCTTTATACTTGCATAACATATTTGTAAAACCAAATCTTTTTGGACAAACACTGCACTCACTGTATGATAACCAGCAGGACTTCTCTGAATATTGCAACCACTTTTAAAAATCTGGTGATCTGAAGGAACTTGCAGTGTTATAAAGTCTTATCACATTTTTTTTCAGTAATTACTTTCAAGTTTAGTGTCTGAAGGCAGGAATCCACCCATCCATGAGCAGTACTGATTAATAACTCACAAGATGTTTTCCAGTATTTTTACGAGATTGTTCCTTTGTGTTAGAGATTATTTCAATATTCCCCAGAGGGTGATTCTTCTCAAAGACCATGTAACAGATTTTTTTCCCTATTCCCCTCAAAATTAATGGTGTAATTATGCTAACATTAAATATTAAACCATATAAGGCTGAGCCTGGGATTATGCTGCGTGTGGTGTGTGTGTGTGTGTCTGTGTGTGTGTGTTTGTGAGTGGTGCAGATTGTAGCGAAGGAAGTCTGTGGGAGCAAACCGTAAAGCCATTTCCAACAATCCATCTCTGAAATCTCCATGTGTGGGTGGGATGCATGGAATTCTTAATGTGGTTTGGATATTCTTAAGCATGGAGATGAGCTTCTGTAATGTGACCAATGAAAAAAACAAAAGAAAATGTGAAGCAGATAATAGCCAATCAAACTCCATCGGTCTCTAATTCTGCCTGATGTCTCATCGTTTAAGCTACCATATATTCCGCCCATTGTATCTGCCCCAACACCCTCAGAGATCCTCATTCAGTCTCACAAACCTTCCTTTTCACATATCCCTTTGTACACATATTTTCAAATATGGGACCAATTCCTTTTAAAAGCTTTTATGGTTTGTGCTTCGACTGTGATTTTTGGCATGGCATTCCATTTCCCAACAATCTTTTTGTGCAACTAAAATTCTCCTCGCTTCTCCCTTAGATATTTGATAATAAACGTAAATTCAATGACTCACCGACGAGTGAAAATAATTTCTTGTTAAAACCTCTCATATTTTGAACACTTCTAGCACGGCTCCTTTGAACGTTTGTTCAAATGAAAACAACCACCATTTTTGTAGTTTCTCTCTATAACTAAAATCTCTCACCCCGAATACGGTTGAAGATGTGCTTATTTAGAAAGCTCTAATGCCTATGGGTACTCAAAGCATAAAGTCATTCACTTTACAAAATATATGCTTCAATGTAATGGTCTGTTTCACACACAGAAAACACAGACCATGGAATTAACTCATACTGGAGCAAATTGGCTCTTAACCTGATATTTTTCCATCAGTCATGAGATATATGAGAATATCATTTTTGTTGCTGTGAGATTTGTTTTCTGGACAGAACTGAGAAAAGTGATGTATTTAATTCTATCAATGTGTAGCATTTACTGCTTGTTATCTTGAGGTCATTTGCAGCCGCAGGCCATCATTGGAATCCAACAGGTAATTTAGCTTATTCAGCATTAAGCAAATGTGTTTCACAACTGGTAAATAGACCGAAAATGTAGTTTTACAGTCAAGAGCACTTCTTGATCTTTGGACTGTATGTGCACCTTTCACTAAGTAAACTTTGAAACAACGCTAAGAAAGTTGTAGTTAAGAAACTGCTCCTTATTGTCTTTTTTTTTACTTAACTATATTCAGTTTACAGTGAACATAACATTTTCTAATACACTATTTCCTAACTGGTTGATACAACTTCAATACCACTCTAAAGACACAAAATAGGAGTTAAAAGCAAGTTTTAAAACTATATACTGAGCTCATGTATTGCATTGGAGATATGTTACTAATTGAACAAAATGATTATTTTATCACAGTTAAGTACAGATCCTCAGATGTTGTGATAACGCTTCTAGAATCTGCAGAATTGAATAATTTCGTAGCAGATTAACAGGTACACGGTGAAAATTATCATGAGTAAACATAAGCATTTCAAATATGCTAAAATTCATGGACAATTAAGATCAAAACAATAGATGAAAGTAAATAGGAAATTAAAAGATTAATTCAAATACATGGCTCACCTGATTTAATTCCACCACTTATCAACAATAATAGCAACAACATCAAAATTACACTTGTATAGCACCTTTCATGTCGGAAGGACGTCTCAAGGTGCTGAACAGTCAATGTTTCAGACCCGAGCTGGGGTCAGGATCGGGGAGGGTGCAGGGAAAGGAGAAGATTTGGGGTGACGATGGGACTGTCGAAGAGGAGGGTCTTGAGGCGGGACTTGAAGAAGGTCAGGATGGGGGTGAGGCGGAGGATTGTGGGATGGAGTTCCAAAGGTTGGGGGCAGAGTGGCTGAAGGCTGATGGTTTGGGGGACATGGAGCAGGTTGGAGCCTGCTGAGCGGAGGGAGCAGGCAGGTTGGTAGGGGGTTAGGAGGTCGCAGATGTGGGGTCGGACAAGGCCACGGAGGGCTTTCAAGATGAGGACCAGGATCTTGAATTGAATCCCCTGGGTGATGGGGAGCCAAAGGAGTCAGGCGAGAATAGGGGAGATGGGATCACGGAGCTTGGAGCAGTAGAGGTCATGGGCCGCAGAGTTCTGCATGATTTATGTAACAACTCATACTTTGTTGCAAATGTGAGACTGAGGGTTCTATAAAATGCTGATCTGCTGTTTAGGGAAAATACACTTCACATGGTATCCTGGCCAATAATTCCCCAAATGAAGCAAACATCGCCTGAATTCAACATTGCAGTTTTTCCTTCTGGAGCTGGAGGCATCTCATGCGGAGGCAGAGGCTGACATGACTCAGAAAGGAGTGCAGATAAATACAATGCCAGGAAATTCGGCCAATTTTTATTAAAATGGATTATCCCAAGAGAAACACTCACAACATAAAAGCTGTATTATTGTCTTCAGTGTACACTTTTTGTATCTACCATGTCTTTCTGCTTGCTCTGTGTCTGTATACTTGTAGCATTTCCTTTGCACTCCCCCAGTAGCACAACTGGAAATTGGCTCATCCAAATGGGAGTTTCAGTTTATTGGGAGAGAATGGTGCATGGATCAAGGGTCTAGGATGATACCCCACATGACCAGCATTATATAAATGTAAATTCTTGTTGAAGGATCGCCAATACTTTCTGGTGATGGAATATGTCTGAAACAGCTGAAGTTTAGAGCTCAGGTTCACTGCCTTCAAACTTGGGGCTCAGAAAGCTATATCACCAGATCTTACTGGCACCAGGGGCTGGGGGGTATGCATTCCAACATTCTACCTCTGAAGTCCCTCCATTGGCCAACGCTAGTCAACATCTGTATTCCAAAACATGAATCTTTAAATTTGCAAAACCATTTAATGCAGATTAACAATTCGATGTCAACCTCTGGCACCGTCTGAGCTGAATGTTGCTTCTCTCCCGCTCTCCGTATTTGACCGTAAAGAACATACATTTCATTTTGCTGAAGTAACGTGAAAGGTGCTATACAAATGTAATTTTGTTGTTATTTTGTTGTTAAACATACACCAGGCACTAAGACTTCTTTTACCCACAGATGTGTCACCATTTCCACTGCAGTGCATTTTCAATGATACAAATGACTAGCTAGAGGCTTTGTATTCCATTTAATTTTATTTCAACTCCGCCTGAATTCCTGAAGCAAATTAAATTCCGAGAACGCTGTTTTATATCATGGATATTACTACGACAACATATACGTTTCTAAGAATGAGTCATTCACCGTACAATGATAATAATAATGGGCACCTGTTGAATAAGACATCTGCCCAACACATGAATTCCAATCATTCTGTACGACTGCTTTACACGTCCATTACTCATGCCTTTTAGTTCAGAGAATAAAAATGTATCTGAGAGATTTCCCTAAGAGCACTTTATTGTGTAGTGAAATGTCACCACATCTATAACAAAGACAATATGACTTTGTAAAGCAGTTTCAAACAATTCTCTTGAATAAAATGAATCACAAATACTACTGATGTTTCTGGTGGAATGCTCCAGTGACAAGGTGATAACTAGGAACCATTTTTGGATTATAGGTCTACCTTGTGTATCTCAAGGTACATAAAACATGCAGTCAATTCACTTTACAGTATATTCTGTGAAGTGCTTTGAGATGTCTAGAATATATGATAAGGCATTATATCACATGCAAGGAGCATTATTATTATTATTATAAGGTGAGCCAATAAGTTGGCACAAGCACTTCTGTCCTGCAGGCAAACGGGTGGTGGGAAGATATGTTGTCTATGGGAGGAACAGGTGAGGGCTAAACAGTAGAATTGTGAAGATGGATTTTGAATTAATTATCTTTGCCACTTAATAACACAGAAGTATTTGGGAGGGGATGCAGTAGATGGGTTAACGTGGAGTATAAATTATAAATTTTATATGGTGTACAGAAAACAATTTGGTTATTTTAGTGCAAATTGCCTCAACTTTTTAAATGTGTCATGGGATTTTCTAACATTCACTTTAAGAACAGCCAATTAGATTGATCCTATTTTGTTACATTTACATTTGCTGTAGCACTTTTCCCATCTGGAGGATGTCACAAAGTGCTTCACGGGATATATTGTAGAGTCCAATGACTGCATTTATTTTGTGAATGAGAAAGCAATTTGCGCTCAGTAATGTCCCACAAACATCCAACAACAACAAAATTACATTTATAGAGCGCCTTTCAGGCTGGGAGAATGTCCCAAGGCACATCCGTGATGTGAATGACAAATTTTATTTGGGGGATTGTTTGCCTGGACTTCTCTCTTTTTGAATACTGCTATGGGATCTTTAACGTCCATCTGAACAGGCTGATGGGGACTCAGTAGTTTATTTTCCCATCTCAAGGATGATATCTCCAACAACGTAGCAAACTCTAGCAGTTCATTGAAGTGTCAGCACAGATTACGTGTCTTGAAGTAAGGCTTCAACCGACAACCTTTTGACTCAAGAGGTACGAGTGCTACTGAGTCGGGCTGACTGTTAATAACTAATTTGAAGGACAAAGTTCTCTGATAGTCCAACTAAGTTTATAGGACAAAAATGTTTTTGTGTTTCATGCTTTGTTCTGTTCTTATATCCACTTTTCCATCTGATTGGGGTTTAGGTCGAGGATGCCTGTGACCTCTGATTGCACTCTCAATCCCTCACTTTGAATCAGGCCAATGGAGACACGACCCATGAAAATCTGGGGTGTGAGGGTAGGTTCGACCTTAAGCACGGTCGAAGAGGAAGGTTTACAGCCATGAAGATGGGGAAGGAGGGGGCAAGGAAATATAAAATGACTTTGTGCAAATCCCCGTAAAGCATATAAATTTTCAAATGAAAAAAAAACTTCCGATGGCTAGCTAATCTGCCATTCTCATTTAATAATTAAATGCAGCTACTTTGTAATAATCAAAACTGAAATACAAGTTGGCTCTATCTTAAGGATGAGAGATCAATTTCCCACTTGTTAAAGTGCTAATAATAATAATAATAATCCTTGCATTTGATATAGCGCTTTCCACATTTTATCAACGTCCCAAAGCGCTTCACAGAATATACTGTAAAGTGAATTGACTGTATATATTTGTGGGCGAATCGCGGCAGCCAATTGTGCACAGCAGTGTCCCACACACAGTCGTGGATTGAAATGACCAATTTTATTTTTGTGATTTTTTTGGAGGGATTATTATTAGGCGTGTGGAGTAAGGAAACTTACCTAAGGTTTCGCCCTGACCTGCCTGGATTCGAACACAGGTCTCCCCAGCTTGGTCTGCCCAGCTTGCAAGACAAGTGCTCTAACCACTGAGCCACAGGAGCTAACCTGCGGTTACTGTGGCTCGGATCAGATGGCACATCTTAACATCTAAATGACACTGAATCAGGCTGGTGCTAATGAGAAAATGTCTGTATGAGTGATCCCTGAAAGTATTAGGCAAGAAATAACTGTTGAGCTACTTAATGGGTAACAGTCAGAAAAATATTTTAATTGATTTTTTCAAATGTCAGGAGGCATAAACTTCTTTTAACAACAACAACAAAATTACCCTGTATAGTGCCTTTCACGTTTCACGATGTCCCAAGGCGCTGGACAGTCACTATTTCAGATCCGAGCTGGAGACGGGGGTGGGGGGGAAGGGGGAGGATTAGGAGTCGCTGATGGGATCATTGAAGTGGAGTCTTGAGGTGGGACTTGAAGGAGGCCAGGGAGGGGGCGAGGCGGAGGGACGGTGGGATGGAGTTCCAGAGGTTGGGGGCAGAGTTCCCCAGAGGTTTTTAATGCATCTGTTCGAGTATCTGAAGTGATTTGAGATGTCCTCTTGATGTGAAAGCTGCTATACCAAATGGAAGGATTATTAGTGCATGGTGCTGAAGCATTTACAGTGCAGAGAGTCCCCAGAAACATATGTGCACAACCTGTGTGCAGGAAAAAAATGTACCATGAATAAAGGAATGGTATTTTTTGGTATTGGGAAATGGAGAAAGGAGATATTGTTTTTTGTTTGGGATTTGTTACAACAAACATATTTATAAATAAACATTTCCCCCAAAATATACAGTGCACCAGGTTTTCTTCTGTCAGAACAACAAACAACAACAACAAAATTACATTTATAGAAAACGTCTTTCACGTCGGGAGGATGAGGGACAATGAGAGCTGCCTCAGACCCGCGCACGCTAAGATCAGGGACTATGTACTGAGGAACAAGCTGAAGTTTGGCACAAACGCGGCCAAAGCTAGTTGGGACCTGACCCCAACAGGAGACACTCCTGCGCAATCTGCTCAGGGAGCACCCACTTAAGTGGTAGCCCATGCGCGCACCCAAAACAGACTGAAAAAATGTGAGTGTATCCATATAAATGTACAGAAGAACTCTCAATGTGTAACCAGAGAGCGTCCCGAAAATGACTGTATGGTAAACATGTGCGTGTACGGTGCATATCGGGACGCCTTCCGAAAGTGGCAAGTGAACCTCATCAGGGTGTGTGCGGGTGTCCAGATAGATTTGGTGTATAGAGGGGCAATTCCCAACCGTTTTAAAGGGAGCCCCTCCCCCCCGACCCCAAATAACCTTGGGCTGTGAAGAATTGTATCGTAAACAACTGCATTTTTTAAAATTTGGATGAAAGGGAAAGAATATTTAGTTTTTGTTTGGGATTTCTGTTGTATCAAAAATATTTATAAATAAATTGATGTGATTTAAAAAAATATATACAATGCAGGTACACAATCTCCTAATCTGAACCAAAAAAACAAAGGTCGCTGGAACACTCAGCAGATCAGGCAGCATCTATGGAGAAAGGACAAGTGAGTCAACGTTTCAGGTCCACAACCCTTTGTCAGTCTCCTGTCAATCTCCTATTCTGTTGCGTTCACCACTTTACAATACTATACATTCTATGAAACACTTTGAGATGTCCTCCTGAAAGATGCAATACCAAATATAAATATTATTATAGTTCAATTGCTCTTACCGAGAGCCAGCATGGCTTTTCGTGATACAGCTCCTTATAGCAGTTAATGCTATCAGTGATCATCCGATTCACTTGGTAACTGCATTCTCTGTTTGGATCATCCTCGCTGAAGATTGCCATTGCTTCTTCAATAAGATGAAAACGTTTTGACAATCGTTTTGTAGTTAACATTTGAGGGGAGTGTTACAATACAATACTCCTCTTCCTCAGCTCGTTGCACTTCTAGTTGCATTAAACCTTCATTCGACAATTGTTCACCCATCACTTTGATGTGATGCAAATTGGAACACCTCTTAAAACGTTCGAACCAACCACGACTAGCATCACAGCTTGACTGTGAACTCCCACCCTGTGCTTTTGTCAAATCTTCATACAAACGTTTAGCTTTCTCTTGAATGACCATCATACGAACAGCACACTGCGTTGTTTTTGATCTTTGATCCAGACGGCCAAGTCTTTCCATATTTTCCATGTTCCTGCTTCTGATACGACTTATCTTGGAAGCGCTTAAAGGCGACACACTTTTCGCACTTTCTTTCATTTTGTCAGCATTTGCGCGAATTGTTCTGACCGTGGTGGGGTGTAGGCCAAGCGCTCCTGCCGATATCCACTGCCCGTTGTCCGGCATCAAAGCGGGTTCGAACATTTAATTTCTTTTCGAGAGTGGCACTTTTCCTGTTTCTTTTACAACCAGACCCACAACTGTCACTTCCCGGGCGTTTTTGACTCACGTTCATAGAGGAAATAGACAAATAAATCACGATATCAAAAATTATTACCGATATCACACCTGCCCACCAATTTAAAATGGGGACGTTCAGACTGAGGATGGACATTGAGCGTCTATATACGCCTCCGCTATCCAAAGTAGTTTGTTTGCACCCGCTGGCGAACAACGTAACAGCGAACGTTAAACGAACACCCCCCCCTTCCCCCCCGCCCTCACCCCCTCCACTAGGTCTCACCAACGTAATCACAAAACAACATTGGTCCAAACAACATTAAGCGAGGATGGGCAGACCGAGTGTAAATGTGAGCTGCGGTGTGTTATCACCTAACTCACCGTTGCTGTTTGTGTGCCTCCCTCACTAGAATCAAAAATCATTTTACAACCGCGGGCCGGGCCTTTTGTCAATTGAGAATTTCCTGTTCCATTTTGCGAAAGTAGCAGCTTGTGTTGTTTATTGTGTTGCCCACTTCACTCAGGCGGGCAGTCACTCAGGGAAACCGCCTCTGTCTGAACAGCGCCGCCCGGCGGCCAGGCTCCGTCAGATCAGCTCCATCCAGCAGCGAGAGTCAGACACAGCGACCCCCGCGGCTCGGCAGCCAGAGTCACAACACGTCACTAGAGTGCGCCGTTTCCTGGAGGTGCGGTTGGGGAAGGGGCTGAGGGTGGGAATGAGGGAGGGGAAGGGGCTGGTGGGTTGACTGGTTGTCTGGGTGACCGACTGGCTGGTGGGTGACTGGCTGGTGGGTGGGTGGCTGGTGGGTGACTGGCTGGTGGGTGGGTGACTGGCTGGTGGGTGACTGGCTGGTGGGTGGGTGACTGGCTGGTGGGTGACTGGCTGGTGGGTGGGTGACTGGCTGGTGGGTGACTGGCTGGTGGGTGGGTGACTGGCTGGCTGGTGGGTGACTGGCTGGTGGGTGGGTGACTGGCTGGTGGGTGGGTGACTGGCTGGTGGGTGACTGGCTGGTGGGTGGGTGACTGGCTGGTGGGTGACTGGCTGGCGGGTGACTGGCTGGTGGGTGGGTGGCTGGTGGGTGACTGGCTGGTGGGTGGGTGGCTGGTGGGTGACTGGCTGGCGGGTGGGTGGCTGGTGGGTGACTGGCTGGCGGGTGGGTGGCTGGTGGGTGGGTGGCTGGTGGGTGACTGGCTGGCGGGTGACTGGCTGGTGGGTGGGTGGCTGGTGGGTGACTGGCTGGCGGGTGACTGGCTGGTGGGTGACTGGCTGGTGGGTGACTGGCTGGTGGGTGGGTGGCTGGTGGGTGACTGGCTGGCGGGTGGGTGGCTGGTGGGTGGGTGGCTGGTGGGTGACTGGCTGGTGGGTGGCTGGTGGGTGGCTGGCGGGTG
Source organism: Hydrolagus colliei (assembly GCA_035084275.1). Lineage (NCBI taxonomy): Eukaryota > Metazoa > Chordata > Chondrichthyes > Chimaeriformes > Chimaeridae > Hydrolagus > Hydrolagus colliei. The sequence continues at coordinate 26,500,312 of CM068742.1, read as the reverse complement.
GGTGACTGGCTGGTGGGTGACTGGCTGGTGGGTGACTGGCTGGTGGGTGGGTGACTGGCTGGTGGGTGACTGGCTGGTGGGTGGGTGACTGGCTGGTGGGTGGGTGGCTGGTGGGTGACTGGCTGGTGGGTGGGTGACTGGCTGGTGGGTGACTGGCTGGTGGGTGGGTGACTGGCTGGCTGGTGGGTGACTGGCTGGTGGGTGGGTGACTGGCTGGTGGGTGACTGGCTGGCGGGTGACTGGCTGGTGGGTGGGTGGCTGGTGGGTGACTGGCTGGTGGGTGGGTGGCTGGTGGGTGACTGGCTGGCGGGTGGGTGGCTGGTGGGTGACTGGCTGGCGGGTGGGTGGCTGGTGGGTGGGTGGCTGGTGGGTGACTGGCTGGCGGGTGACTGGCTGGTGGGTGGGTGGCTGGTGGGTGACTGGCTGGCGGGTGACTGGCTGGTGGGTGACTGGCTGGTGGGTGACTGGCTGGTGGGTGGGTGGCTGGTGGGTGACTGGCTGGCGGGTGGGTGGCTGGTGGGTGGGTGGCTGGTGGGTGACTGGCTGGTGGGTGGCTGGTGGGTGGCTGGCGGGTGGGTGACTGGCTGGTGGGTGACTGGCTGGTGGGTGACTGGCTGGTGGGTGGGTGACTGGCTGGTGGGTGACTGGCTGGTGGGTGGGTGACTGGCTGGTGGGTGGGTGGCTGGCTGGTTGACTGGTTAGTGGGTTAACTGGCTGTCTGGATGACTGACTGGGTGGGTGACTGGCTGTCTGGGTGACTGGCTGGGTGGGTGACTGGCTGGTGGGTGACTGGCTGGTGGGTGACTGGCTGGTGGGTGGGTGGCTGGTGGGTGGGTGGCTGGTGGGTGGGTGGCTGGTGGGTGGGTGGCTGGTGGGTGACTGGCTGGTGGGTGACTGGCTGGTGGGTGACTGGCTGGTGGGTGGGTGGCTGGTGGGTGACTGGCTGGTGGGTGACTGGCTGGTGGGTGGGTGGCTGGTGGGTGACTGGCTGGTGGGTGACTGGCTGGTGGGTGGGTGGCTGGTGGGTGGGTGACTGGCTGGTGGGTGACTGGCTGGTGGGTGGGTGACTGGCTGGTGGGTGGGTGACTGGCTGGTGGGTGACTGGCTGGTGGGTGGGTGACTGGCTGGTGGGTGGGTGGCTGGCTGGTTGACTGGTTAGTGAGTTAACTGGCTGTCTGGATGACTGATTGAGTGGGTGACTGGCTGTCTGGATGACTGACTGGGTGGGTGACTGGCTGTCTGGGTGACTGACTGGCCGGTGGGTGGGTGGCTGGCTACGTGACTGGCTGGTGGGTTGACTGGTTGGTGGGTTGCCTGGCTGTCTGGGTGACTGACTGGGTGGGTGACTGGCTGGCTAGTTAGTTTTACGAGCTCAGGTATCCTGAGTTTACAAAGAGATGTTACTGTACTTTACACAACAGGGATTGACTTTCTGTCAAACGAAATGTGGCTGCTGCTTTTATTGTTGTTGCCCTTGACTGGTTTACCCGCAAACCCTAACAATACGCACCTGTGACTTTGTGTTAAAAAATTAAGAGGATCTGCTCTAAAATTGGCTATTCTTTGCAAACAAAATTTAAAAAACAATGCATCATGGAAAACAAAACTACTTGTAACACAAAACAAGTTTTTTTTTAATGATTTCCTTTCTGCGAAGTAACTATTCATTTTCATACTAGGCTTCAATTTTGAACGAATTGATTTGGACCAGGTGTAAATAGGACATTCTAGCTGTCACGATTTACCGAAAGTCTTTTGTCCTCAAAACTAGGAAGCTGTTAAATCTTTCGTATATATGGTACTTATTAGGTATTGCTGCTCTTATTTGTTGGCTCAAAATTGTTATACATTTAAGATATCTCTGTAATTGGCTGCCGTGTTTCACTCACAAATATACAGTCAATTCACTTCACAGTATATTCTGTGAAGCACTTTGAGACTAGAAGACGTGAAAAGCGCTGTATCAAATGCAAGGATTATTATTATTAAAATGCACTGCATCACCTCACAAGAATTCAAGTCATAGTTAGTGTACACTTAAGGTTATCTGTGCGTGACAGAATAAATACAAGGATTATTATTGACTAGAATTCATGAATTCTATGTGTAAAACTACCCGTTGTCACTATGTGGTGCTGCTGCATGCTGGTGGGTTTCTTGTTGCTAAACGCAGGGGAGTGAGGAAGGGCAGGAGAATTGCTCTGTATATCAATGTCAAAGCTACAGATTGCTGCTTGATTTGATTAACAGTACAATACCAAAATGGATTTCTGTTTCGAAAAATAGTTGCACTATTAAACACACACAGCAGTTCAGAGATGCAGTATAAAAATTGAAGGCAACCATTAAATAATAGAAATTGTAATTTATCCATATTCCTGGTGCAAAATGATTTGTAATGCAGTTTTTTTGTTGTTGTTAGCTTTTTTGTTTAATATTGTAAATTTAAATTTTTTTGAATGAATTCTGCAATTTCAATAATCAGAAATTTCAGCACATGAGTTAACTCAGTACAGACCATAGTTTGAACCTGGGATTTTCCTGATCTGTATGGTTTAATTCAGCCGTTCAGGTTGTGCGTTTATCCAGTGGGGCATTTGGCAGCCAGGATCGATCAAAGTATAAAGAGTTTAGGCTACAATGTTGTGTGTCAGCTTGGCTTAGTGGCAATATTATTGCTTTGAGTCAGAAAGTTGTGGGTTCAAATCCCATGTTGGGGACTTGAACTCACACAGTCTTAAGACTACGCTCCAATACTGTGCTGGGGGTGCACTGCATTGTCAGAGGTGACATCCTTCGGATGAGGTGTTAAACTGGGGTCCCGACTGCCTGTTCAGGGGGCTGTTAAAGATCTTGTGACTATTTGAAAAGAGAGGGGAGCTTCTCTTGGTATTCTGTAGAGTGTATGTGGTTTACGTATATATTTAGCTGTGTGCAAATTGCAAGGATTGTTAACATTATAGATACAGCCACAGGACTATTAAAGTAAATTCTACAATATAATATATGACTGTTTCTTGGAGCATGGAAAATATTCTATACCAGGTGTTTTTAGGAATTATTTTCTGTATCCAATCTGGGATTACTTCTGGTTTTATTGGCATAAATATGATATCCTCTGGAATTCAGATAAATGTGTGATTGACAGTAACCCTTTGCTATTTCTCTACAGGCTGGAATCCCATGACTTCCAATTTATAAGTATAATGTTCTGGAGCACAACCAACATCAGCCTAAATCTGACCTCCAATAATAAAAATCAAAGTGCCTAATTCTGCACTGGAATAAGATTCAGGATGAAGGTGTATTTCATATCAGTGCCAAATCTGAGGCAGCAATGTGTAAATTCTTTGGGGATTATGCTGTCAAATTAACCCTCACAGCAACCTCCCTAATTTAATGTGTTCAAGATGTGGTTCCCTTACCCTCAACCACCCTCACTCCTGCTCACTTGTGGAGAGGCCCTGCAGAAAACTAGCAGCGTAAACTGACTCCACTCAATCCACTCTTGATAGATTTAATCGACTAGCGCAGTATTGGGGGGAACTATAGACAAGCTAACATAAGGAAATGCAAATACAAAGCACTGTGTGACATGTTTTTTAATCCAATGTGTTTTTCTACACAGGTGCTAAGAAATAAAAAAATCACAGCTGCTGGCTGCACACAAATAAAAGATCTCGTGATCGGGGTTTCAAAATACGTTTTACAACATGGTAAAAGTTGGGGTATACATACTACTGTACAACGACACTCTTTACCTATAAAAGCACCTGGAGCCAATCGCTTACATACTCTTCGCCTCAGCCACGATGTCAACTCTCGACCCTAACAAAGACGACCTTCCTCTCATGGCCAACACCAACTACATGTTGGTCAGGCACTATGTGTTAGATGTTGCATTGAACTTCGACCAAAAGGTCATCAGTGGGACCACGGTCCTTTTCCTGGAGGCCAGGAAACCGCGTGAGAAGCTTCCTGATGTACCAGAAGTAGGTCGCCGCTGTGAGCCGCAGAGGATATTTGAAACTGAGCCACCTGGATCTCTGTGCGTTCCTGCCTCAAGTACTGCTGCTGCTGCTGCTGCTGCCGCCGATTGTGCATCTGCAGATAAGACAAGCAATTTGCCTACCCATAAAGCTGGAAGAGTTACTGATATTAATAGCTGTCACCATGGCAACAATGAGTGGGCTAGTGGGATTTCTGGAACGAGGGAGCGCTGCAGCGATGGGGAGGATTTTGTGTTGGTGCTGGATTGTTGCGATCTCCTGGTGAGGAAGGTGGAAGAAGTGGATGTCACGGCTGTGGCAGGCGCCGAGAAGCTGATCGCCGAGGCCGAGGCAAGAGGCTGTTGTCCGAGACGTCAAGGTGATCCCAGGAATGACATTGTGCATGAAATCATAAGTTTAGCAGCAGAACGCTGGCGGGAGCAACATGACTACTATCACCAGGGCAGCCATGCACCTGGCTGCGGAGAACTCCAGTTCCACACAGGCATGTGGTGCCTGAAAATCAGGAAACCGGGAATACAAACTCCTGAAGATTTTCCACACGCATTGAAAATCTGGTATGAAACCAAGGCAAAAGGTGATTCAGTCAGATGGACCCAGGACCAAAGTGGCAGGTTAGTTACTTTTGAACACTTGGTGGTTTTTAACGAGGATTAAATTGTGACACATGGAACGGATGAGATGCGTCGGTCTATCGGGTGTCGGTGGAATGACTTGGACAGTTTGTGTGGAAGAGGACTTGTGCACGATGATTTGAAAAATTAATTAGGGCATTTGCTTCCGACTCAGGAACTTGTCAATGCTCTTTATTTAGAGAAACATGATTTTTGAGTAAAACTCATTATGATTCAATGAAGCAATAACCTAGTCAATTTCTTAAGTAACTCAAACATATCTGTATTTTGGTATTTTGTGCAGTGTGAACATAAAGTGCACATTGATTTTTGTTATGTTCATGATATGCATAATGCAGACTGCCCACATCAGTGCTCATGTGATAATTTTATCACATAGTGTTTATATCCCTTCACTTCTCGGCACCCCCCTACCTCTCTAACCTCCTCTCTCCTCACAGCAGTACCCGCTGCCTCCGCTCTACTCAGTTCAACCTCTTCCTTGTCCCCTGAATCCTACGCTCCACCATTAGTGGCCATGCTTTCAGTTACTGTGCCCCGAAACTTTGAAACGCCCTCCCTCAACACATTGCCTCAATCGATCGACCGACCGACCGACCGACCAACCGATCAATCAATCAATCAATCAATCAAAATTTACATTTATATAGCGCCTTTCACGTCGAGAGGACGTCCCATGGTGCTGTACAGTCTGGTAGGAACAAGATCAAGTGGGGAGGGGTTGGGGCAGGATGAAAAAAAATAGGAAAATTGACTGTATATTTGTGGGTGAAACGTGGTAGCCAAATTGTGTGCAGCAGTGTCCCACAAACAGCCATAAAGTGGGATTAAGAGAAACAGGGGGGAAAGATGGCAAGGGGAGGAGTGGGGTAGGGGGAAGGAGTGAAGGAAAGCTGACGATATCTATGGGTGAAACACAGCAGCCAAATTGCGCACAGCAGTGTCCCACAAACAGTCAAGGAAATGGGGCCAGAGGAGAAAGGGGGAAAGGCACGCCTGAACCTTTAACGTTCTCTTCGACTGAGTTTACGGTCATTTTCCCCTGGCTTGACTTCAGACTTCATTGTTAAACACTCTGGGACACCATCCAGAGTGGAGGACACTACATAAATGCAAGCTGTTGTTGTTGTCATTTTATTACGCTGTCAAATGGGCTAAAATTACTCCTTTACAAGTTTCATTTGTATAGTAGTAATAATAATCTGTGCATTTGATATAGTGCTTTTCACGTCTTCTAGACGTCTCAAAACGCTTCACAGAATAAACTGTAAAGTAAATTGACTGTATATGTTGTGGGTAAAATGTGGCAGCAATTGCGCACAGTAGTGTCCCACAAACAGTCGTGGATTGGATTGTCAAATTAATATTAGTAGTAGATTTTTGGAAGCAATAATGACAAATTTACATTTAGATAGTGTGGTTCACTTCGGGAAGAAGTCCCCAGGTTCTGGACAGTCCAAGGTTTGCAACGACAACAACAAATTGCATTTATATAGCGCCTTCACATCGGAAGGACGTCCCAAGGAACTGGACAGTGAAGGGTTTGCACCTGAATTGGAATCACGAGGTGTGGGGGTCAAGTGGATGGATGTGGGAAGATGATTGACTGCATCGTCAAAGAGAAAGATCTTGCACCTGAGCTGGGAGAATAGTAATTATTTTACAATATCTGGGGGCATTTGCTTCTCTCTGAAATACCTACTTACTGCATTTTATTAAAATTTAGATTTGCTTATTATTTGCTCCTTTTCTTCAATGCAGAGATGCTGAATACTTTTTTTTAACCAATAATGCACAATTGTTTTATCAGTGTGTGGTGATGTAGTGCAATGCGACAAGAAAAAGCCTTTGTGATTTTTTTCAGCAATCTTTCAAAGACTTTCTGATATTCAAGTGTGGGCAGAAAATGTTTGCAAATCCTTTCATTCAGGGTCTGAACTGGATTAATATTATTACTATCTTAAGTATTGGTTCAACTGAATATGACACTGACAATATTCATACAGCACTGATTATTCAATAATAATGATCCATCCAGCTAATCACAAAGAAGGGAAAGAATTCTCAAGGTGTATGCAGGTTTGCTCACAATACACGGTTAACCCACTTAACAATGCATTCTGTGAAGCACTAAGGGATGTGAAGCACCGAGGGATGTGATAATGTACTAAATCAAATTGAACTATTATTATTATATGATGATTATTACAGGTAGCTGATAATATGTATGCCCAAGCCTAGCTCTTTGCCTGATTGGTGGTATATGCTATAATTGCACTTGAACATTGGAAGTGAATCTGACAGAAAGTACGTTATGTGACTTGCTGCTCAGTCACATAACGTACTGAGTAAGGACAGAATCAGGTTAATTTAAAAATATTCACACTGCCCTATTTTCCTGCACTCGTGGGGCAGGTTGATTGCTACCGTGCGGGGCAAAGTAGGTTAAAGGATACTGTGGTTACCTCATTGGAATGATTGCAGAGTCTGTCGGTGAACTGATTATTTGGACCTTTTCGAAGTAATAATGAGGAGGAGATTTACTTGGCTGTGCTGGGTGTGAAGCGGCTCTTGTTCTTGTTAATAGCCAGTGAGTGTTGCCGGCTGCATGTTAAATGAGCGCAGAGAGAAAAATGACGTGTGACATTCTGCATGTAAAGCGCCAAGCAATAGCAGCATTTTATGATCTTTTAAAGGGTGGGTGGGGGAGGGGGTTCACATGTCATCATCCTTATTTAAAAAAAATCATAAAGCATGATTATGATTAAGGTTCTTTTGTCCATTCCTGTTGAATTTCAGAAATATTTTTGTTCAAACTGTGTTTGCCGTGACCAGTTTGAGCAGGTGGCTGAGGCTGAGGGTGTGAGAGAGTGTAAACTGCTGTAAACTGAAAGCATCAGCATCTCTGTGTATTTATTCAGTTCCCGCACATCAGGTTCAGTAAACTTGCATATCTAACTACGTACTTGCTTATGTAATCAGAATATTTAACAGAATAAATAATAATAGTAATCCTGGCATTTGATATAGCGCTTTTCACATCTTCTAGACGTCTCAAAGCGCTTCACAGAATATACTGTAAAGTGAATTGACTGTACCTTCTTCCACCTGCGACGGATGGCCCGTCTCTGGCAATACCTCACCCCAAAAGCCGCTGAAACCCTGGTCCATGCCTTTGACACCTCTCGCCTGGACTATTCCAATGCCCTCCTCACTGGTCTCCCCTCCTCCACAATCCACAGAGTCCAGCTCATTCAGAACTCTGCCGCCTGCGTTCTCACCTGCACCAAACTTCGCTCCCCCATTACCCCAGTCCTTGCCAGATTTCACTGTCTCCCTATCCCAGAGATGATCGACTTCAAGATCCTCACCCTTGTTTCAAATCCCTCCACTCCTCTGCACCCCTCTACCTCTCTGATCTCCTCTCTCCTTAAACTAGCACCTGTTGCCTTCGCTCCACTGGGTCTGGCCTCCTCCATGTCCCCCGAATCCTCCCCTCCACCCTCCGCAGCCGTGCCTTCAGGCACTGTGGCCCGAGGCTCTGGAATTCCCTTCCTCACTCCCTTCGCTTCACCCCCTCTTTTCTCAGCATCAGGTCCCAGCTGAAGACCTTTCTCTTCGACCGCGCCTTTGGCCACCTTTCTACCCCTGCCCCTGGCTCGGTCCCGGGATCCGCTATTGTGAAGCGCTCTGAGACACCATCCGGCGTGGAGGGCGCTATATAAATCAAAATAGTTGTTGTTGTATATTTGTGGGCGAAACACGGCAACCAATTGCACAGCAGTGACCATAAACAGTTGTGGATTGAAATGACCAATTTTATTATTGTTTTTTTTTGAGGGATTGTTATTAGGGCTATAGAGTAAGGAAACTTGCCCAAGATTTCGCCCTGACCGGCCTGGATTCAAACACAGGTCTCACACTTGCAACGCGAGTGCTCTAACCACTGAGCTACAGGACTCCACAAAGGAGAGGATGTTTAAATTTAATTGCAATTATTTGTAACGTAATTTTTTTTAAGAGAGGTTTTGAAAGAGACTTGTCATTCATAAAGATAGTATTAAGAAGATAAATTTACTGTTGTAATGGCCACATTTCTTTTTGAGTGTTGTCGGTGTTTACCATTGCCTTTGGAAATATCGACTGCTTTTTTTTCTGGGCGCAATTGGTTGTGGCAAAATATAAATTTGTTTTACAGTATATTCTATGAAGCACTTTGAGGCGTGTCAACTATGTGATAAAATGCTACATCAAATGCTAGGTTCTTATTATATTTATTATTTTCCCTCTCTTCATTTATCTCTAATCAACTATTGCCAGTTGGTGAGGGTAGACGCATTGAAAGCAAGTTGTGCTGGTATGTGTGTGAGGGAGAGCAGACAAATCAGATGATGGATGATGTGCATTTCTTTACTAGAGAAATAATACACCACCCAGGATGTTCATGAAGTTAAATAAAATAAGTTGAAATCCTACCCCTGTTATAGAGACGTTGGATTGCATTTGACTAGCTCCCAAGCTACATTACATTTAAGTTATTATTTGCAATCGTCAGAAATCTGTCAAGTACTTCACAGCAGGAGTAATGTATTGCAGCGCTGCCCATCCACTGTTTTATCTCAATGCGGCTTAGCAGGTAAATACATTGCCTGTTACAGTGCTCTTGTTTCAGAGTATATGGATTCAAGGTTAGATCTCTGGTTTTGCTCAGTTTCAGATGCCAGCTAGAAAAATAAATTATGCACTGTAGAACCAACGGAGTGAGCATTCCCTGCATTAAATATTTTCACACCAACTATTGTTGTGGTCACGATGAGGGTGATTAAAAGTATATGAGGAAGAAAAAAAACTTGCATTTTCATAGCGTCGAGCGACAGGAGAGGTAGTGAGAGAAAGTTGTTCAGCTTATCAGTCCAGATGCAATTCCAGTTCATATTCTAGAGGTGAGAAATAAGTGTGCAAACCAAATATCTTTTCTCCCCACTCTGTTATTTACAATTGCTAAGGATGATACCAGGGATGAGAGATTAGGGAAATGGAATGGCCTCTTGTGAATGGTAGTTGATGCAGACTCCTTATTAGTTTTCAAATGGGAACTAGATGAATATCTAAAAATATATATGGGGAAATATGAGGAAAGGGCAGGTAAATGGGATTGAAAAACCATTGTTTTTAAAGAAGCACTATGAGTTATGATGGATCTTGCTCATTTTATATTACAACAAAGGGTTTAACATTATCTCTCCCAGTATCTCACAGTATATTCTGTGAAGCATTTTGAGACAACTAGAAGACATGAAAAAGCACTATATCAAATTCAAGGATTATATTATCATATCTTCCTTCGTAGATGAATTCCTTCACTTGGTTCAAATGGAGACTTCATCATTCTCTGGGAGAAACTGGTACTGATATTGGTATGGTATAGACCAAGATAGAGCAAAGGTTCCTCTATGTAGCTTCAACAGTTGGCCTGAAATTTCACCTGATTTGAACCAGTAAAACCGTTTTATCCTAAAAATTAAGGTTGTGCAGAATTGTAGAAAATCCGTAATTCCAGTCTTGAGTTTAAGAACCACAGAAAACTGAAGCTCTTCATTTTTTAAATTCTCAATTCTGCGCAAGGTTAAATTTTAAGATGGAATGGCCTTATGTTTATATGCGATTTCATGCCAAAGTGCTTTGCCTAATATTAATAATAATCCTTGCATATAGCGCCTTATCATGTCTTTGAGACGTCTCATAGCTCTTCACAGAATATACTGTAAAGTGAAGTGATTACATATTTTCTGAGCGAAACACGGCAGCCAATTGCGTACAACAGTGTTCCACAAACAGTCATGGATTGAGTGAACAATTTTTTTAAGGGTGTATAAACTCTGGAAAAGCAATCCCCTAATCGACCAATAACTGGGTTCCTACTCGCTGCTAGGTAAACAGAGGCATGTTGTGTAAGGAAGCTTGCCTAATCTTTCTCCCTGCCGGTAATCGAGTACACGTCTTCTCGCCTGTGAGGTGAGTGCGCTAATCCTTCAACTACATGACTCCATTCGAAAGCAAGTGGTGCAGTTGGACTTGAAATTGCATTCCTGCTCTCCCACCAGGCTTCTCCCGACATGGCGAGTGATTTCCACAGTATCGTTTGCTCGTCTTTCCTTCCAACTTGTGAGTTATTCAATCTACTGCAAATAATGAAGCCCTGTCACAATTCTTACTAAACCATGGAAATTGAACACGAGTGTTTTTTTTAAAAGCAAACATTTCCCTACAGATTTTAGTCCTTCATCATGTCAAGTACCAAACCAGTGGATTTTTTATTTCCCTTTCTAATGTAACTCAGCAGGAAATGTGGACAGCTTTTGGATAAACCTGCTTCCTTTCTCGTAATAACTGTGAACACTGCTGTGACCAAAACTCCCCATTTATTATGTCCCCTGTAAATGCTTCAATAATGGGCAGGGCAAAATCTTAGGCAAGTTTTTTGTACTCCACACCTCTTTCTACCGAGCAGTAAATAGGAACAGAGTTATTATTTGATTTACCGATGGGCTTTCCCGGTGTAATAATCCCTCCGAAACAAATTGTCACTCAAGCCATGACTGTTGTGGGACACTGCGGTGTTTCGCCCACAAAATACACAGTCAATCCACTTTACAATATATTCTTTGAAGTGTTTTAAGACGGCTCAACAATGTAATAAGGCGCTATATAAATTGCAAGGATAATTATTATAATAACTTTCCTTACTCCTTCCAAGTTGTTGTGGAGCTGGAGAGCAGTTTATGAGTTGGCACTTGCTGATCTTTGAAATAAAGTGTATGAAATTCAACCTCGAACTTCTCCACTGTTAGTTAGTGTGTGAAACAAAGGAACAGAAGGCTAATGGAAAAGCGATTCTACATCAAGTCAGAAAGGAGAGAAAATAAACAGACTCAAATAAGCACGATCTTAAGTCACTGTGCTGAGGCCTAATATCAGTTGCATGGACTAGATGAGCTGTGTTGAAATATCCATGTTTTATTATTATATTATTATTATTACGTTTTTATGCAATTCAGGGTCACTCAATCCATGACTATTTGTGAGACATGACCCACAAAATAGTCAGTCCACTTTACAATATATTCTGCAAAACACATTGAAATGTCTTAATGATGTGATAAGATGCTATATCAAATGCAAGGATTAATATTATTATACTATATGGAATTTGCTGTTGCTATTAGAGATAATTAAATGCTTTTGTACATAAACATTTGGCGCAGAAATTTATTAAGTTCTACAGAGTTCATGGTAGTCACAAAGAACATGCAACAGCAAAGGCAATGCAGTCATGTGACAGCACTGTTAGTCCAAGGAAAATCCGTTGATCATTGGAAACTATTTTTATCCGCTATCTGGAGAGATCTCGCTAACGGCATGACTTAGTGATGCATGTGAGGCATAGATAAAAGTAACATTTAAGGTCACACGGTATGATCTTGGCAATAGAGCCATAATCAGACTATTGACCAAGTCAAGCAAGTCAAGCTAGTCAAGTCAAGCAATCCTTTATTTAGTTCAGAATTGTCCCTGAAATTATCTGTTGTGTTGGAGAGGACCAGGTGGATAATTACATGGAAGTGTTATGCAAGTATGTTAGATTCATTTAAAGACTTAGTGGGTGGAACAAAGCCAAAATATGGAAGTGGGACGGAAGTGAAGAAATGTGTCAGCTCACACTTGCATAAGATTTTATTATTAGAAATTTAAATAATAAAGCAGTTTAACTGTTTCTGAACTACCCACAGAGTACAGATTGAATGCATATCTGAGACAAAAAATAATTGCACTGGCCTATAAACCCCTTTTGTAACCAAAGGTTTATTAATGCATAGTTTTTTTTTGCGTTTGTTAAATTTGGTTGGAATAATAATCCTTGTATTTGTTATGGCGCGTTTCATTGTCGATTGATGTGGAAGTGCATCTCTATGCTTAAAGAGTATCCAAAGCAGTCTGAGAATTCCACATAAGTCATGTCAAAATTTCCCTCTGTCTATAGTACTCTCACCCTGGAGAGATGCACCCCGGAGGATAGTCACTAGTTGATCATTTGACCAAATAGGACAACAAAGGTAGGTGTTAAATTAGAGGCCCTTGCTTTGATAATAATCCATCCAAAAAACCCCCCACAATAATAAAAATTGATCATTTCAATCCACGACTGTTTGTGGGACACTGCTGTGCGCAATTGGTTGTCGTTTTTTGCCGACAAATGTATAGTTAATTCACTTTACAGTATATTCTGTGAAACACTTTGAGACGTTGATAAGATATGGAAAGCGCTATATCAAATGCAAGGATTATTATTATTATTATTATTTGCCATTCCTCCATTCACAGGCTGCAGGTCATCCAAAACTCTGCAGCCCGTGTATTATCCCGCACCCGCCTCCGTGACCATATAACCCCCTCCCTCGCCCGTCTCCATTGGCTCCCCATTCTCCAGAGGATCGAGTTCAAGATCCTCGTCCTCACCTACAAGGCCTTACACGGCCTTGCCCCGCCCTATTTAACCGATCTACTCTCCCCCTATAAGCCCACCCGGACCCTCCGTTCAGCAGGACTTGGCCTGCTCCAAGCCCCCCGCCCGAACCGCCCCATCATTGGAGGCCGGGCCTTCAGTTTCTCCGCTCCCACCCTATGGAATACCATCCCCCAATCCCTCCGTCTCGTTTCTTCCCTTTCCTCTTTCAAGGCCGGTTTGAAGACTTTCCTCTTCGACCGTGCCTTTTGTTCCACCCCGAATTTTTCAACCTCCCCTTCGTGTCTCACCCCTTCCCAAACACTCCCCTCCCAGCTCGGGTCACACACCTCCTGTGCAGCGCCTTGGGACGTCCTCCCGACGTGAAAGGCGCTCTATAAATGTAATTTGTTGTTGTTGTTGTTGATATTTTTCTTTAGCTGTAAACTTTTCTGGTATTTTTTGTTAATGTACGATATATTCATTTTTAAATTGCAGGCCATGTGTGTATACGGTTGGATCGCCTATAAACAACAGAGCGCTTTTCCCTTGCCAGGAGCCACCAGTAGCCATGGCAACCTGGCAGGCCACAGTTTGGGCCCCAAAAGATTGTGTGGTTCTCACAAGTGGTGAAAATTGTGCCGAACCCCATCACAGTGACGGTAAGAGAACTCGCCAAGATGTTGCACTCATGAGGACTTGCTGGTTGTGAGGGCAAAAAAATAATTTTAAATAATGTATAAATGTTGCTCGTCTTCCACCCCCTTCCACGTCACTATTGGTGGCAGAGCATTCAGTCACCACACCCCTAGACTCTGGAACTCCCTGCCTGTACCCCTCAGCCTCTCCCCTCAGTTTATCATTAAATCTACCTTTTTTTAACCGGTCCTTGGGTCACTCCTCTCTTTCCCCTTCTCCCTTGCTCGGCATCCGACCCCAGTATTGCGAAACGCTTTGAGCCATGTTCCTACATGACAATATAAACAGGGGACAATATAAATGCCGGTTGTAGATGAATAAGTCAACAAAATACAACCATCACCGTTGAAATTTAATTCGATTTTTTTCTTACATTGTCAACTCACTGTAATTGTGGATGAATTAAATTGGTAATGATAATTTCTCGACTATACTCAGGGTAACTGAAGAGAGAATCAACTGGGTTGGGAGGTGGGGGGGCCTTCTGTTTCTGATTCTTATCTGCATTAAAGTGCTCATTTGGTCATTGGATGTGAACAGTATTAGACTTGGCTGTGATATATGCAGTTCTGCAGTGTTTGCCAGCTCCTCCCATGGTTGCATAACCTGGCACTGTATATTGCCTTGGCTCATATACAGAGGAATACCCGTTAATACCCCCGTATAAGGCGCACTCGCGTATATGGCGCACCCCCCACTTTTGACCTTTTCTTGGTGAAAAAAAACGGAAGCATTTTCGATTATATTGCCGGCAGAAGGGAGGGAGGCAGGAGAGACAGGTAGGGAGGGAGAGAGGGAGGCAGGCAGGCAGGCAGGAAGGGAGGCAGGCAGGGAGGGAGGGAGGCAGGGAGGGAGGGAGGGAGGCAGGCAGGCAGGCAGGGAGAGAGAGGAAGGCAGGGAGGGAGAGAGAGAGGCAGGCAGGCAGCCAGGGAGGGAGGGAGAGAGAGAGAGAGTGAGAGAGGCAAGCAGGCAGGGAGGGAGGGAGGGAAGCAGGCAGGCAGGGAGGGAGGGAGGGAGGGAGGGAGGGAGGCAGGAGAGAGAGGGAGGGAGGGAGGGAGGCAGGAGAGAGAGGGAGGCAGGCAGACTGGGTTAGGCAGAAGGCAGGCAGCAGGCACAGCACTGAAGTCCGCTGCTGCTGCCGCTACCTGGGCGGCCGAGGCCGAAGCCCTGTCACCCGCTCCCCCCAACCCCCGCCGGACACTGACCAAAGCCCGGCTGACAGCGCGCCGGCCGCCCCTCCTGTTTACCGTATTTCTGAGGCTCAAAATTTCTTGTACCTGCGTATAGGGTGCACCCCCAACTTTCAAGATCTTCCGACGTGAAAAAAGTGCGCCTTATACGCGGGTATTTACGGTAGCCACCTGGTTGAGGTGATGAAGGACAGATAATGCCTCCAGAAATAAACACAGCGAGCACCTGTCCATTAAGGAGGGAAGGAAATAAATTACTGGTACATCCAGTTGAATTTGTTGCTTGTTTCACCTCATGTGCCTCGGCATTAAAGAAAGAAGACAGACGGCTAGAAACAACAACAACCACAACAACAAAGTACATAAAGAGCGAAAATCTACAGGAGCTTAGAGACAACAACAACAACTTCGACTTATATAGTGCCCTCCACGCCGGACGGAGTCTCAGAGCACTTTGTGTCTCAGTGATGGGGGGAGGACGGTAGAGCGGGCGTTCTGCAGGGATGAGATCGGATGGGCCTGGGCCGTAGGGTCTTTTTTTATCCAGTAAATGGAGAAAAATCACAATCTGAGTAAAATAATTAAAATGCAAATAAACCACAAATTAGTGTGAAGGCTGAGTATGTCTGCATTGCCACCTTGTGGCATGAGGCAGAGCTGCATCTTCTAAAATTGTGGTATAATATTCCTGAAGGCATGAGCTATTCGGTCATTGTGTATTTAGAAAACTGGCTTAGGTAGGCCTATGGAATAGGCTGCACATTAGAACTGAATTTGAATATTCTTTGTCGGAAATCTTCAGAAATCAAGCACACAAGAGCAGCTTCTTTAGTTTCAATATAATGACTATATTTTAATTTTACTTTTACTATATTTTTGAGTTGTATTAAATAGAGTGTTACCAAAGCTAGTAGTACTCTTGCCTCTAAGTCTAAATTTTCTGGGTGTATGCCTCACATCAGAACTTTGAATTGATGTACACTACTGTACTTTTCTCAGTTCACATTTCAGAACCACGCTGGGGGAGCGAGCGCTGCTTTGTTAGAGGTACCGTTCTTCAAATGAGACGTTAAACTGATGCCCCCTCCGGTTATTTATGCACATGTTAATGATCCTTTCAACTCGAGCGCTATACAAATGTAATTTTGCTGTTGTTGTTAACCTTGCGAGTCAAACACTTATGGGTAGGATGGTCTTATTTAGACAAACAGCAGGAAAGTACTTTCAATCAAACTACAGTATGTGGTTTTAGCTGGTTAGACCCCAGTAATATCCCAATGCACACTCTGGGGTCCCCAAGTCTTGGTTCTTGCCAACCTATACCTAATATTTTCTGGAATTGGGTAAACAGGATACATCCCTCCAGGAAGAGAATGTGCATTCCATTCCAATAAAGTTCTTTGAAATGTCCATGTTTGGTTTGGACACACTCAAGCTTACTGATGGGTTTCTGCATGCATCAGACTGACCCCCCCAAAAAAGCATAAACTTGATGATTCTTAAAGAATAAGTTTGCAACTATGCCTAATAGAAGAATAATTGACATAGGAACTTTACAAATTGAATGAAATAGATCAGGATTCATTGTGAGGATTGCTGTAAAAGCTTTCAAATGAGATTAGACAAGGTAATTTTGTCTCATCAACACCAAAATTGCATCAGGGCTGATGATGAATGTTTTGAGTGATCTGATTATGACTCAAAAGATGCTCTAATACAGTAAATGCTATAATAGGATAATGATAGGTCAAGAGATATTGATCTGAGTTTACTGGAATGGTAAAAAAGTCTGTGTAGTTTGGAAGCTTTTCAGTTCTGTATGTATTCTTATTTACGTTTGCTAGTCAAATAAATGCTAGAGAAAACAGATGCTATGCATTAGCCTCTTCCCTGTTGCACATCATCATTAAGCTATGAAAGCTAACTGATGGTCTGGTGATGCCGCACGTTGGGTGAGCAAACACATCACCACAAGATATTAGGACATGGGTTTGTACTTGTGATTCCTCACACAAACTGAGCTCTCGAACCTTAGGTTTGTGGCACTCAGTTAAAGGCCACAAATGAATGGTAGGCATGACCTTACGGGACAATTAAAGGTGGATCACTAGGACCATTCATGTGCAACTAATAGTAAAATCACCTGACTGCCTCCTTTGGGTGGAGAAGACTCTTTCTATTGAACTACTGTATTTTTTTAACCGCTAAACTTGAGTATGTGTAATAACCATTTGTTAATCTTTGAGCTTCTCGGAAAACTTACATCGAAATTGTATGCTTTTTAAAAAGAAGCACAATTAACACTGTGAGAACTGTAAGAAAAACAATTAGGTATTTGATTTTAAAGAATACTGAGCATTTATGAAACATCTTCCTAGGTTTACTACTTCTAGCTGTAGGATGCTGCAAGATGTAACTATGCTTGCTTTCCCCCCCACTTCCTCCTCTCCTGAAACCACTTGACTTGTACTTCTTTTTAATGGGGTACATGTCCTCGGGTTTAAGACATCTTTGACAATTGGTCCTACATGGCTGTTCAACTTCTGAAACCCCAGCAGATTTATTTACCTCTCCCTAACCCAGGGACACTGAGATTACAGGATCCTAACTACTGTTTCAGTAAGATTGGTTAACTCACCCTGGACAAAGTAGAATCTGTGACCATCTAATCTGCATAACCAATGCTGCACTATTGCCTTTATTTACCGAGATGAATAGGGATCTGTCTTTTGACACACTAAATAATGCAGTTGAATAACGCAACTATATTAAGTCATTTCAATACTATATTCCGAGACGCTGCCCTGCATTAGGACTCTATATAAATGTAAATTGTTGTTGAAAATTTGAAGTCAACAAGAAATCATTTCTAATGTTTAAAGTGAAAAGGCTTCAAAGAATTCTTAAATTTAACTTTGAACATTTTCTTCAGATCCACTGGTTTCAATATTTCTAGGACATATGCCTCGAACAATGGCTGAAGTCATCATTGGAGTAGAGGCCTTGAAGTGTCTGTCAGTATGCCTGATATTAAGAGGTAGCTAATCTAATATTTATAGATATAGTTACAGTATTAACATTAAAGACATCTTTCTCTCGAAGTGGGTACATGAATCTCGCCCTGAAAATGGAGATAAAGTCCCTTTTTGTCCTAAAGATTTTACTGGTAAACTATTAAATGAAATAAATTATTCCCAGCCTATACAAAAACTTTCAAATTGTGTATAATTTGTGTTCATTTCTGTGTGAGGGCAACTTGCACTTTAAACGCAAAAGCAATGTTACAATAATGAGGAGCTCTACGTGATATCTCCCCTGCGCTATACAGTATAGTGGTTCAAGGCTTGTTTGATGCAGTCACTGTAAAGGAGCAAAATATACCCTCCTTCCTTAGTACTACTGCCAAAAGTCACCTTGATGAGTGGAAATACACATACATGCAGAGCACTCTAACGATGTGTCTTTTTTTTTCTTTTCATCTTTCTCAGCTTGTCAATTTTAGAGCCCTCTTCCCTATTATCTTCCGTTGCCTGTGCTTCCTTTCCAAAGCGGAAAGTCAAGATGGTTTGAACTGTGAATACAAAATGAAATTCCTGGAAAATGCCATTTCAATTACCCATCAGCAGGAGATGCTCTATTTACGTTTCCCTTTCCTTTCTCTCCTTCCACGAGGACGTCATTTCATTCTGAGAGATTGAACAAAAGTGCTTTACTGTTGTTGTATTGTTAAAGTACATCCATGTCCTGCACCTATTACACTCTCAAAAGAAATAGTCTGCTGTCAAACTGTGCATAACAATTGAAATCTTTAATAATTCTGCTGTATCTGTTACCCAGAGCAAAATAATACTAATATTAATACTAATAATGATGCTTGCATTTGATACAGTGCCTTATCACGTCGTTGAGATGTCCCAAAGTGTTTTACAGGAGACATAGTAAAGTGTATTTTGTGGCCGAAATGCGGCAACAACAACAACAACAACTTCGATTTATATAGCGCCCTCCACGCCGGACGGCAGCCAGTTGCGCACAAGTCTTTAAATATTAGGATTAGAATCAGTGGGTTTGTTAATTCTGCAATCTCATTGGGTTCTGACTTTAGCTAAATTCAATCTTCCTTGTTGACTGGTATTAAAATATTCATCATAAAGCCATTAATCGTTTCAATTTAGGCGAGGTCGGGATTTTGGTTTTGGCATTGTGTTTATGCTTACTGGATATTCGGCAACTTTCCAACAGGAATTCACTAATGTTTTGCAAGTAGCAGCATGCTACTCAGTTGCTCCTTTCTTGACTGTGTATTAAAATATTCATGTAAAGCACAATAACATTTTCAGACATAGCTTGAAATAGTCCTCTAGCTATCAATTGTACATGGCACAAATGGGGAAATGATACTCAGTTTCTAACAGCAGTGCATGCCCAGGCGATATCTTTCCTCTTATTGAGGCCACGCCACTTGGCTATACCTCCAATCATGCCCTGAGGCTAAACTGTCATGAGGGTGGTGTGTCCCTCATCTCCAGGTCCCCATACTCCTCTGGATCTTTCTCCTCATTTGAGCACCTCAATAACAATAACAACAACTTGCATTGATATAGCACCCTCCATGCTGGGCAGACAGCGCTTACCTCACTCCCTTCCATCCCATCAATCTCTCCTTAAAAATCCTCCTCATCCCGCCCCCCCACCACAAACCTCCCCCACTTTCCTGCATCTGCTCTGAATGCCTCATCATCTTGGGTGACTTTAACCTCCATTTCCCTGCTTCTTGCTCCACATCTGCTGACTTCTCTTCCCTCCTCTCCTCTCACAACCTCTCCCTCCACATCAACACCACCACTTTTACATCCAATGACTACCTGCTGGACCTGGTGATCACCCAGAACCTTACCGTCTCTGATCTCACCATCACTGACAAAGACATTTCAGACCATTATTTCATCTCCTTTTAACACCTCTATCCTCTTCCCTACCACTCACCTCCATTGCCCCTGGAGAAGAATCCCCCTCCCTGTCCTGGAGACATCTAAACCTCTACCCCTCTGGCCCTCCTGCAATGACCTACCCTCCTCTCAGAACAAAGTGTTCCTTCAATCCCATAGTACTCCCTTATCCCTTTTCGACCGCGCTTTTGGTCACCTTTTTAGCTCTCTCCCTGGCTCGGCCCCGGGATCCGTTTTTGGGAAGCACTCTGAGACGCCATCCGGTGTGGAGGGCGCTATATAAATCCAAGTTGTTGTTGTTATTATCCCTATACCCCTTCAAAGCTCCACCCTTCCAGTTCTTGTTTGCATCTCTCTTGAAATCCATCTGTTTCTACCATTTTACTTGGCAAAGGCAATCTACATCCTAGCATCTCTGAATGAAAGAAAATCACCTAAGCTCTATTTTCACTCTTCTTGTGCCTATCTTATTACTCTGTTCTCTTGTCACTAATTTGCCTACAAGTGGAAATAGCATCTTCCTATTTCCCTTTCAAAGTGCATCATAATGATGTACATCTCTCAGGTCCCCTCTCAACCTTCTCTTCCCCACTATGAAAATGTTTCCCCAATCTCTGATCACAACTAAAGTCCCTCATGCCTGGTATCGTTCTTGTGAAGAATCACAAGACAGAAAATCGTCTATTTAAAAAAAATTGGGGCAGAATAAATGAATCTTTAATATGCATCTAACACCTGACATACAAGACTCTGTGTTCCCAAGATGAGAAAGCGTTCCATTTTCAGCACTAATATTCCTCGCATTGATCTATTAAAAAAATTCATCAAGAAACATTTTGAAACCCATTAATTCCTGCCTTTTTCGAGAACTGGATTTATGAATGGAGATAAGTAGCTCCATCTGCTGTTTTATAAACTTACAGCAGATTACACTCAGTTAATGATATCCAAGAGCACTCCAATGGAAAGAAATGAAAGAATGTTCAAATACCTCTGGAAATTGACATTTTAAGATCCTGTCTGAATGCTTTCCTGCCATTGCTGAAATGGACGAAAATCAGATTAGCAAATGTAATAAAAAGGGTCAAAGTACTGTTACATAATGAGGAATATAAAAAAATGCTCAGTCTAGAGCACTGCAGTTTAACCTCCTAATCTGGTAATGAAATTGCAGTTTTCCTGTTCATGTGACCAAATTTTGCATGCTTCATTTGTAGTTTTTTTTAAGAAAATAGGTGAGAGTTTTTAATAGTTCAGACATAAAAAGGAAAAGTCTGGTTTGTTTTGGTTACCAAGTGAAAAACACATTGTTTATTGATGCATTTGGTTTGTCAAGAGTACAGTTTTACCTTTGAACACTGAATCCATACATGCAGGTTAGTGTAGGTATATTCCAGTTGTTACTGTACTCTTATCTCTGGGTGAGAGTTACACACTTCTTCCAAGTGCACCCTGAAAGAAGCGATCCTTCTCTTCACATTTTACTATTTGGGGATTGTGCCCGGTCAGAGCGGTCTCACAAATTATACCAAAACACTTGCCGCTTAAGTAAAATACTCTTCATTTATTGAATCCTACAAGCTTCAATATATATATCCCGCATTTGACGCAAACATGCCCATGGTCCTTATACAGTACATTGATAATGTTATATCAATATAACTTTAACTCAGATCAGAGTTTTGTAATGTTGGAGTCAACTGTTAGTTAACTCCAAACCTCAACAACCCCCTGATCACTCTTTTTTACACCCCTAATGTCCCATGCCACTATTTTTTACCAGTTCTCCCCACTTTAACAATTTGGAAACGAACAACTGGTCAACTCCACCATGGTCCAGACAAGAAGACTCCAACATAAAACCCAGTAACTCCCAGAATTTAACACTAAAACCATAAACAAAAAGCACTTAACTAACATTTCACCCCTTAAGAAAGATAAACAGATTGATATCTCAATCTTAACAAATGTAACAGGCCATCTAGTTCGGAACACCTGTGGCACCTCTCCCTGAAGCCAAATATTCACCCTATTAACCCTTTACTACCACATGCAGTATACGTCTTCAGTATACAATTTTTTGAAGAATATACCTCACTTCCTGGTTAGCAATGTGTAGCAAACTACGAACAGCTGTGAATAACTAAACCAGGAAAAATCATACTTGACGATGAGAGAATCATGGAAGAGTATGAGGTCTTGTTTACAAATCTATAATCCTGGATATAAATATAACAATAAATTGCATTGGTATGGCGCTTTTCATGTTGGGAGGACGTCCCAAAGTGCTGGATAGTTAAGGATGTGCACCCGAGATGGGAGCTGGGATCAGGAGAGTTGGAGAGCAGAAAGGATTTATGAATGGGGGTGGGAAGGTGACCCACCCCCATGGGAAGGCATGGTCGAAGAGGAAGGTCTTGAGGTGGGCCTTGAAGGAGGCAAGAGATGGGGTGAGGGGAAGGGACTGTGCGATGGAGATCCAAAGGGTGGAGGCAGAGAGGCTGGAGGCCTGACCACCGATGGTGGAGCAGACCAGAATCCATCGAGCGGAGGGAACAGATAGGCTGGTCACAGAGATAGGGAAGAGCAAGTTTGTGCTTTGAAAGTGAGGACAAGAATTTTGAACTGAATACTCTGGAGGAATAGGGATCCAGTGAAGCCCCAATGCTGTAACTGCTGAAAACCTAATTTACAGATTCCTATTCAAAAGCAACAGAAAATGCAATATTTTCAAGATACACTATTATTGTATGTATGTGAGGAATTCTTTACAAAAACTATTACAATTAACCAAAATACGGTTTGTAGACACCCTCTCTTCTTGGGAACTTACTGTGTTTTGGCATAGAAAGGTTTCAGTTTATAATCTCATGGGTAGCCTCAGATAAGATCCCTTTTTTGTCTGCCGTTAGGTGTTAGCTGATTCAGTGGTCTTCCTACTTTCTACTTTTAGAAGAGCAAAAATTCTGCTCCTGATCACTATGTAGCAATTCCCTGCTGTAGGTGTGCTCAGTTGAGATGTTTGAATGGCCCAGTGATATTTACTGCCAATGCTCACAAATAATACTAATGGTTGCTTATTCCGCACTATACTGCCTGGCCTGATTTGCTCAGCGGGCAACTCAGACTTGCTGTGTAGCCCCCAATCCCTCCGCACTTTCATCAGTGTGCGTACCATTAGTCACTGTGGCCCAACCTCTGGAATTCCCTGCCTCAATCCTTTCATCTCACCCCCCCCCCTCCCCCACCACACCCCCCCGCTCTCCACCTTTTATATCCCTTTCTAAGACTTTGCTCTTCCACAGCACATTTGGTCACTTCCCCTTACCCTTCTACCTCGCTCAGTGTCCAACTTCACTGCAGTGCAGTGCTGCAAGATGCTATCCTGCATGAGGGCGCTATATACGCTATATAAATGCAAGTTTTTGCTGTCAGTTGGGAACTGAAGAGTCACTGTCACCTGCCAACACAAGTTGACATTTAGGAGAAAAGGGTTACTGGAGGTGCTAATGATGATGGTCACCTGCTATACACATTTCTTTTATGTCTGTTACCTTTTATTTGAAAGATTCATAAACAATTGTTAAACACACGGAAGTCTCTTCGAATTACTAATTAATTTATGTCATCTACAGTCAGAGTGAGAAGATGCAAAATGGATGTTTTCCATTGAGTACTGTGGGAGGATTGTTGCCATAGTTATTGCTGGCAGACTTTGATTTGATGCTGCTAGCTGATTTATGGAATTGCACAGAAATTCCCTTGTATATTATATAGTGTTCAAATAAATTATTTTATCCGAGTGTAACAAAAATAAAAATCTTGCATTTGATATAGTACCCTATCACATTGTCTCAGTATTTCAAAAGGCTTGTTAGGATTTACTGCTAAGTGTAGTAACTGTGTGGGCGACACCTCAAACAATGCCTGGTTATTCAGCGGTGAAAACCTGAATTTACAAACCCCTTCCTATACATTTATTGTGTTCCTCGATATATAATTAATATGACTTTATCATGTTTACACTTAGAGGTGAAAGTTTGATTGGTGGGGGTCTGGTAAATTTCAAAGATTGAAAAGTAAAAACCTTTTGTTTTAAATAATGCAGAGCTGACAATACAAATTATTGGCTCCTTCCGTCTCTAAATTATGCCTGCAATTATGCAAGCTATCCAGTTTTAGCTGGTTAGACTCCAGTTGTAAGTACACCAGTGCACCTTTTGGGGTTTTGTGTATTAGATAAAACCATAATCTGGAGCCCCCAAGATTTTGCCCTTGCCAACCTGCTCCGAATGCTCTCTGGAATTAGTTAAGCAGGAGAAAGTACACATCCCATATCTCTGGAATATTTAGATGGGATGCTAAATATGCTCTTCATGGCATTGCCCTACCCTACCTCTGCGACCTCCTAACCCCCTACCAACCTGTCCACTTGCTCTGCTCAGTAGGCCTCAGCCTACTCCATGTCCCCTGACCCACCTTCCCCACCAATGGTGGGCGAGCCTTCAGCCACTCTGACCCCATCTTTTGGAATTCCATCTGGAATGCCTGGATAGCTGGATATTCCACTTCGCCCGCTCCCTAGCTTCCTTCAAGTCCCGTCTCAAGGCCCTCCTCTTTGACAGTGCCATCAGTCACCCCACTTCCCCTCTCTTCCCTCCAATCCCCCACCGAATCTCGACCCCAGCTCGGGTCTGAAACAGTTCCAATTTTGAACTTCAAGTTCAAAATGACTTGAAGGGGGCTAGGGAGGCATCCTCCCTATGTGGAAGGACTTATACAATGTAATTTTGTTGTTGGTGCATGGAGTTTGATTTAGATACTCTTAAGCATGGATTTCCACACGTGTCAGACATCCAACTGACCTCCAAGTTATTCTTACTGGGCTACATTTTCCATTCAGTGCTTGTTAATATGCTGCAATTGTCTCCTTGACTCTCGTTGACCTCTAACCATTCACATTGCTCAGCTCCAGTTTTTATTTAAAAGCATACTTTATGATAGTATATTTCATTTTTAATTGTTTTTAGGAGCCAAAACATTTACTGCCGTCTGACTGTGAGTTTGAGGATAAAGCTCTGGGTAACATCATGAGGCATGAATATACATTAGGTTTTATGCTTTGGGTTCTCTCCTCATTATTGTACTGAGCTGCTGTCTTTTTAACAAAAATGTTTTTCAGAAATACAAATTGAGCAGCGGATTCCAGTTAGTTGCCCAATATTTGATTCAATAAAAGGATCACGGGCATCGTAAAAGCAATATGCTTATGATTTTTACCTAATGAACAAAACCCTAAAGGGATAGCAGAAAGAATAAGAAAGAATAGCAATTGAGTCAATTAAAACTTCAGCAAATTGATTGTACAGTTGATGACAAAGTTGTTGAAGGTCTTTAGGGAGAAGATAATTGTTGATTACTACTTCTAAGCATTGGAAATCAATTGTGAGAATCTGACAGAACTGTACCAGTAAATTAAGACTGGAATAGCTCAACTGGTAGAGTGCCTAATGCTTTAGTTAGGAGATTATGGATTTGAATCCCAAAGAGGTTGAATTGGCCTTTCATGCTCTCAAGGTCGGTAAAATGTGTGCAACTAATTGGAGTGTATGTGGGAGAGGAGAGAAGGAGTCTGTATGTAGCACTGACCACATTGCCATGGAAAATTGCCAAATGATATTCCCTGATTCCGTGTCAAGGTCCGAGATACAAAAGTGGGCATTGCTCCCAACAACATGTCAACGTGCAAGGAGACTCACCACCTGGGCAACCTTCTTACTTCAATAGTCAATGTTAGATTGCAGGTGGTCCTTATGGTCGTATGCTTACCTGAAAGTTATCATGTCCATTATAAAAAAAAGTTGCACAGAATTATGAGAGCAATTATTGAGAGCAATTTCAACTGTATTTGTAATTTATTCATATATTTTGTCTACAAAATACACAATCAATCCACTTTACAATATATCCTGTGAAACGCTTTGATGTGTCTCAAAGCCGTGATAAGGCGCTATATCAAATGCAAAGATTATTATTACGTATTATTGTTTATTGTGAATGAGTTTTGTTTTTTTAATGCAATGAAGTAAGGAATCAGGTGGATAAGTTTAATTAAAATGATTGTTTTGTTGCAGGTCTCTCAAAATGGTTTTATTATGTGACAATGCCTATGCCAGCATCTACATTCACAATTGCTGTAGGATATTGGGTGGAAGCTAAATCCAGCTTGAGTTCCCAGGTTCTCAATCCATCACCCGCCTCATCAGCCTGTGAGAGGGACAGTCACAGGTTAGCATCATGTTTCTTACTCTGGGCTCTGTAATGGAAGTGTTTGCTAAATATTTGCATAACAATGGGACCTATTACATGTCAGTCTGAAAATTTATGCTAATGGAATGCTAGAAGTACTGCATGTTAATAGTCAGAACACCCACCTCGCAAGTGAGAGGACCTGAATTTGATTGCTGGCAGTGTGAAATGTTGGGCAAGTTTCCTTACTCCACCCGCTTCTGTTTAATCTAGCAGTAAGTAGGAATCTGGTGGTTTTTTGATTGGTGGATCGCATTTCTGGGGGTAATAATTCCTCCGAAAAATAATTTAAAGAAAATAAAATTTAGCCAATCCATGACTGTTTGCGAGATGCTGCTGTGCGCAATTAGTTGCCACATGTCACCCACAAAATATGCAGATTCAATTATATTTACAGTTTACAGCACCTTAGGACGTCCTCCCGACATGAAAGGCACTCTATAAATGTAATTTTGTTGTTGTTGAATATTCTGTGAAGAGCTTTGAGATGTTCAGAATATGTGATAAGGTGCTGCATCAAATGCAAGGATTATTATTATATTATTATAGTCCTGTATATAAAAACTAGTTTAGAGTTAATATCATTTAAAATCTAAACAGGTAAATCAATAGACAAGTTAGTTTTTCCATTAACCCAGACTTGTTTGCCCCGAAAGACAGTCACACCACATTACAGTATATTCTGTGAAGCACTTTGAGGCTTCCTCCTGACATGAAAGGCCAGTAGAAAATGTAAGGATTATTATCATCATTTATTATAATAAACTCTGAAATTAGAAACAAGTGACATACTGTATATTGCTACTTGCAGAATTGATTAGTTTCAATATGATATGGGGATAATAAAGTTATCCTGGTCTGAAATTAATGCTCAGTGGTAATTTGAATAACTTGACTGTGTTTGTTTAATTGCTGGACAGCTCATTCTTATTGTGGTACCACTTGAGTATATAGGACCACAGAATGTTACAGCACAGAAACAGGCTACTATATTTGGCAGATTAAAGTCTGCACTGTTGTTTTTCTCCACATGAAGCACATGATCTACGTTACTCAGCTGCTTGCATCCCAAGCCTTTCAATGTACTTTTTCCCCCACCCAATTGTATTAATCCACATTTTTATCAAAGGCTATTGATGTCCTTTCTCCCCCATATCCGTGCCATGACCAGCTCTGCTTTCCACCATCTCCACAACATTGCCTGACTTTGCCACTGCCTCACCCCTCCGGCCACAGAAACCTTCATGCTTGCATTTGTCCCTTCAAGACTCGATTAAGGAAACTCCTCGCTTGTCAGCCTCCCCAATTCTTCTCTCCTCAAGCTGCTGATCATCCAAAACTCTGCAGCTCGTTTCCTCTCCCGCACCAGGTTCCGTGACCCCATCACCCTCGCCCAGCTCCACCAGCTCCCCATCCCTCAGAGGGTAGAATTCGAAATCCTCACCTTCAAGGTCCTCCACGGCGTTGCCTCCACGACCTTCCTACTTCTCTGACCTGTTGACCCCCTAACAACCCACCCGCTCCCTCCATTCAGCAGGCTCTGAGCTGCTCCATGTCTCCTGCCTGACCCGCCCTATCATTGGCAGCCAGGCTTTCAGCCTCTCTGATCCCCCGCTCCATGCACTTGACCCCTAACTATTCAGCACCTTGGGACGTCCTCCCAACGTGAAAGCTGCTCCACAAATGTAATTTTGTTGTTGGTTGTTGTTCTTGCAGGTCATTTATGTTCTCTGTTTGCTCTATTTCTGTCTTTTAGAGCGCCCCAGCTAGTTTGTGACCATACAGCTTATCCTTGCCGTTTCCAAAACTTTGCTGTTCAAGGCCAGGATGTTATTCCTCATCGTGTGTTCGCTCCATGCTGTTTGAAACTAAAGTGTGAAGAAGTTCTGCTTCCACTGGTGGCACAGTGCTTGTCAGCAGCTCATCGTGTTCTGGGCACACATCCTTTCTCCAGGCTTGATCTGCTGATCATCCCCGCCAGCTTTTCTAGTCTGGGAATGGCAAGGTAAGTGTTTTTCCGTCATCAGAATTGAATGATCGGTGTGGTTTGGCATCAAATGTGCAATGTAGCATATCTTTCAATTGATATTGTACCTATAAGTGCATTTGTTCTCTTGATTTTGGTTGACTTGCTGACAAAGACGAGCAATATAACAGTAATAATAATCTTTGCATTTGCCATAGTGCTTTTCACGTCTTCTAGACATCCCAAAGCGCTTCACAGGGTAGACTCTAAAGTGAATTGACTCTATATTTGTGGGTGAAACACGGCAGCCAATTCTACACACTAGTGATCCACAAACAGTCATGGTTGAAGTGACAGATTTATTATTACTTTTTTTTGAATGAATTATTACCTCCAGAAAACCGATCCATGAATTGACTAACAACTAGGTTCCTACTTACTGCTAGGTAAACAGAAGCATGTGGAGTAAGGAAACTTGCCTAAGGTTTTGCCCTGTCCGGGAATCAAACCCAGGTCTCTCACGTGCAAGGCGAGTGCTCTAACCACTGAGCTACAGGACTTCACAATGTCTGGCAAACAGTCATGTAGCGAATAACCAATTTTATTTAAGAGATTGTTGGCCAGAACACCAGAAGAGAGAGAAAAATCTCCTTCCCTTTTCCAATAGCGCCGCAATATCTTTAACATCCACCTGAACAGGCACAGACAGAACCTCGATTTAACGTCTCATCCGAAGGACGGCACCTTTGACAATGCAGAGCGGCCCCAGCACTGGAATGTCAGTCTAGACTGTGAGCTTGCTGTCTCTGATGTGGGGGGAATTTCGCCCACAAGCTTGTGACAGAGTGCTGCTGACAGAGCCACACTGCTTAGATTTAGCACCAACTTGCATTTATATCTCAGGAGAGAAAATAAATCAATAATTACTTTATTCAGTCAAATAAAATCACATATAAACTCTATATGAAATAAATAAAATGATTTGTGTAACTAATCCAGCAGCAGTAGCTTATATGTCATGGAAAAAAACATTTTGATCTGATATGAATGTTGTTGTTGGGAAAAGAGCTGTTTGTAATTTGCAATATGTTTCTGTCTTGCAATCTCTGCAATATAAAACTTATTTGCATATTAGAGCGGTTTCCTGTTTTGAATAAGAACGGTTTTGCAATGTACTGTATTTGTTGAATGCTCCCATTTTAAAATGATTTTGTAGCCCTCGACGATTGCTTCATGTTTTTGGAATTATTTTGAAATAAGCCAGTAGGTTGTTAGGAAAGAAATTCTGCAGACTTCCTCTTTGATCTATTTTTACCAAACTTTGGATTCAATCCCTGTGGCTAAAACATTCAGCAGAGGTTGGCACTGAGGTATAATTACAGTAATACGGGGAATAAGCCCTCCCTGATTCCTGAAACAATGGTGAATTGGACAACCTGCTCTGCATCTGTGAATATTCAGAGTACAGTTCTTCAGAATATTACTGGCAATAGATATCTGATTGATATTAGCATTTATAAATTATTCACTTGCCCGATGCCTACATACATTTATTATTTATAATAGCCCTATTAAGACTTACAATATTGAATTGGAGAATATGTTGGATTATTAGTGGAAATTGGTCACAGAAAATAAAAAATTGTTGAAAGCAAGCCAGCATTGTGAATTGTAGAATAATTGTAACTTACAGCAACTGTGAGGGCTGCAATTCCCTTATGCCATACATTCTGTGTCCAGAATGTATTTTAAGTGATGATCAATGGTCATTAACTTTCACAAGAATTGCACTTCCATATTTGGCTGTGCAAAAGAAACCAACGGTGAAGTGCTGTTACAGTCTGTTGGGTCATGTAGCATTGTACCTATGGTAACAATGCTGATTGCTTGTATTGTCATTGGGAATTGCAGATTTTCAGGCATCTCTGAAGGACAAAGACAGTGTGAGGTGTGAGCCTGCTATTTTCGGTGTCTTGGTGCAGGCTGAGGCATTTACTACTATAGTATTTGTTGGAATTTATGTTTTTTTTCCATACTTTGCAGTTTTAAGAAATTGCTGATCAGGTTCAAAACAGTAGCGCAGAACTCTACACTGATGCTGAGATGCACATGTTGGAGTATCTCTTGAGGATATAGGCCTAGGAGCACAAGCACAGGGCCAAAGGGCCTGGAGATCCACCATAAAACAAACATTCAGGCCCAGTGTCCTGACTGCAGGATTACAGGAGCTCATCACCCCCTGCCTCACAGGGCCCATCACACACCATACACGGGCACAGAGAGAGACACCACACTCACAGACACAGAGAGACCACATGTTCTCAGAGAGACAGAGGTACACACACAGACACACTCATAAACATAAATGCACAAACAGACACACTCACACAGACTCCTCTACAGAGGAGAGAGACACACTCACATAGAGACACTCACAAACACATAAAGAGAGAAGCACACAGACACTCACAAGTTCATGCACATTGAGAGACACATAGACAACCACAACATCGGGGCTTCTGAGTGGAAGGAAGCCCATTTCCCTCTTATGCCACATTGTGCATGTGCGTCTGGAGCCCCCGGCTGTGTCAGACAACTAACCGTTGCTTATAGTGTATTTTGCAGAAAAATTGTGGCCTCACTTCTCTATTGGCCAAGGTCATTACATATCAGGTGTCCCAGGCTAGATATTATGGGGTCAGATGCAGAAGACTCCCCTACTCCGCCTAAACAATTTACCTTCATCTCAACCCAAAAGAGCACCTATTCATGCACAGTGTGACATTTGCTATTTCCTATACCAGTACTGCATGAGGTTAGCAATTGCTCCTGAAATGTAATTGTGTCCTGTAGGCTGTAATTGATTAATAACAACAACTTGCAATTGTATAGTGCTCATCATCATAATAATAAGAATCTTTGCATTTGATATAGCGCTTTTCACCTATTCTAGATGTCTCAAATCACAGAATATACTGTAAAAAGAATTGATTATGTATTTTGTGGGCCAAAAGCAGCAGCCAATTGCGTACAGCAGTATCCCACAAACAACCGTGGATTGAGTGACCAAATTATTATTATTTTTTTCTTGAGGGATTATTATCAAGCGTGTAGAGTGAGGAAACTTGTCCAAGCTTTCAAACAGACATTTATCATGTAGGTTACAGTATCATGTTATCATTTAAGATAACCTCTCGGAGCACTTTACAATGATGGAGCAGGAATCCAAGCAGTGTAGAAAGGGAAGGGGAAATGTAGCAGTAGGTGTAGTCAAAGTGGTAGGTTTTAAGGTGGGACCTAAAGATAGAAAATGATAAGATTGAAAGACAGAGAGAGGGCATTCCAGAGATTAAGGACATAGAAAATCCAAACTTGGGCATTAATGGTGGCATGGAACAGACAAGGAATTACCTAAGTGGAGGAAGTGAGCAGAGGGGTGGGGTAGGATAAGATCAGCGAGATGGGGAGGTCCCAATGGATTCATAGGTGAACGTAATGACTTGAAATCGATCCATTGGAAGTCGAAGAGCCAACGTAATCTGGGGAAGAACTTAGTTGATACTTTAACATTCATTCCATTGTAACAGCAATTTTCTTCCATAGAGGAGCTGATCAAGAAATTGAAAAAGGGTCTCGAGACTAACAAAACAACTAGCATTAATACACCCTTCATGGAGTCCTGTAGTTCAGTGGTTAGAGCACTCGACTCACGAGCAAAAAAACTTGGGTTTGATTCCCAGCAGGGTGAAATGTTGGGCAAGATTCCTTTCTCCACCTGCCACCTAGCAGTACAAAGGAACCCGGTTGTTAGTCGAATGGTGGATTGTTTTGCCGGGGATAATAATTCCTTAAAAAATAATTGGTCATGTCATCCAAGGCTGTTTGTGGGACACTGTGTATGCAATTGGCTAGGGACATCCTCCTGACGTGTAAGGCGCTCTATAAATGTAATTTTGTGTTGTTGTGTTTCGCCCACAAACTATACAGTCAATTAATTTTACAGTATATTCTGTGAAGTGCTTTGGGATGTCTAGAAGACTTTTGTTAAGGCAAGAATTGTTATTATTATTAGTAGTAGTAGTGCGGGGCAGTGTCTTGGAGATGTGTATATAAAAACAAGACCAGGTGAGGTTACCTGAGGCATTGTAACACACAGTTCACCAATCTTTTCATTATGAGGAATTATTTTTGCCTTTGTGGTTGTCCTTACTTTGGGAAAGCGTGTGATTGATCTAACTCTCCAGTAGCTTGTGAAAATCTTTTGGCACAAGGTGCTATTTGACCCGTAGTGGTTGCTGTTGTACTCCCTGGGGACAATGAATGCTGAGACATTTTGATTGCTCCATACTACATGGAAGCTAAAAGGATAGTATCATATGGACATTTGAAATAAGCCAGTGGCAATAAAAGCAATATTGTTGGTGAACGTGCCCCATACAGAAAGAACATAACTTATTTTGTTAGTTGCAGCCAGAGCCGGTTTGAATACATTACAATAACAATCGACAGATGGTAGATTGCCTTTAGCCTACAAATTCTGATAACCCTGGGACAAAGACTGCCAGTGCCTTAAGTGAGAGTGACAGAGGGGCTGTGAGAGTGAGTTCTGGAGGGTGGAGAAGAGTTGGCTACTGATGGTGGACGGAGTGGGTGGGGAATGCAAGGCATGATTGAGCAGAGGATAAGCAGGAGAATGAGGCTGGAGAAGATCAGAGAGACAGGAAGGTGTTGAAGGGATTTGTCGGTGAGTGAGGAATTTGAAGTTGCTTCACTTTACAGAGTTTGTCAAGTAGACAATGGGTCTGTGTTGCTTTGTCTCTTTGCTTAATATTTGAAACACTATTTTGATTTTGCACAGAAATATTTGAATATTTTTGTGAAATTATTGTTTTTTTTCTAAAAAATAATTCTGTCATTCTCATAAACAATATGACTTTGTTTCCTTACTGAATTAAACATAACATTTCAGGTTATTTAAATCAACATCTGCCCCAAAATATAGACATATGGTTGACAGGAAATATGAGTGATTCATCTGTTTCCAAGGATTTTGTTGGCAAAAATTTAAATCACTTTATATGTGGCAAGCATTTAAAATCAAAATGAATTTTTATGGGCCTTTATGTAATTTCTTCCTCCAAAAAATGTGTTTTATAGCAAATGGAACAATTGCAAATTAAAAATTATATATAATTTATTTTCTATTTGGTACCATCATTCAAATTCTATTAAGTGCTCTGGGATGCCAATCTTTGTGAGAGGCACTTTATAAATGCAAATTGTTGTTAAATTCTATTACTACCATCTTGGCTGCTGGTCTTAAGTAATAATAATGAGACATTCTCCTTATCTGAACAGCTCTATATAAGTGCAAATTAATGTTGTTATTGTAAAAGAACCATTTTGTCTTTAAATTCAATGTCACCCAAATTCTTAAATTAGTTTGTAATTTGGACTACTTTTAAGAAAATTATCTTCCTAATAAAAACTAAAGTTAAGAATTTTCCACAATTCTTTGACAACTTAAACTTTTTAAGAGAAAATAATTTTAGATGGCGTTTACAGCCGCATATTTTAAATCCTTGCACCATGGCAAAAATATTGTCCATATCATGTGTTTTTCAAAAAAAAATTAGAACATATTTGGGTACAGTGACTGTAACTTTGAGGTGCACAAGTATAATACTGTAATAATAATAATCTTTGCATTTGATATAGCGCTGTTCACGTCTTCTAGACATGACAACTTGTATTTGTACAGCATCATTCATGTAAAGTCACAAAGTGTTTGACTGTACAGTACAG
This sequence comes from Hydrolagus colliei, assembly GCA_035084275.1. Classification (NCBI taxonomy): domain Eukaryota; kingdom Metazoa; phylum Chordata; class Chondrichthyes; order Chimaeriformes; family Chimaeridae; genus Hydrolagus; species Hydrolagus colliei. Next base: position 26,466,246 of record CM068742.1, on the reverse strand, counting down.
GGAAATGATAGACTTAGAGATGTTGACCAAAGGCCTGATTGAACACCTGTATTTTTAAGCATGGTTTTAAAGACGGAGCTAACAAGGCAAAGAGATTTTGCAAGAAAATTGCAGAGACCAGGAGTGTGTTGGCTGAAAGTTCAACCACCTGATAGATCATAGTAGAAAGAGTGAAGGAAATGGCTGGAGTGTCATGCTGGAGAAGATTACATAGGAAAGGTAATAGTAATAATAGGCTCTACAATAAAAAAAATTGTCAGCTGGGTGTGTGACACATACAGAAACCCATCACTATGTGTAAGAATATCCAAACCAAGGTGAGAATTCCATGCATCCCACCTACATATGGAAATCTAGAGATAGACTGTTGGAATGGAATGCATACTCTCTTCCTGGAGGGATGCATCCTGCTTACCTAATCCAGAAAGTTTGGGGCTCAGTTGGCAAGAGTCAAGGCTTGGGGAGTGTGCTTTGGTGAACCGCTTGAGCCTAACTAGCTAAGACAACATAGCTTGGCATTGGTAGCTTTAGCTAGGACCAGCTTTGGCTTGCAGAGTACACTGGAGCTGAGTGGGAGGATGCCCTTCTCCCAGTGATTGGTCTGCTCTTTCAGGTGCTTCCGATGAGCAGTGCTGTCATCAGCAGTGTCCTAGAATACTGCAGACCAGCCTGGCTCAGGAACTGGACTACCTAACAGGACCCCCTCCCACACCATCACCAGGAGAATAGTATAAAAACGAGAACATTAAACTTCTTCCTCTGTGCAGTTTTTTTTAGCTAGATTGTGTTTTTCTACATTATGTATGTAAATTTTTGAAGTCCCTAACTATGATGCCTTTCAATAAAATACCGGTTGAAGCCATACAGCTCCCAGGGAGCAACTCTTCATTTTCAACAGGCATTGATTGCTATTGGTTTAATCAGAAGTGCCAACCAACCGCGAGATGCTTAACAGTTTTTCAACAGGCAAATTGCACCCGTTTTAGCATTTGCAGTAAACCTTTCAGCAAGCAGGAAGGTTCAGTTACAAGATGCTGTGAGGTAAGTGGCTGTTCGAGTGTTGGTCCGTGCTGCTGTGAATAGGTTGTCGCGAGAGACAATTAAAGCAATTAGAAAGCTGTCAGATGTGAAGTTGAGTGACCTCTATAACATGGTGGCAGTGAAATAGCTTGCAATGAGGCTGAATGTGAAAGCTATTAGCATTCCAGTATGAATTTATTAGACGGGTCAATATTTATAGTAACACACAGCAGATGGCACAAACAGAATTGTGAATTGAAATCGTTTCAGCTAGAACCTGTAAAAAGAAATTCAAAGGGAACTTCATAAGCTCTGAGAGAAGGAATCTATACATTCACAACTGAACTCTTGGACCCTATTATAATTTTCTCCTATGTTTGGTCGTCTTCCATAGTGACTTTTTTGGTCTTGCAAGTATGAATTTTGCTCATTGTTCTATATTCTACACATAAATTTGCCCTGTATTAAAATAAATTGCCTTTTGGCATCCATTCAAGATTGAGTTAATCCATAATTCTCACAACAGCTGCTCTGGAAAAAAAAGGGGGTTGTTTTTTCCATGGTTTGCTGTTTGGGAAAAGAGGAACATTTGATGTTATGTCTTTAGTGATGATATAATATTAGTGAAGTAGGATCATGATAGGTACTATAAAACAGCTGTTTTGATTATTCCAATTAAAACTCACAAGGGTGGCCTCCTTCATTGCTGTATTTAACCGCTGCTTCATTAAACATCTGCTGTTTCCTTTTGAAAAGTTCATGGAAACACAAAACATAATACGAATGGTTTTGAAGTTGAAGACTGGTTGTGGCATATGAGGTTGCGGGAGAGAGGGAGCAAGGTTCAGAGGTAAATTGTGTATGCTTGGGTGGCCGTAGACTTAATAGCTGGGACATCAGTTGTATGGTAAAATGCCATTGATATATAGATGTCAGAATCTTCAAGTTACAGTAATAAGAGAATAGTGGCTCTTACAAAAGATGACTTAATACTTCAAATATATTATGAAACATTTCCAGTCTCACTTGGCTATTGTTTAATATTATAATGATACTGTATAACAATCCTGGCATTTGATGTAATGCCTTATCCTGTCATCAAGACTTCTCACAGCAAAAAAGCTTCTCACAATACAAGCTTCGCTGGCCAGACCAATGGTCTGGGAAAGTCTAGTCTGGGGTGCTGGAATGTACAGCTAAGTATAATTACAATGCTGGTACGGCATTTACTGGCATTGTAATTGTTTGAATCCCACGACTGGAAGATAGTGAATAAGCTGTATTTTCTGCTCACAGAGTCAAAGCCAATATCCCTGCTCGGCCAGCAAAGGCCAGCAAGAATGGGAGTTTATTGTAATATACTGTAATGTGTATGACGGCACATGCAAATAACTGGCCAACAAATGGCAATCTACTTATCAGTCGCTCAGTTTGATGCTCAATATCAGCATAAGTGGCTATTCGTAACCTCGTACAATCGATGTTGTACCATTAAGTTTTATCCGTTCTAGTTTGTTAATAATACAAATAAACTAGATGTAATTCTATAGTACTGTAGATAGAAATCTGAAAAGGATAATAATAATATTCGTTGCATTTGGTATAATGCTTTTCATGTCTTCTAGACATCTCAGAACACTTCATAGGATATCCTGTCAAGTGAATTGACTATATTTGTGGGCAAAACATGGCAACCAATTGCGCACAGCAGTGTCCCACAAACTCGTGGATTGAAGTGACCAATTATCAGTCATGTGGAATAAGGAAACTTGCCCAAGGTTTCACCCTGCCTGGGATCCTCATCTCTCTTGTCTCCCCATGCAACTCAAGTCCCTCTCCTTCCACACCATATTTGAACCCTCCAATCCAGCTTCCATCCTGCCCTCAGTACAGAGACAGCACTTGTGGAAGTTACAGGGTAGCTATCAATGTATTTAAATTATCCTTTCAACTTTGAACTCAGTCTAGACTTACAGTGTTGGGTGGGGGGGCATTGCTGCAATTGCCGGAGGTGCTGTTCTTTAGATTAGATGTTAAACTGAGCTATCTGTTCAAGTTTATATGATACTATTTAAACATTGAAGGGCGTTTCCCTGTGTTCTGGCCAATAACCCACAAGATAAAATTGGTCATTCACTTCATAGCTGTTTGTGGGAATTTGCTGTGTGCAAAGTATCTGTCATGTATGAATACACTCACTGTCTTTCACAAGTAAATTCCTGTGAAGTATTTTGAGACACCTCAATCATGTGAAAAGGTGCTAAATCAAATACAAGGATTATTATTATTATTATCCTCAACTGACTATTTTGGTTAAAAATAGATAAAAGGGTAGGGGAGATTACCAACAAATTCTTACACATTTGGGCAAAAATAAAGAGAATGTTACTTAGCTAAGTCTAATGCAGCTTTGGTCCAGACGTTTATCATCTTTTCACTTTTCTCAAGGTTAATTAAAATGTGTGCTATATCGAACAAATATATTTGGGGGTTGGGGCGGGTGGGGGTAATTCGAGAATAAGTGAGTGACCTGTAGTTCATAGTTCTGTGGAAAAGAACCTGGGAAATTCAGACAAGCCCTCAGTATTCTAAGGCCCTATTGGTGACCAACCTCCCTAGTTTATCAAGAAGATGTGAAGGTGTGGGTTTTCATTCTGGTTGGCTGGGTTTCTGACACATACAGAAACCCATTACTGTGCTTATGAATATCCAAACCAGACTGAAAATTCTATGCATCCCACCTACAAATAGACATTTGGAATATTGAAATGGAATGCCCACTCTTCCTGCTTACCTATTTCTGGAGAGTATTAAACATAGCCAAGATTTGGTGGATCCCAAAATTAGCTGGAGTCTAACCAATTAAAATTGTATGGATTGTCTTTTGAAAGCCTTGTACAGCAAGCTTCCCTGTGCTTGTTCAACTAGGACCACCCTACCCTTTAGTGTTTTGGCTTGCAGGGTTAACAAGAGCTGAGGAGAAAGAATCCCTGTCCCCAGTGACTGATCTGCCCCTCCAAATTCTGTTGATTTTGCGCTTGAAAGGCAGTACACAAATATAATTATTTGTTGTTGTTGATGACCCAACAATGACCTAATGTACTGCGGGACCTAGTGTACTGCGGGACCTACTTGTTCAGGAGCCAGATTACCAAAAACATGATAGGATTGGTTAGATTCTGATACTGTATTCTGTTGCTAACCATATCATCTTGGAGCCAGTATAGCTGAAAGGAGATCTCTCTTACTTTCCTCCTCCTCCACTGCAGGACGGTTGAAGGTGTAGCAGATAGATTCTTAATCTACAATTCAAAATCCTGAAGGTCATGGAGGTTGCAGCTGGAGTAAGTTTAAAACTTAACCAGTATAAGCTAGCTTTGTTCTGGTAAACCGAATGATCAGATCAGCCATTAATCAAGCAATGTGTGCAATAAATGAACAATGGAACATTTGTAAACATGAGAAACTGGATGATTGCTACTATTTTCCAAATCTTTTCATACTGCTCTCAATATCTATGAGGACCACAAATGTGTGTGTTTATATACTGTACATATATAGTATGTGTGTATTATATACAGAGGATGGGGACAGCGTTTATGGAGAAATACAAAAAGGAGCGCTTGTCATAATATGTCTTTCATTGACTGATTGTGGAATCTTAAACAGTATTGATGGTGATCAACGAGACATTCATGTTCTAGATAATTGGGAGATAAAAAGCACATGGGAGGTTGGAGCTGGGAACCTTAAAAGAAAGCACTATGTTATGATTGTTTTGTTTGCCTTTGCATCAAACCATCTCAACAGCTTATTACTTCCATAATTTTATTGTTTTATTGTGCCTGTGCAGTTGTATACAGAAAAAAAACAACACTAAAGAAACACAGCAACAGCAGGAAAAAATATTGTGTATAGCAAGACAAATCTGGATATGATCTTAATCATTGTTCAGTATAAATTCCAGTGTGTTAAAGATTATTAAATTGGATCAACATCAATCCACCCAGACACCCAGGTCTCTGTGTCCCATTTTGTGCTAAGAGAAAAGCATTTAATCTCAAAGTACTTCCATTTTACTTGTTGATTGACCTAGCCTCTGCAGCTCGATTAGAACAGTGCTTAGTGAATGCTGATGGGGACTCACCCAAATTTAGAAAAACTGGTACATTTCCGAGTTCATTCTTTTTTCAGCAAATGTCATGGTTTTATTTCATGCTATATTTTTATTTCTGCTTTGTGTGCTCCAGGAGTAAATATGTTTGTGATTATACTCTTGTTTCCTCGTCTTAGAGACAGTAAGTTCTAAATCTTTATTGTGTATCAAGCCTATAATTCACAAACAAGGGCCTTCTATTTACAGGGGCTGTTTGCTTCTCTGTTAAGAGATCTATTGTTCTCATCACACTTGAAGCGTTTTGTGAACAGTTACAAAAAACTTATTTGTTCCTAATTAGTACTTCCAGTCAGCAGTGACTAGAATGGTTTTTCCTTGTGCATAACTGGTAAATGTATTATTTGATTGCTTTCACACTGTTTATTAGAAAAGTGAGCCATTCTGTAGGCACTGCTCTGTTCCCATTTCCTATTGTGTTGGCTTGTTAACTTTTCTTCTATACTTTTCTTAAAATGTAATGAAGGTCAGTGATGGAATTTCTTGTCATCTATACCATCCTTTCACATATTAAGTAAATAGGATCTAGTAAACCATGGATATGTATTAATAACACTAAAGGAATCTCCCTTTCATTCTTTGGAGCTGAAGTGACTCCAAGTTGACTTGGTTGGCAACAGAATGTGGGAATTGAGTTAGCCACCCTTGATGGTCTCAGTAGTCCAGTTCTTGAGTGGGTCTGCAGTATTACAGAGTGTTGATGATCATAATCCAACCATCCTGGCTCATCGCATAGCTCAGACACCTCCAAAAAGAATTATTCATGACATCTCAGTTATCTTTCCAATTTGTTCTTATAATAAATGAAGCTTTCAAATTCCTGTACTCTATTTGACTCTAATTAGTAGTTTGAATGAAACTTCATTCTTTTGAAACTTGGGTAGTTTTTGAACAATGCTTTGGGAATTTCCGATTTTCCCTATTTTAAAATCCTGCCTAAAGATGCTGATGTCTGAAATGTGTCACATTAATGTCTCACACAACTGGCCGTTCTTGAGTGATCATAGATAAAGGAGTTTTAGCAGGCAATTCAACTCTGGAGGGTTTCACAATTAAACTTGATCCTCCTCACATCTGACATCTGTTTCTTCTCCACCAAATAGTCAGTTGGTACACAGTGATCAGGAACATGAACCTGGGTTGATTAATGTTTTCCCCCTTCCTAGCCCGGGGGCATGGTGGACAATTTTAGCACCTTACTTCATCATGGCTAGTAGCTAACCTGACAACGACTGCATTGGAAATTGGAATCCTACTGATATCTGTGCTTAGTACCACACTAGGCAATATGTTTGGGAACACAAGAAGTCTAACAATAAGAGTCTGGAAACATTTTTAGTTAATCTCATTGTTATGTGAAAATCTCTAAATTAGCTAGTTTAGGATATTTTGATGATAAACAGAAGGAAGTTGCCTCAAGTAGGCATTCCAAAATTGACTGATGAGTGGGCATTCTCACAACATCTGGTGGTAATTAATCCGTTAGTTCCCACAGAGCAAGAATAAATTGATATTTATGAATCATAATTTCTCAAACCTAGAGGGAGTTGGGAACAATTGATCCTGTACCTAAAATTGCATAGGTTTGGGGGCTCACTTTCATTCATTCTTGGCTTGTAGACATTGATTTACATTATTTTGTCAAATGCAGTTATTTTTAAGCTGTGGTTCCATTTGTCCAACACTAAGATTCGAGGAAGGCCTACGGTATGTACTGAGCCATTCGTAGCACCATTTTCCTTTCAGTATTCAAGCATTTCTTCAAATTAGGAGCTTGTACTATTAAAAGCAAATTGAATTTGTGAAGCCTTTAAACACTTCAGCAACAGTAATTTGAAGTTTAGCTTTGAAACCTTCACATTGAATATACAGTAGAACCTCGGTAAAGTGACCAACCATGGGACCATGACCAGGTGGTTGCGTTGGCGGGATGGTTGCATTAGTGAGGTGTTGATCCTGCGATCCTAATCTGACCCTTCATACAGTATTTGGCAGCCATTCCCCTGGTGGCAGGAGTGGGAACCAGTCCAGAAGTGATGACACCGTAGAGTGGCGCGAAGTTTAAAAAGTTTTATTGGGGATTTTGTGCTTTTGTTCTCTGTTCCCCGATTGGCCAATATTGGCCAACTTTGGCAAGTCAGGAAACTATTTGTTCCCCTTCTTGGCTAGAGTGGTCGCATTAGGACCCGGAAAATGTTGTTTGGGAGCCGCCAAATCAGTGGTCGTGGTCCGGGAACCGGGGTGGTCGCGTCAGTGAGGTTTATTTACTAGAAATGAGTAAGGAAATATTCGGGATCGACTCTGACTGGTCGACTAGTGTGGTGGTCATGCTACTGAGGTGGTCGCCAACAGAGGTTCTACTGTATATAGCTAATTATCCTCATTCTAGCACCTTTCCAGATAACATTGAGTATTTATAACGTTCATGTGGAAGTGGGAAAATAAAAGCATTATTTGAACACTTGCAATCCTTACTGAGACTGCAAATCTGTGCTGAATCAAGACTGTTTTTATACACTGTTAACAAAATTGAAGCTATTGCTGTTCAGCTCTTGTCAGCACCCTTCACCTCAGATATCATGGAAACAAGCCCAGACAAATCATGGAGCCAATGGGAAATGTTAGTTTTTTGTTGAACTCTCCTTACACCTAGGCCAGTGGTTTCCAAACTGGGGCGCGACTCCTTTGGGGCGCGTACTGTAGGCTGGGGGGGCCTTATTACAGGTAAACCCCACTTAATGTTGCAACGTTCACTAATACGTCGTTCACCAGCAGATGGAAAGGGGGCGCAACGGTGTTAGGACCTGGAAGTGAGCCAGGCCGGCAGCGAGAGAGTGAGTCAGGCAGGCTACGAGTGAGACCAGTGAGTGAGTAAGACAGGCAGGCAGTCAGGGAGAAACTTTGTGCTGTAAAGCAAGCTCACGCATCGCACTATCAAATTCTAAGTGTTGTAATTTGTAAATGTAAGTACTGTATTGTAATTGGTTTCACATTTTATAATTTTTTTAATTAATTAATTTTTTTAACAATTTAACTTTTTTGTTAATACTGTACTTAAAGAAAGCGATTAAAAACAGGTAAAGAAAATATTGAATTTGCTGTTATCATTTGTGAAAATTATTCAATGTGAAGGAAGGGGGTGGAGGGGGGGTCAATGAAAACTTTGCTGAGTTAGGGGGGGCGCCGCTATTTAAAGTTTGGAAACCACCGACCTAGGCTATGACCAAGTCTTTTTTCCTGCATCTCTGCAACAAAGCTCAAACCTTAGTTGTGGGATTGCAGAATTTTCCGAACCAGGAATACGTACTACGCTGCTGTGTGTGTTTGTGTGTGTGGGTGTGGGGAAACGGAATGGGTAGAATAAAATGTGTTGGAATTTGTTGCTCATAAAGCAATAAGGCAGCATTCAGGCCTGTGGTTGCTGCCTTTTCAGCGTGTTGACCTGCAAAATGTGCTGCATAATTGTTCTCTCTCAGCAACATTGACAAACAAAGCAGACATTTCATCTTCCATTCTACTGTGTCTTGTTTGTAAGTCTCTTATGTGCACTTTGACAAATGCCTTTTGAAAATTCAGATAAACTATGTCCACTGCACTACCTACATCCACCCTCTCAGTCACTTCATCAAAAAATTATATTCAGTTGTCAGACACGAATCCGTGTTAACTATCATTTATCAAACCATATTTTTCTATGTGAGAATTTATATTGTCCTGGTTTATAGACTCCAGAAGTTTCCCTACTACTGATGTTAGGCTGATTGGCCTGTAGTTCTCAGGTTTATCCTTCTGCCCTTTTTGTACAGGGTGTAACATTTGTAATCCTCCAGTCCTCTGGCACCACTCAAAAGAGGATTGAAAGATTGTGACCAGAGCCTCTGCTGTTTCCACCCTTACTTCCCTCAGTAACCTGGGATGCATGGACCAGGTGACTTATTTATGTTGAGCACCGACATCATTTTTAGTACCTCCCAGTTGATTTTTATCATATCCAATTTCTGTTCACTCACCTGCGATACTGTGACATTGGTTGTATCGTCTTCTTTTGTAAAGACAGATGCAAAGTACCCATTCAGTACATAAGCCATGCCCACTGCCTCAACAAGAAGATTTCCACTTGGTCCCTAATTGGACCCAACCTACCTTTAACTAACCCTTTACTCTTTAAGTGCGTATAAAATAGCTTAGTGTATTTTCCTTTGAGGTGGAGATACTGGACATACTTTGAGACATCTTGAAAATGTGATACGGTGCTATATCAAATGCAAGAATTATTATATTATATGGCTGGCCATACCTTCACCTCACTCCAACACAGCCAAAAGCCTTGTTGTTAGCCCTCCAGATTAAATTTTTCCTGTTTGCTAGCCTCATCAGCTCCACTCTTCAGAAGTTCCAGAGCACTAGAACCATGCAGCCCACATCCTTTTATCCTTTAACATACTGCAGATGCTGGATGCCTAAAACAAAAACAGAAGTCGCTGGGAACACTCCTGCTGAGGAGTCAGGCGGCATCTATGGAGAAGGAAAGTGAACTTATCCTTCGTCAGAACTGGGGCATGTTGGGAGGGAGAGACTTTTAATGACTAACGTGTTCTCTACCACATTTTCTCCTTTGTCTTCCTCGCCCTGCCTCCCCACTCTCTGTTCGTCCCTGAAAGCATCTCCCTCCCAACATGCCCCAGTTCTGATGAAGGGTCGTCGACCCAAAACGCTGACTCACTTTCCTTTCTCCGTAGATGCTGCCAGATCTGCTGAGTGTTCCCAGCTATTTCTGTTTTTATTCTTTTTATCCTTTTCCCAATGAGCCTCCGCCTCCACTAGCTCCCTATGCTTTAGAAGATTGATTATAAGATTCTCATCTTTAGCTTCAAATGCCTCCATGGCTTTGCTGAATTTTAGTCTCTGGTTACTCTCTCCGATCTGCCAGCACTGAAGCACTTCCAGCTCTCCAAAATCTTGCCCTGTGTGAAGGGAACTATACAAATGCAAAATGTCGCTTCATGCCAGCATCCGCTTCACCGCACCATTGGAAGATTAGCTTTCAACCTTTACTATAATCTGTGAAGCATTTTGAGACATCTCAAAGATGTGATGAGGCACTGTATCAAATGCAAGGATTATTGTTGTTATTTCCTTTTGCTTTCAAAAGCTTTTAAAAGCATATCTCTTTGTCTGTTCAACCACTTGCTCCCTACCCCAGTTCAGATCTGCATGAAAGTCATCAAGTACAAACCTTTGTTTTTTGCCTCTGTGCTTGCAACCTTGAACCTCTGCTTTCCTATAACTCTCTCTGAAGCTGCTATGACTTCTACTGACTGAACGTCTCTATTGTTGTCCTGAATATGTTTGCCTTGTATGTTCTTCCTCCCCCATTCATTTCAGTGATCTCTGATAAATAGAGAAATGCCTTTACAAGAGCTGGCTCTAAATATACAGTAAAAGCCAGTTTATCTGGCACCCTCAGAACTTGACCAATGCCATTTAAAGTGTGTGCCAGACATTTGGCCGAAACCCCAACACACAAAAAAATTATAATTACATTTTTAAAAACATACCATATACCATATTAATAATATACTAAATAATAACAGAATATTGTATGGATACTTACCAATAAAGCAATAACTATTGATTAGTCTATAAACACAACACACAATCAAAGGGGTCCTCTCCTTTTATTATTTTTCTCTCTCTCACAAACACACACACACACATAGTCAGTCTGGCATCTCAATTTCTCCAAACCCAACTCCCCTCCACTCCTTATTTTCCATCTAAAGTAATCAACTCACCTCCTCTTTCTCTCTCCCTTCCTCTCCCCCTCCTCTCTCTCCCCCTCTCACTCCTCTCTCTTTCTCCCCCCCACCTCTTTCCCTATCTTTTTCTCCCCCCCCCCCCCCCCTCTTTCCCTCTGTGTTATCCCCCCCACCCATCACCCTCTCTCCCTCCCTGCTTCTCTCTCAAACCTGGAAGTGCACTACGGCAGCATTCAGAGGTAATCGGAGTGTACTCTGTGAGGGAAAAAGCATTCCAAACTACTGATACTGATACATTGTGTCGGATAAGATCGGGTTAATCGAATGGGGACCTTTTTTTTTGAGGTGCCAGTTATATGGAAGTTACGGTTGATCGGGTCACGGATAAATGGGCTTTTACTGCATTGTGATGGTAAAATGAAAAAAGAAAATGACTTGTAATGAATTTTTGTAGAATATCGAAAGTTCTAAACCTTTTTCACTTAATGACATTTTACCCAAGGTCAGGTACGTATTCAAGCCATTTTTTTTAGTGGCTGCTCCAAATTACACATTTTCGTCTACAGTATTGCACTTTGAGACAATCAAGAGGATTGTTTCTTGCTCTGCACCAGCAATTGAACTAGAAAAATGTTACAAATGCTCAAGGTCTAGAATCAAGAATGAATAAACACTTATTGTGAATACAACATATTACTGATCCTCCATGTTGTATTTAAAGTGGCTGGCCACGAAGGAAAAATGTAAACATTATTGTAGAACATTACTCCGCCACTGTGTCACCCCTCAAGCCACCGAAACCTTCGCACATGCCTTTACTACACTGCTTGACTATGCCAATGCCCTACTTGTCGGCCTGCCTCATCCTTCTTTCCACAAGCTGCAGATAATAATAATAATCCTTACATTTATATTGCGCTTTCCACGTCTCATCGATGTCCCATCCTCCAGAGGATTGAGTTCAAGATCCTCGTCCTCACCTTCAAGGCCTTACATGGCCTTGCCCCGCCCTATTTAACCAATTTACTCTACCCCTACAAGCCCACCCGGACCCTCCGTTCAGCAGGACTTGGCCTGCTCCAAGCCCCCCGCCCAAACCGCCCCACCATCGGAGGCCGAGCCTTCAGTTTTTCTGCTCCGACCCTATGGAATTCCATCCCCCAATCCCTCCGTCTCGTTTCTTCCCTTTCCTCTTTCAAGGTTGGTTTGAAGACTTTCCTCTTCGACCGTGCCTTTTGTTTCACCCCGAATTCTTCGACCTCCCCTACTTGTTTCACCCCTTCCCGTACACTCCCCTCCCAGCTTGGGTCACACGCCTCCTTGTGCAGCGCCTTGGGACGTCCTCCTGACGTGAAAGGTGCTTTATAAGTGTAATTTGTTGTTGTTGATGTCTCAAAGCGCTTCATAGAATATAACAACATCCCAAATTTGGGACCAGAGCAGTGGGGGAGGGAGAAGACAAGAGGGAAGAAAGCGGGGAAAAGAGGTAGGGATCAGAGCAGGGGGGAGGGGTTGTGGTTGTGGGAAGGAAAGTAGGAAAATTTACTGTATATTTTTGGGAGAAACGCAGCAGCCAAATTGCGCACAATAGTGTCCCACAAACAGTCATGGAAGTGGGGTTTGGGAGAAAAAGGGGGTAATGGGAGGGGCTGGGGTAGGGGGAAGGAGAGCAGAAAAAACAACTGTATATTTGTGGGCGAAACGCGGCAGCCAAATTGCAGACAGCTGTGATCATCCAGACCTCACATCCTCTAACGTATCAGGCCCCGTGACCCCATTGCATTCACCCTTGCCCAGCTCCATTGGCTCCTGATCTCTCAAAGGATCAAGTTCAAAATTCTCACCTTCAAGGCCCTCCATGGCCTTGTCCCCTCCTATCTCTCCGATCCGCTAACTCCTTATTAATTTGTCTGCCTCTGCTCAGCAGGCTGCAGCCCTCTCCACGTCTCCCATCCAGCCTGCCACACCATTGGCAGTCAGGGCATCAGCCTCTCTGCCCCCACCCTCTGGAACTCCACGCCACATTCCCCTTCACTCTCTTCCTCCCTTGCCTCCTCAAGCCATGCCACAAGATCCTCCCCTTTGCCCGTGCCTTTGGCCATCCTACTACTTTCTCTGCCTTCCTCCCTCACTGATCTCAACCACCCACCACCACCCCCCCCCCATCCCTCACTGTTTAGCATCTTGGGACATCAACCATGAAACCCGCTTTACAAATGTAATTTTGTATTATAGAAGGCATTTCTGCAGCTGCTTAACTCAGCCTTAACAATAGATTTTATTTTTGCCTTTTAAGAAATGCTCCATTTTGGTTGTACAATATTACGCTTCCATCATTCATGTGATTTTGTGATTTTGTCATTTTGAGAGTGATGGAGTCAGAAAGGGACATTCTTGCAAAATGTAAAGAAGCTTTGTAATATCTTCTAGACTGTCCCACCCTCTCCCATCTTTCCTGTGATTATCCAAGCATTTCCTGTTAGGTTTTTCATTTAGTTGTCATGACTTTCAGCTGAATTGATTTGTTTAAAACTATGTTGTAACTTTTCAGTGCTTTTTTTTTACCCAACTATATTGTCAGTCTTTTAAATATAATAATAATCCTAACATTTGGTAAAGGAGCTTTCACGTCTGGAGGATGTGCCAAAGTGCTTCACAAGAATTACTGTAAAATTCAGTGACTGTGTTGCATGAGTGAATTTGAGTATAGAAATGTCCCACAAATAACAACAACAAAATTACATTTATAGAGCACCTTTCACGCCGGGAGGATATCCCAAGGCACTGAACAGTTAGGTCGGGACCCGAGCGAGTGTGGGCGGGGGGGTCGAGGTAGGGGGAAGGAGAGTAGGAGAGGGGGGAAGAGTTAGGAGGGGAGCAGAAGGCGCGGTCGAAAAGGAAGGTCTTGAGACCGGTCTTAAAGGAGGAAAGGGATGAAGTGAGGCGAAGGGATTGCGGGATGGAATTCCAGAGTGTGGGGGCAGCCATTTTATTTGGGGGATAGTTGGCCAGGACACACGGAGAAACTGAACAGACAGACTGGACCGATTAATGTCTCCAAAAAGGCAGCCACACCCTTGGTTCTGCATTGGAATAACATCTTAGACTATCTGAGTTCCAAGTCTGGTTGTTGAGTTCAAACCCAGAACCTTCTGACTCAGAGATGAGAATACTACCAAATGAGCCAGGCTGACATAACTTGTTTTTCAGTTGGAAAATTACAGATAAAGAGCTAAGGCCCATAAATTGAAATAGTGGGAGGCAGGATGAGGTAAGTTCAGGAGCAGAGATTAGGTGATGCCAAATTTGTGTTTCGAAAGGCTGTATATTGTAGGAGGCAGGAAGGAAAGACCGAGTTAGGTGAGGAGTTTTACAGTTGGAGGTCCTGGTAGTTAGAGTAGGAGACGGCATGTTGAATCATAAATCATTATTTCAACACATTGAGGATGTAACACTGGTTAAATGCAAACTGCTTGAACAAAGTGGCATTTAGGTCTCTTTTTGTTGTTTCTTTTTAGTCAATGATTTCTTTCACTGCTATGAATAATTGCAGTTGCATAATCGGTGACACATGGAAATGTACATTAAACTGGTTAATGTGCTACCTCAAAAAAAACCTACAGGAAACATCAAAATAGCAGATGTGGTGTAGGAATCCAGACTTTGTGTGTTATGGGCAATTAGGCAGATGTGACCGAGCTACCTACTGTTTAAAGCGTTTACAAACGCATCAAACAGGCTTAATTTTAAAAATATATCTTTGCTTTCTATTTTTGGTTAAATTCCTTCTGTTATTGCTTCCAACTGAAGCATGACTGAATGAAAACTTGAGGGATGTTTATCTTGATTCTGTCATTTCTCCTTCCCTCAGTAATGTGTTAGTTATTGTTTACTTTTTGGAATTTTTATGTAAAGTAGTTAAAAGGTTGTCTGTGGTTTTCAATATTTTGAAATTCAAGACTGAGGTGGGTAGATTTTTGTTACATAAGGGTATCGAGGGATAATTATCGGGTAAATGGTTGAGGCGCAGATCACCCATGATCTAATAAAATGGTGAATCCGACTTGAGGGGCTGAATGGCCTACTCCTGTTCTTATGTTCCTATAACACGGTCTGTGCCTGGGATTCCAGAAGTGATGGAATTCGGGAAACACATATTAGCTACTTCCCTTGTTTGAATAATTTGGATTTTTTCAAATCCTGTGTATGCAGAGGCATATATGTGCAAACAAGAGACCTTACATTCTCAATCTTCCCTTATTAAAGTATCCAAAATAAAGAATTAAGAGTCATGCAATGCAAACCTGGGTATAGCTTTTATAAAGCACCATTTAAAAATATTTTAGAATAATAATCCTTGCATTTTGATATAGCGCTTTTCACACTTTATCGACGTCTCAAAGCGCTTCATAGAATATACTGTAAAGTGAATTGACTGTATATTTGTTTATGAATCTAAGTCTTTAAGCCTGTCTTCCCACACTAAATACTGGACAAATTGATGAATTTTATAAATTACAGAAAAAGTATAATACCATAGCAGATTACAATATTGGTACTAGTATTTTTTTTTAAATCCTTATACTGTACATAACTCGTAATGGCCTCAACGGATCAGCAAGTAAAAGTACCACTTTATCTAGTACAGTACTAAGATATATGGAAAGTTGCAAGGTCAAATCTCACTCCTTAACAGGTTAGCTGATCTCAGGCGGGGCAGATACCGTTGAGAGAAGAGAAAGTGGGGAGACAGATACTTTTGGCCTCAGTGCCTCTCAGCTAGGGAGGCTTCTTGCCCCTCGCTGTCCATTGATATAGTTGAGAACAGGATGAGGCTCGGTTGCAATAAAAATCAAACGTGTCCAGTTGTGCTCATAACAACAAAACAACAAAATTACACTTGTATAATGCCTTTCACGTCAGGAGGACATCCCACGGCACTGGGAATGGCCATGAGCATAAATATCGCAGCCAACAGACATGTTTTTCTCATGAATACAGATGTTACAATGTCTCCTAATACTGTAATCCTAATCTTCACATTCGATGTAATGTCTCCCAATTTATACACTCCTTTATTTTGATCAACTGGGTATCACATGCAGAATCCCATCATTTTGCTTAATCCAAACTAAGTGCCATGCATCCCACCTATATATAGAAATTCCAGAGATGTTTATTGGAATGGAATGCACCCTATCTTCGTGGAAGATGCTTCCTACTTATCTAGTTCCGGAAAGTATTAACAATTCTTGCATTTGATATAGCGCTTTTCATGTCTTCTGAACTTCACAGATCATACTGTAAAGTGAATTAACTATATTTATGGGCAATATTGGGCAGCCAATTGTGGACAGCAGTGTCCCACAAACACTCGTGGATTGAAGTGACCAATTTATTGTTGCTTTTTTTGAGGGATTAAGGGATTTTTTGTGGAGTAAAGAAACTTGCCCAAAGTTGTACCTTGCCTGGAATCAAACCCAGGTCTCTCACTTGCAAGGTGGATGCTCTAACCACTGAGCTACAGGCTAGGCACAGGTAGCAAGAGCCAAGGCTTGGGGACCCTGGGGTGTGTGTTGGGATATTGCTGGAGTCTAACCACCTGAACCACATAACTTGCCATTGAGTGCACTATCGGGCAAGCTTCCCCACTGCTTGCCCAGGTAGACCACTCTACCCATTAAGACTTTGGCTTGCAGAGTTAACTACAGCTGAGGGGGAATATTACTGCCCTGGCTACTGACCAGCCTGCCTTGGGAAGTGGATTATCGAGACCACAGACGGCTGACTTGTTCTGACATTCCGTTGCCAACCATGTCACCTCAGAGCCCTTTCAGCACCAAGGAGAGAGATCCTGTTTACCAGTCGCAAATCTCACAAACTCCAGATGCAAACTCCAATTGCAACGCTGGCAATCCTCACTTCACTACCATTAGCTGCTAATGTGATTGAAGACGTCCTACCCACGTGAAAGACGCTATACAAATGTAATTTTGTTGTTGTTGAAGCTAGTACATGTACTGTACAATACTGAAACAAAACCAGAAATTGCTGCCTGACCTATAGCTCAGTAGGTCAGGCAGCATCTATGGAGAAAGGAAAAGTTATTCTTTTACTTTCTCCATAGATGCTGCCTGACCAATTGAGTGTTCCCAGCGATTTCTGTTTTTGGTTCAGATTTCCAGCATCTGCAGTATTTTGAGTTTTTGTTCCTGTACAAGACTGTTTTTGGCAGTAGGACAGTGTGCAATACTTGTTTTGGACCAGGATAAGTTTTCTATTAGAAACAAGTCCTAGTGAAAGACAAATTTTTCACAGTGCAGCCAGGTAACTGAGACAACCAGAATTCTTAACAAAACAATGCTCCCCAAACAACTTGGGAGACATACTTGCCAGAAGTATGAAAACAAGTCAATTTAGTTTTTGAAGGGTATCAGTACCAGATTCGTAAGGATTCGGTCTCTCATTGGCTGTTTATAAATTTGGATGGTGAATCACCTACATTTAGGTATGGACTTTAGTTTTTTAATTCCTATCAGTTCAATCTAAAATATTTATTCTGGTCTGCTTACTCCTCAGTTGTTTTTTTGACCTGGTATCACGGAAGCATTTATTATTTATGGAAGATGTTTCTGTTTTAGTTAAGGGCTCCTGCAGTCTTGGTTATTCATTTCCTGAGCCAGGCAGGCACTGGTGCACCACTAATGATACACTTACCAGCCTGGCTCATCTGCAGGACTTGGAGGGGCAAAGTTGCCACTGAGGGAGGGACTCCTCCCACTTAGCTCCTTAACCGTGTAAGCCAAAGTCCTGATAGGTAGCATGGTCCTAGCTGGACAAGCAGCAGGAAGCTTGCCAGACAGTGCTTTTGAACAGCATGCCATGTGGTTCTAGCTGGTTAGACTCCAGCAATACCCCATCTCAGATGCTGAAGTTCCCAAGGCTTGGATTGTGTCACTATAATTTTCTTAATACACTCCAGAATTGGGTAAGCAGGGTGTATCCCATTGGGAATAGAGAGTGTGTGTTCTATTCCAGACATGAGTTTCCATGTGTAGGTCGTATACTCGGAACGCTTGTCGGTCTTGTTTGAATATTCTTTAGCATGATAATGGGTTTCTGCATGTAACATTCGGTTGACCAAAAAAGAATTGATTAAGTGTTCGGCAGCTACCTCCCTCTCCATCTCTGATTCTGCTCACTCCGCCTCTGTGTAGCTCTTGTTTTTCTACATGAAATGCGCTTATGTAAGTGCACATTACTGTTAAATGGTGGGAAGATCACAAGACTAGCCTAGGAAATTAAGTTCTTGAAGATTGGCTTTTGTTGTGTGTCTGATGGAAGCACAGATTCCACAAACATTGCATCGTCATAGTACTCTGCCTTGAATATATGGGGCAAGATATTTCTGATCCTAATACCTAAAAAGGGCTTATGTATGTCATAACATTTTCAAAAAATCAAATTAACGATTTTTTGAAAAACATGGTCGTAAGATAACATTTTTTTGCACTAATTTAAAAATCACTGTTTTAGGATTGATGAAGGTTTATTCTACCATTCTTGCATTTATTTCACATACAGATGTGAAACAGATCAATTACTCCTGTTGCATCAAATGTGCCCCTCACATTTCAAACAAATTGCAGTTCCAGCAAATGTCTGGTTTTGCAAAAGATCTGACATCCCTCATCTCTAATGATGCACCGTTATTCATTTAACCTTTACTCATATGGTAACGTTTGCAGTTAAACATCTGCCTCAATACAACATTAGCAGCTGGCTAAATGTTATCTTCTGAAACCAATAACATTGCATTGCTATTGAAATATTCGTACCTGATATTCCTGACCCAGAGCAACAGCTGGGCTAAAATCAGACAAACCCACATTTTATCTCACCTTGTCCATTATCAGCGATTTAATAATCAATTTTCCTTGTTTAATAAGTTGACTTCATCTGCACTAAATGTCAGAACCAGCGAAATGTCTTGTCAGGATATTACTCCGATGTATTTCACAACTATATTTATTATGTTCGTCATTTTAAAAAAATTGATTTTTGAATTTTATCCCCATTGATCTCTGCTCCTGGTCCCCTGTCTCCTTATGCTGGGGTTTGGTTCCATGGGCTGCTCTCTGATAATCTGTCGGTTGAGTACGGGCAGAGTATCAGAGAGCTTGGCGTTGAGTATTGACCAGACACTGGACTATAGAGGGAAATACAGTATAACCTGACGTCTACCCACATGGCTACTGCCCACGTCCACTGCCAGAAGAAGGGCTGGGAGTGGGAAATTGATTTTAACCTCTCTAACACAGGGATGGTCCAGTCTAATTGGCTCCCTCCGCTCATCAGCAGCCCCACTCCTCTAATGGCTTCTCCTCCTACTCTCACATAGTTCATCTGCACCTTTGGCCCTCCTCCTTTTCGTCATCTACATGCTCTCTCTTGGCAACATCATCTGTGGACTTCTACTCCCGATTTCAGGCCCACTGAAATTTTCTTTGTTTGTCAAAAATTAGGGCCTGAGTCAATTAATTTCTTGCAATTTAACATGAATAACAGGGAAGCTATCCTCCTTGGTGCTGATATCTCCTTACTTCACGCTCTGACATCCTCAACCTCCCTGGTCTCTCTTTCTCCCTCTGTCTCTCTCTGTCCCTAACAACTCCATCCCAATATCACACTAAATGCCACTGAAACTTTCATTCGCGACTTTACCGACTTGAATTCTCAAACACTTCTTTTTGGTTTCCCTAGTTCCACCATCCATAAGCTCTGGCTGAAATAAATCTCTGCCGACCTCATCTTTACCTGCAATCAAACAATACCCCAGTTCTTGCAGGCTCCAACAACAACAACTTTGATTTATATAGCGTTCCCTCCACACTGGACGGCATCTCAGAGAGCTTCACAATAGCGGATCCCGAGACCGAGCCAGGGGCAGGGGTAGAAAGGTGACCAAAGCCACGGTCGAAGAGAAAGGTCTTCAGCTGACTCCCAATGCATTGACTTCAAGGTCCTCTCTCTCAACTATGAATTCTTTCACTATCTCCCTATCTCTGTGATTTTCTCCTATTCCACTCTTCTGCTCATCTCTTCCGCTACAATACCTCTGGTATATGCTAGAATCCCCTGACCCCACTCTGCGCCATCAGTGGTCAAGACTCCGACAATTATGAATCTAGCTTTTGAAACTATGCCTATCTTGCTTGTTCTCTATTGGTGTTTAGATCCTGCCTAAAAACTTAACTCTTCAACTGTGCCTGCCATCATCTTATCCATCCCCTCCTCCTTTGCCCTATAAAGCTCTCTGAGACATTATCCTACATGAATGGTAAATGCAAGTTGGCGCTGCTGCTGTTGTTGTTGGTATTAATATTTCTCTTCAACCATCTGATTATATTTTAAAACTATTTTTGATGAATTCTGCCTCAACTAAGGTTTGTGGAAGAGAATTCTACTTTTCAACCAACCCGTTATGTGAGAAGAATTTTTTTATAACATTCTTCAATTCCTTTTATGATTCCTATGCCGCTCCTTGCTGATTTGCCTCCCAGTAGAAATAATCTATTACTATGTATTATGACTTTCTAATATAAAGAACCCTAGATTTACAACAACAACAACAAACTAGATGGACAATAACAATCAAACCTGGGTTTGATTTAGTTCTGAGGATGGCCAAATGTACAGCAAATTAAGGAATTTTTGAGCGATAACCTGCCTGTCTGTCTCAATGAGACATTTAGGAGTGGAGACATGGCTTTAACCCAGCAGAACAAAACTCTCACAAGTATCATAACCCTAGATGGACAAATGCCACAGAATTAATAAATGCGCTATTACCATTCTTTAGTTGAATTCTCTGCCTTATTTCAATGGATGTACTGAACACTTCCAGGATCTGCTATTGCTTGATATCTGGAAAATATGACAATAATTCCGGATTAGTTTTACATTTGAACAAGGGAGATATATCTCACAGTAACTGGCAGAGAGTTCCAGGAAGAGATTTTGGATAATATTTACGTATAGGCTATACAACACAGAACCCATCGCATGCTGGTGTTTATATTCCATTATTGCTCCCTTCCATACCCTTCTATACTCTCTCACTTGTGTATATCTAGCTACCTCTTAAATATCAGATAGCATACTATCTGATTCAATCACAACTTTGAACGGTGAGCTCCACAATTTTGGTACACTCTGCATCAATTAGTTCCATTTAAATTCTCTTTTAGATCCCCTAGACACTATCATATACTCCCTTGGTTATGGATTCTTCAACAGCCTACTTATGCCAACTTTATCAAACCATTAAAAAATGTTAAAAGCCTTTTATCTAGTGCAAAAAGCCTAACCTTCAGTCTAACCTTCAGTCTAACCTGCCAGTCTAGTCGGCCTTCCCAAATTCTTCCCTCCACGAGCTGCTGATGATCTAGAACTCTACCACTTAATCCTCTCCTGCGTCAGGCTCTGAGACCCTATCAGCCCCACCATTGCCCGGCTTCACTGGCTGCCCATCCCCCAGAGGATAGAGTTCAAAATCCTCATCCTCGTCTTCAGCGCCTTGGGACATCCTCCCGACATAAAAGATGTTCTAAAAATTTAATTTTGTTGTTGTTATTCAGCCTTGCTCTTTCTGTGACCCATTTACCCATATTGACCTGTCCGCTGCCTCGGCTCAGCAGGCTCCGGTTTGTTTCACATCGCCTGCTCGGCCTGCGCCACCGTTGGTGGTCGTGCCTTCAGCCTTTCTTCACCCATGCTTTGAAACTCCACCCCACAGTCCATTTGCTTTGCTCCCTCCATTGCCTCTTTCAAAGTACATATCAAGACCCTCCTCTTTGATCACACCTTCGGGCACCCTCCTAGTTTCCCTGCTCTCCACCATCTCCCCCCACCCCTTCCCCTGCCCTGATATCAACCTCCTGATTGGGTCCAAATCCCTAACTGTCCAATGCCTTGGGACAGCCTCTTGATGTGGAGCTCCTGTGGCTCAGTGGTTAGAGCACTTGTCTTGCAAGCTGGGGAGACCAAGCTGGGGAGACCTGAGTTCGAATCTAGGCAGGTCAGGGCGAAACCTTGGGCACGTTTCTTTACTCCACACGCCTAATAATATTCCCTCCCAAAAAAACCACAAGAATAAAATTGGTCATTTTCAATCCACAATTGTGTGTGGGACACTGCTGTGCACAATTGGCTTCTGCGATTCGCCCACAAATATATACAGTCAATTCACTTTACAGTATATTCTGTGAAGCGCTTTGGGACGTCGATAAGATGTGAAAAGCACTATATCAAATGCAAGGATTATTACTATTAAGGCGCAATACGAATGTGATTTGTTGCTGTTGACTTCAGGAACACTGATTGCTCTCCAGTGCTTCTACATTGTTTGTCAGGGTTAACAACTTGACAGTTCAGTTGGTTGTTAGTTTATTGAACTCTCTTCATAAATAGTCTGGTATCAATAGCATAGCCTTGTTGTTTCTTTGATTTATTTGTATGATGTAGACAAAATGGCATTCAAATTGGACAACAAGACATGGAAAATCTGAATGGAAATCAGGAGCTCAAAGTGCTTAATTTCTGAAAAGTTCTAAATGTGACTGTCGGCAAAATTGTGCTGTTTTGTATTATACTTTGAATAACTTCTCTCACTCCCCTGTGTTGTACTTGCTTGAAGGTATATTCAAATGATAAATAATGCAGGATATTGAATGAATAGAATTGTTTGTACAATGAAAATCTAGAACGTTGCAGTTTCTGCTAGTTATTATTAGTTAATAGAAACTGCTACAGTTTTCACAATTGTGTATTTCTTCGATGTCACATCCTAATCCAAGCAAAATTGTTTCAGGCCAATTTCAGGGGTTGATGCCAGAAATAGAATTGCATTGTTTTGCTAAGTCATTTATTTTAATTCTCATAATGGTATTGCATCCGCCTAGTCTGGCCCTCTGAAGGTCAGGGAAGCTCAGCTCATTTTACCCAACTTGGCAATGACAGCAGTTTTGAAGGTTGTGAATCCAAATCCATTTTACTGGAATTCTAAATATTTAGTAGCTTAAGCTTTGTAGTTATGTAATCAGTCCTGCTACCAAATTCGGCGAAACATATCAATATTTGCAAACCCAGAATTTTGATTTAGCATTTTTCAAAATCTGCTTGTTGTCCAACTCTTGAGTGGGATTTTGCAAGATGGAGTCCAAAAATGAGTTTTCAACAAATACTGCACCTGAAGTACACTGACCAGACAAAGAGACGGACAGATATGTTCCTTTTACTCTAAGGATCAATAGTTGAGATTCTAGGTAAAATGTTTGTCATAAATATATATGCATAAGAATTTAGACTTTTATATTGGTTAGATATATTGTTCACTTTGATTTCCTAAGAAATCTGTAGGATTTATTGATGTCTTTAGATTCATAGATTCATAGATTCATAGAATTTTACGGCACAAAAGGAGGCCATTCGGCCCATCTAGTCTGTGCCGGCTCTTTGAAAAGAGCGATTTTTTTTGTGTCTCAAAAAAAAAGTCACAACCTGGAAATATTAACATGTACCGGTATTCATTGAATTTTGTCTAAAAGTCAGATCTGTTTATTATTTGCTCTAGTCATGGAGAGGTATAAGGTGTAGAGTAAATATAAAAGCATTTACTTGTATGGAATAGTGAACATTTCTGAAATTTTGCTGTATTTGTGTGTTCCATTCTGCTGTTGACCTTCATTTTTCTGTCACCTTTCAGCATTATATTTGAAACTGTTATTAAAGAAAAGTTGATGAAGGATGTCTTACCAAGTCCGCTGAGTTACATCAGTTTGAAACACCATGTTGAAGCAATTCTATTATGTCGGATCGTTTTCAAAATCCTCACACTTGTTTTCAAATCCCTTTATGCCCTGGCACATACCTACCTCTCTGACTTGCTTACTCCCCAACCTGCTGCCTCCACTCATCTGGCTCTGACATGTCTCTCGTTCCCTCTGTTCCACTATTGGCAGCCGTGCTTTCAGCCACTATGCCCCAAATCTCTGTAATACTCTTCCTATATCCCATCACCTTGCTGCTTCCTTCCCCATCTTCAGGTCATGCCTGAAGACCTTCCTATTTGGCCATCCCAACGGTCGCCTTCCACTTCCCCCCAGCTTGATATCGTGCTCACTGTGAAGCGTACTGGGACAGACGCTACTCTGTGTGAGGGGTAGTTTTTATTGTTGTTTCTTTTTAGCATGAGTGAAAAAATGCCTGGAATTTTATATATATATATATATATAAATGAAATGTTCTTTTTTTTTCAACGTAATAATACTTACATTTAATATATCAACAAGAACAACAACATGCATTACATAGCTGCCATCAGGCAGTGGTAGCGCCCTAGAACACATGATCTCTGGGCGCCAGCCTCTACTCTACATCAAACTTTCACTTCAGGAAGGCAGCTCAAAGTGCTTCATAAAATATTTTGTTGGTGTAGTGCATATATCGCTCCTGGAAAATCCTTAAAAATATTTTCATTCATTTTTTTTTATCTCTTCACTCTCGTGTGCCTTTTGAAATAAGCCCAGCATTCAATAAGGCATGTCAGAGGTTTGTGACCCTTTTAGGCAGCTAATTCATGACATTATTACAGAGTACATGTTATCCTTCTCTCTCTCTTTCACACACACACACACACACACACACTCAGTCAGTCTGGCATCTCAATGGCTCCAAACCCAAACCCCTCCACTCCTCTCATTTTCCATCTAAATTAATCAACTCATCCCCCCTCGCTCTCTCCCCCCTCTCCCCTACCTCTCCCCTAAGATTATCGTGTTCTTTCCCCTGCCTTCATGAAATAATTAATTATTGAAAGACTTGGTTAAATATTGGCAGGTAATAAGGATTCAAATTCCCACATAGCTTTTCGATCTTCAGTGTATAAATCATGTGTTTAGTCCTTGCTCCAAAGACACAGTGAATAATGGCTTAGCTTTTGCCCTGGCACAGTTTTTGTCTGGCTGTCTCCACTATACATAGCACTGTACTGCTCTCTAATTTGATTGAAATATGTAGCAATGTTGAAATACTTTCTGATTATTGATGCCCTTTTTACCCTCAGCATTTTATTTGTGACATTTAAGCACAAGTACAAGCAGTGCAATACATCAGTGGTAATGATCTACAAGTTACCTTTGGTCAACAGTGAAACACAATGGTGAGGCTTGGTATATAAATCAAAGAA
The DNA here is from genome assembly GCA_035084275.1 of Hydrolagus colliei. Lineage (NCBI taxonomy): Eukaryota > Metazoa > Chordata > Chondrichthyes > Chimaeriformes > Chimaeridae > Hydrolagus > Hydrolagus colliei. Next base: position 26,441,045 of record CM068742.1, on the reverse strand, counting down.
CAACAACAACTTGCATTTATAGTTTCCTTTTAAGCAGAATAGTGCCTTGCAGCACTTAACAAAACAGTCGCGGGGAGGGAGGAGGTGACCGGAAGCACAATCGAAAGGAAAGGTCTTCAGGCAGGATCTGAAAAGGGAGCTGGATCCGACAAGGAGGAAACATTGAGGGAGAGAGTTCCAAATTTTCTAGGTGGTATGGCTGCTGATAGTGACCTGAAAGGGACGAGTGACAAGCAGAAGGACAGAGTCAGCCGAGGGGAGACAGTGAGTACTGGAGTGGGAGGGTGTAAGCAGTTCAGAGTGGTAGGGAGTTGCCAGGATGTGAAAGGATTTGTAGATGAATGTGAGGATACTATACAGTTAAACTGGATTTACCAACATTCTAACCAAGGCATTCAGTAAATTTTGGAGATGAGACAGTCGCGTGCCTGCTAAAATATGCATTCCTGCGCTCAATTAAACTCTCTGAGACGCAACGTCCTGTGAAAGTTGTCGTTTTTTTCTTCACTACTGCATTGTTCTGACCATAGCAGGACCTTTGAGGACACCCACCTCACTACCTCAAGCATTGATGTATGCAGATTCTTCTTCCGTGGATAAATTAAAGGAATGAAAAATGTGATGTGTTAGTAATAAACTTTACCTTCTGTCTTTTCCTGAATCTGCTGGGAAACAGTTCTAGGATTGAGAGGAGCAGTTTGAGGTTTTACTAAAGGTACTGTTCCAAAAATGGAACAAAATACATTTTTGTACTCCTGTTTCAAATTTATTGGAAACAACTTTCCCTCCCTCTCCTTTTGCCCCCTTCCTCATTCATTCGAACGTCAGTTTGGATCAATTAATAGCACTCTCACCTGAGTTAGAAATTTGTAGTTTCAAGACTGACCCTTCACTGCTGTGCTGGGGGTGTGCTATATTGTGGGAGTTGTCATCCTTCAGGTGAGATGCTAAACTGAATGTTGCTAGGGTTTAACAGAGCCCCATCAATTACTTCAAACAGTGTTTTCTAACTGACTTTTTGGTCTGAGCACAACAAAATTCCATTTCTAGAGCGCCTTTCACAAAGAAGACAGCCCTTGATAGGAAGCCTCTGGTTTAAATTGCTTGCAAATTATCAGCAGTTTCCTGCAGGGCTCAAGTCTGTTGTTCTCATGAATTCCTCGTAAATGTTTTAAATGATGAGCCTTTTCTATTCGGCTGATGGAGTGAATACGTTGTTTGACAAAATGGAAATGCAGCCCATTTATGTGAGTTTTTACAAGCACAAAAACAAAACCACCTCCAGCTTTCCTAAAACCCTAATGTTGTTGAGCTGCAGTTGTCCTTCCAGCTGACGATTCTGTTTTGGTTTCTATACAAAAAAAATGAGGGTACTGTGTTCTCCATGAATTGAAAATGGAGAATTCACAAAGCCAGTGCTTGTTCCTGATGTTACTAGGAAATGATCAAAGGTGTCATTGTTCCACTCAGCAAAGTAAACTTGACCATTTATTCCGAAAGAGAATTGTGGTATTGCATAAATGAAGCTAGTTTTTGAGACTGGTCAAAGAAAGTGCTGTTTTTTTGTTCACTGTTTGATTTAGACTTTCTTAATATATTCTGAATAAACTTTCATTGGTGCAGTGTTACAGTACTGGCACATTTAAAATGAAGGGCATTTCTTGGTGAGGTGTGGTGGTGGTGGTGAGTGCGGTGAAGTTAAACAGCAGCTCTTTAGGTTTGAGCTGGATCCAAGGTCAAGTGTTTGGCAACAGAATTCAGAATTGGAGTCAAGTTAACCCTGGCTGTCTCGGAGGTCCGGTTCCAGAAACAAGTGTCTACATTACTCCAGACACTGCCAATGACAGACCAGCCAGCTGGCTTGTTGGCAGGACTTATAGGGACAGATTGGTCACTGGGTGCCGGGATTCTTCCCTCTCAACTCCTGTTAACTGTGCAAGCTAAAACCTTAATAGGTAGGGTGCTGGCTAGATAAACAGTGGGAAACTTGCCGTACAAGGCTCCTAATGGCAAGCTAATGTGGTTTTAGGTGGCTCGACTATGTAAATACCCTGCTCGTTGGCCTTTCAAATTATTCCCTCCACAGGCTGCAGATAATCCAGAACTCTGCGGCCTGTGTCCTCTACCATTCCAAACTCCATGACTCCATCTCCCCATCCTCGCCCGACTCCATTGGTTCCCCATCATCCAGAGGATCCAATTCAAAAACAACAACAAAATTACACTGTATAGCGCCTTTCACATCTAGGAGGCTTTCACAGGATGCTAAACATTCATTGTTTTAGACCTGAGCTGCCTTAAGGAGGGTGGAGGGAAAGGGAGGGATTTGGAGTGGCCAATGGGGCCGTCGAAGAGGAGGATCTTGAGGAGGGACTTGAGGCAAGGGAGGGGGCTAGACGGAGGGACTGCGGGATGGAGTTCCAGAGATTGGGGCAGAGTGACTGAAGGATCGCCTACCAATGGTGGGGCGGGTGGGCCGGAAGACATGGAGCAAACCAGAGCCTGCTGAGCAGAAGGGGCGGGTGGGTTGGTAGGGGGTTAGGAGGTCGCAGATGTAGGGTGGGGCGAGGCCATGAAGGCCTTTGAATGTGAGAACCAGGATCTTGAATTGGATCCTCTGGATGATGGGGAGCCAATGAAGTATAGACTGTAAAGTGAATTGACTGTGTATTTGTGGGTGAAATGCAGCAGCCAATTGCACACAGCAGTGTTTCACAAACAGTCATGGATTGAATTGACCAATTTTATTCTTGTTTTCTATTGAGGGATTATTATCAGGCGTGTAGAATAAGGAAACTTGACCAAGTTTTCTTCTCTGTCACGTCGGGAGGACGTCCCAAGGAGCTGAACAGTCAGGACAGGACCTGAGCAAGGGAGATGGGCAGGGCAAGGGGAGGGGCGGGAGAGAGTTAGGAGGGGAGGGAGAGAGTTGGAGGGAGCAGAAGGCATGGTCAAAGAGGAGGGTCTTGAGGCTGTCCTTGAAGGAGAAGAGGGAGGGAGCGAGACGAAGGGACTATGGGATGGAATTCTAGAGTGTGGGAGCAGAGAGGCTGAAAGCCCGTCCGCTGATGGTAGGGCGGGTCGGGCCAGGGGACATGGAGCAGGCCGGAGCCTGCTGAACAGAGAGGATGGGGTGGTTCATGGGGGACAGCAGTTCAGAGAGGTAGGGGGTGGGTGGGTGGGGGGACAAGGCCGTGAATGGTGAAGATCCTGGTCCTCACATTTAAAGCCCTCCACAACCTCGCCCCACCTTGTATCTGCTTGAAATGTCTTTACTCGTTATGTTGTGGTGTTTATTGGCCTAAGCGAGTCGATATACGATTCAATACTTGAACTTTATAAATGGAATGTTTGAGAAGTTTCTAGACTAGTGATGATCAAGCTGTGGTGAAGCTTCTTTGTGGATATGCTGTCAGTCTGGTTGCAGGGCTTGAGCAAGCGTCATGCCTGAGATACTAGACTATATACCATTAATCATTGCTGACTCTATGGGAAACGTAGTCGAATGTGTTCTGAATGCTGTCCTACAGGTGTCTCATGGAAATTATTATGAACGTTTGTTGGCTTATTTAGTTCAGTACTTAACAGTGCCATGATAATTTGACTGTGTAGGATACTCCTTGTCTCTAAGTGGAGCAACTTTAAGATACAAACCCTCAACCACTAATCCCTCACGCCCTCACACCTCCCTAGTATTGTGATATTCCACAGCCTAACTATTTCTACTCACCCTCTGTACTCGACAAACTTGGGCCTGCTACACATCCCCTTGGGGGAAGGAGATGTGTAGCATACTTTGGAACTCTCTCCCTCCATATGGAATTCTCTCCTTGTCTCTTCAAAAGTCGCTAAAATACTTAGCCCTTTGACCGCCCCTACAGTCGTCTTCTCCCTCTATCCTTGCCCGGCATCTACAACCGTTACGTGAAAGATGTTACATAAATGCAAATGCCAGTTATGCTAACTGCTGCCAAATGTAGTGACCATGTATTTGTAGACAAACCCGACAACCAGTACAAGGCCTGCAAATATCCATGAGATAACTGACTGGTTTGACTAGAGAGTTTGATAGTCTGCTGAACTGTAGTAGCAATATACAGTAATTGTTCCTTGATCTTTCTGGCTTCACACACAAATCGCTAGTTTCAAAACTGGAGGATGATGCCACAAAGCTGACATTGTCACTTGTCACCACACAGTGTTAGTTATGTGCTCATTCCCCAACACTGCTCTGTGTACGCACAACCCATTCTGCAAACATGCTTAGCTTTTTAAATTACTCTGCTCAGATCTTATTTCTTGTTGGCTGCAGATCTTGCTGTTTTCTCTCAGAGAAAGCTTCTTTTCTGTATACATTAAAAATAAATTTTGCTTTATTTCGCAATTATGGTTCCCACTAAATCCTACAGTCATCCATTGTTTCAAAGTTAGTTATAAGAAAAGATTGCACGTCTGCAAGATTTTAAAGAAGGCTTATAGTCTTCTAACATTGTAATGATTGCAAATTTAATTACCGGTACACTCTAAATCACAGAAGCTAGACATTTATCCACTTTCAGGTTATTAATCATTTCCAGGAAAGTGTTTGACTTTTCTATGGCAGTACTTGACTGTGTTTAAAAACAATTACTGATTGCACTCCATGAACTCTCACTCCTTTTTAGTTGTCTGCTTCATCCAGGTAACTGTGGGCTATTTCGATTCGCAATGATTATTGATTCACTGTACTGTACTTACCCTCTTTCTTGTTGAAGTTTTGCATCGCTGAGCTGTTCACTCTCAGGTAATAATTGATAGTAATTGCCAATTATTGCTTTATTGCTCTTCTGCCCATACCTTCTGCTCCTTCTGTTCCTGCAGTTTGCCCTTTCTGCTGCTATATGCATTATTTAAACCATGTTCTTTTCTCTGCCTAAATCAATAGGTTTATCTTTGACAAATATTCTATAGCATTCACTCTTTCAGTTATCCATCTTCTGCGTGCAGTCATTTCCATTTGTTACACCTATCTCTGATTTCAATTATTTTTTCTCTATAGTCTTTGTGTTAGTAAAATCGCTCTTTCAACTTTTTTTTGTCTCTCTTTGAAGTTTATTATATTTGTATTTCTTTCTTTGCCCAAATATTATTTTATTTTAAATATTATTTTCTCCTACTGATATTCCTGATATTCAATAATATCCATTTACTGATCTTGTCTTCAAACGCGATCCATCCTCTCCAAATCTATTTAAATGAATCTCACTTACTGTTTATGTGTTGCACTAATTGGCTTTGCGTCACATCTGGTTAATTATGGTCTGCCTTTCCTGGTTAATTATTTCTACTCATGTCGTCCCAGCGCCTTTGGACGTCCTTCCGAAGTGAAATGCGCTTACAAATATAATTTTGTTGTTATTGTACTCAGAAAGGTTTTCACCATTCTTTACAAACTCAATGCTATTCTCTACTCACTATTTTAATAATCATTCCTTAAGTCATTTTTCCGTCTCTTTCTTTCTATGTCTAAGGCAGAATTTCAACCAACCCAAATAATAAGAATAATAATCCTTGCATTTGATGTAGCACTTTATCATTACTTATATCATTACAGTATATCATATAATTACAGTATATGCTGTGTGGAGCTTTGAGACGTCTCAACGATGTGATAAGTGGCTAAATCAAATACAAGGATTATTATTATTATTTCTGAATTCCTCATTATTCCCGTTTTACTTCTTTGCTCATAGATATGTATTAACTACTAGATATACCCTATTTTACCCTGTTATACCTTATTAGATATCAGCAAGGTTCAGTTGGTAGCACTCTCATCTCTGAGTCAAAAAATCGTGGGTTCAAGCCCCACATTAGGACTTTGCACTCAGTCTAGGCTGACACTCCAATACAATCTAGGGGAAACACTGCATCATTGGAGGTGCCATCCTTAAGATGAAATGTTAAATAAAAGTTCCATCTGTCTGTTCAGGTGGATGTTAAAGATCTAGTGGCAGTACCAGAAAAGAGACTAGTCTCTCTCTCTCTCTCTCTCTCTCTCTCTCTCTGTCTTAGCTAACAACCCCCCAAATAAAATTGTTCATTTTATGCAAGAATGTTAAGCAATTTTAATGTAAAAATATGATGTTACAGTTTTTGTAATATTTGATTACATCTAACAATGACAGCAGGATGTATATAAAGCATGATGTATATCTGGAATCCTATTTACTTGATAAATTCCTGTGGTTGTTAATTCTTTAATTCCATTCATGCTACGAGCCATGGAATAAACAGCCCAAGATAAACATTTTGCTACACTGCATAAAGTTCAATATGATTTTCAATAACTAAGCAGTGCCGCCAGGTTTCACAATTTAATTTGGTTGGTATTGAATGGTTACTGTTTTCTAATACAATTGTCTTTTTTTGATGTTTATTCCCTCCAGTGTAAATGACTAAAGATAAGGAGTAAGCTGATATTTCAACAACAACAACAACTTCAATTTATATAGCGCCCTCCACGCCGGACGGCGTCTCAGAGCGCTTCACAGTAGCGGATCCCGGGACTGAGCCAGGGGCAGGGGCAGGAAGGTGACCAAAAGCTCGGTCGAAGAGAAAGGTCTTCAACTATGATCTGAAACTGGGAAGAGAGGGGGCGAGGCGAAGCGAATGAGGAAGGGAGTTCCAGAGCCTCGGGGCGTAGTGGCTAAAGGCACGGCCGCCGAGGGTGGAGCGGAGGACTCGGGGGAGGCCAGACCCAGAGGAGTGAAGGCAGCGGGTGCTGGGTTGGGGGGAGAGGAGATCAGAGAGATAGGGGGGTGCAGAGGAGTGGAGAGATTTGAAAACAAGGGTGAGGATCTTGAAGTCGATCCTCTCTGGGATAGGGAGTAAAGTCTGGCAAGGACTGGGGTAATGGGGGAGCGAAGCTTAGAGCCGGTGAGTATGCGGGTGGCAGAGTATTGGATAAGCTGGATTTTGTGGATTGTGGTGGAGGGGAGACCGGCGAGGAGGGCATTGCAATAGTCCAGCCGAGAGGTGACAAAGGCGTGGACCAAGGTTTTGGCGGCTTTTAAGGTGAGGTATTGCTGGAGACGGGCGATCCGTCAGAGGTGGTAGAAGGCAGTGCTGGTGACGGACTGGATGTGGGGGAGGAGGGACAGTTGGGGGTCGAACTGATGCCAAGGTTGCGCACAGGTTCGGAGAGTTTTAGGGGCCAGGCCGGGAAGGTGGAGGAGGTGAGAGCCGTGCGAATGGAGACGTTGACGAGAGCCAAGGAGTATGGCCTCCGTCTTGTCAACATTCAGCTACAAGAAATTTGTGCTCATCCAGCCCCTGATGTCTGAAAGGCAGGCTGACAGAACATCGGGGGACTGGGGGTCACAAAGTGAAGTGGAGAGATAGAGTTGGGTGTCATTCGCGTACATGTGGAAGTGTGCTCCATGTCTGCGGATCACATCCCCAAGAGGAAGCATGAAGATGAGGAAAAGGAGGGGGCCAAGGATGGATCTCTGGGGTACCCCGCAGGTAACTGGGTGAGTGCGGGAGGAAAAACCGTTTGTGGAGATGTACTGCTGGCGGTTTGTGAGGTAGGACTCGAACCAGGCGAGTGCGGTCCCACTGAGGTGGATGGCGGAGGACAGGCGGTGGAGGAAGATGGCGTGGTCGACTGTGTCAAAGGCAGCCGACAGGTCCAGGCGGATAAGGAGGCAGAGGGAATGCTGGTCACAGATATTTCATCTTATTAATAATTATAGGCGTAATAATCCTTATATTTGATGCAGCGCATTAGCATGTCAAAATGTCTCAAGAGTGAATTTACGTTTTAGTTGAGGTTTATTGAGATGCTGTTGACAGTTAATATGTGCCAACAGCATCCATTAACAGAAATGAAATGAACAACCAATTAATCCATTTTATTGGTGAATTGTGATGCAAAATATAGTTAATATATGCATCGATATCATTTATTATAAACAATTAGGTGATGATGAACACAAAATTGGGTCATGATTTGCAAGCTGCTGCAAACTAATTGGGTACAGAACAGTGTACCATGGCCTAGGTAATTACTATATTTGACAGAAATATTACTCTTGGATTTTGTGACTGTGTACATCTATTTACAGTATTTGTTAATCTAATTTGTTTTCCCATGTTGTGTGAATCTTTTGTTTTCACCACTGTAGGAGCAGCTGTTATTATCACAGTATAACGGTTGGCTTCAAACATGTGGATCCATTGTTTTGCCTGTAATAATGTTCTTGGGTGTCAGCCTGGCTCACTTATGCTGGTCAGGAGTCAGAATGTCAGTTTTCAGCTCACAGTTTAGATTGACAATCCAGGGCAGTTTTGAGATAGTGTTGTATTATTTCAATCGTGGTCCTTTGTATAAGACATTAAACTGGGTTCTCCTTTGCCTGTTCAGATGGTTCTGAGACGCCATCCGGTGTGGAGGGTGCTATATAAATCAAAGTTGTTGTTGTTATTCTCAAAGCTGCAAGATGCTTTCCTGCTTGAGGAGCACTATGTAAATGCAAGTGTTGCTAGCAATCCCATGGCACGATTTGAAGACAGAAGGCAGCTTCTCCTATTGCCATTCCTGGCCATCAGATCTCCAGAAAATTGGTCATTCACCTGATGGCTTATAACCTGGTCAACAATGTGCGACGGCACTTTTCTGTTTTTCTGCGGAATCCGCATAAACGCCCTCTCCACTCCAAACCCGCTATAAACGAAGTGACAGCAGGCTGTTCACTGGTTATCTGATGTCTGTAGGCAAAGTGGCTCCGGACACACATGCATCAAATGAGCTTCACTCGGAAGCCCTGATGTTGTGATTCTTTGTGTCTCTATATGTTTGTGTGTGTTTGTCTCACTATGTGTCTGTGTATATCTGTATGTGTTAATGAGTGTTTGTGTGTGTGTGCGTGAGTGAATGTCTCTCTGTGTCTGTGTGTGTCTCTCTCCTCTGTATGTGTCTGCTTGTGAGTGTCTCTGTGTGCGTGTCTGTGTGCTTGTCTCCTATGTATGTTTGTGAGTGTGTCTGTGTCTGTTTCTTATATGTGGGTGTTTTTGAGTGTCTGTGTGAATGTGTGTCTCCTCTGTGTGCCTGTATGTTTGTGTATATCTCTGCGTTTATAAATGTTTTTTTTTCTCTCTCTCGGTGAGAATGTATATGTGTGTTTTTCTCTATGTCACTGTCTCTGGGTGGGGTCTGTGTGTAGTACTGGCCCTGAAAGGCAGGGGGCTGTGAGACCCTCCCACCCCAAAAAAGGGCATCCAATTAGTGTTCAAGTAATTAATTTTTTTTGCAACAATCTAATATGTGTTATTTTCTTAAGTTCAGTTTTTATCAATAAAGTGAAAAAATGTAGGTTGGCAGTCAATAGCACCAATGAACTCTGCAATTTTCTGCAAAATATGTCAAAAATCCCCCTCACCTCCCCCCCATTTGCAAATCTCCCCATAATTTTGTGCAAATATTTCTGTATTTTTGTATTGGCCCAGATTATGACCTATAATTATTATTATAAGATGTTGCTGTGTAACGGCGCTCTGAGACGCTGTCCGGCGTTGAGGGTGCTATATAAATCGAAGTTGTTGTTGTAACAAAATGTCTGTCACATTTGCCCACTCTGGTAGTGCTGAATATTGTTGTATCAAGCTTCCACAGTGATTTCATATTAACTAGTCCAAAGGTATTGAAGAACCGTACTTTATTGTGCACTCAGCCTGCCTCACTTATCACCATTGCTTTATTTTGTGAATGTACTGATTTTACTTTATTAGATTTTAAATTCCAAGCATTTTTTTTTACCACGAGGACATCAGCTATGCATCATAATTATATTTAAAGCCAGAAACGTTATAAGTCTGCTTCTAAACTCTATCAGCTGTTGCCGCACACAATATCATTTCACCATGTTTGCAAAATAGTTGAGTTCCTTTAGCCGAGTCCCTGTACAGAAAGCGATGGTAGAGTGTCTAATTGCAGAAGAATGACAGCCCTGCATAGGTATTGGCAGGATGACTCACTGCTCTGTTGGATTCAGAATTTAATAACTTGCGCTCTCGTCTTTTAACTTGAGGCCAATATAGATAACTTTAGAATAACTACTTTATATTAATCTCTTCCACATCCTTAGCTTTGATTCTGCCTTTCTCTCGATGGAATGATAACAAATTGTCGAAAGGGTCTCTCGTCTGTGGCACACAAAAGATGGACACTTTGGGTGAAATTATGTACTTCATTTTTAATGATGTGCACCTTTCACATGAAATAAATAGACGTCTTGAATCGCTTTATAAAATTTATTGAAAATCAAAGTGAATGTTATTATATGTCGGCAAATGTGACAGCTAATCTGCACATGCAATGCCCCATAAAAACAGTAATATATTAAGTGCCCAATTAATTTGAATTTGAATGTGGAGGGGAATATAAATCAGAATAACAGGGCAAATTACTTAATGTTTCTTTGAAGTAAAGACAGCGGGATAATCACTTCATGTTCACCTCAATCACAAGGAAGATTGAACCTAAATTAATAATACAGGATAAATAAAGGATAATGATCTGGGAAAAATCTATTTGATTTGTGGAAGGGTGACCATGGGTGACCAAAAATAAAATTTATATAATATAAAGCTCATTTAGTTTTCTAAACTACAAATCATGTTAAATGTGTATTTCTGTTCAATATTGGGAGTGGAGGGAGAGCGCGAGGGAAAAGTACCTGTTAGAATCTTAATGTTACTTAATTTCCTTTGTGCAGTTGGCAAACCTGTCAGGTGAGCCTGATTAACTGATTTGATTGCAGATTCTCCATCAGACTGAAATGTCAACATTCAAAGCAATCAAAACCTGTTGTCAGTACATCAAGTAATTGATGCTATTATGAAAATCATGATATGCCCAAACATCAGGGGGGAAATAGAAAATATTTTAAATAAAATCAGCCGTTTAAAAGAAAATGAGCTATTTCAAAGAAAATGCTGTGAATCGCAGCAGATCAATCAGCAGGATACCATAATTGGTGGGGCTTTGCTAATAGGTTTTAAGCTAAAATAAACTGCAATCATTTTAACTCATCAAGTTGACTCTTAAAGTGTCAATCTGGCTTAGTTGGCGGCACTCTCACCTCTGAGTCGGTAAACACTTTTCAATTCACAGTGTAGGCTGACGATGCCATGCAGTGCTGGAGGCATACTGTATTACTGAAAGTATCATCCTTTGGCAAAATAAATTAAACTGATGCCCCATGTGCCTGTTAGAAATCCCATGGCACTGTTCGAAAAGAGCAGGGAGTTGCTCCTGGTGTTCTGAGCAGATAAAGTTAGTCATTCACTTTGTAATTGGTAAATGACAGATTGTTATGTGTGCAGATTGCCTGCTGCGTGTTCACCAACCCCTTGCAGTCACTGCATTTTACGGGAAACCTTGAGAAAGACCCTTTCGGTGTCTTCCTAATATTAGTGGCAAATAATAGGTTGGAGGAGGTTCCCTATGGGATGATTCGTGGGAAAAGTGTTTCCAATGAATATGTTCCATACCTGACCAGAATGACCAGGTATTATTATGATAGAGTTACAATGTGCATACTGTTTTGCTATGTGTAATGCAGTGAATTATTGGTCTAATGAGGTTCATCTTTATGTGAGGTGACTTTATAGTTATGATCAGTTATAACTGCTGATGCACTTACTCTGAAATTTCACAGGTAAGATTAATTCATTGTATAATAAAGCAGTAAGATCATGTTGTAACACGCTGTTAATGTGTTTTTTTTGACAAGCCCGCACATCATCTTCTTATCACAGTCTGTGTTGTCTGGAAAGGACCATATGTGTGGGGTGCGACTGTGCCACGAAGTGGCTCACTCCTGGTTTGGGCTTGCGATTGGTGCTCGAGACTGGACGGAGGAGTGGATAAGTGAAGGCTTCGCCACCTACTTGGAAGATGTGCTTTGGGCAGATGCACAAAAGGTACAATTTAAAGTTTGGATTCTTTTGAAAACAGCTGTTTTGTCACACACTTAGAAAGTTTTCTAAATGAGGAGGTAAATAAAGAATCATGTAGAAGTCATTTACTTAACAGCAGTTCTATTCATGATTAAAAAAAAATTAAAGTAACCTTCAGATTATTTATCCTTTCAGAGGAGAGGAAATTATAATGAGGAAAGCCATTTATCCTGCTTCCTCCACTGTCAATGCCAAACCTACCCTGACTTGGATTTCACCCAACTCACTCTATCCCCTGGAGGAGTTCCACATGGAGATTTAATCTCCAGGGTAAATGCTTAAATATTCTGAAATACTTGTGATCTTTCATCTCCACTATTCAAACCAGGCCTTGTTTACTTTGCAGAGTACATTTTTTCTCTCTTTTTTCCCCTCCACCCACCCCCACTACCTCCCCACCCCATAGCGTATAATAATAATAATTCTTGGATTTGATATAGACCTTTTCACATTTTCTAGACGTCTCAAAGCACTTCACAGAATACACTGTAAAGTGAATGGACTGTATATTTATGGGCGAACGCGGCAGCCAATTGTGTAAAGTAGTGTCCCACAAACAGTCGTGAATTTAATTGACCAAATTCATTATTGTTTTTATCAAAAGATTATTATTAGGCGTGTGGAATAAGGAAGGTTGCCCAAGATTTTGCCCTGCCTAGAATTTAATCCAGGTCTCTCACTTGCGAGGCGAGTCCTCTATAGGACTCCACAAATGATATATACCATTGTGCTACGTTTGGGCTCATAAAGTCTCAATCAGAAATTGATACACATATTATGAAAGAGAAAATCAATGCCATCAATGCCTGTGATGAGAGGAAGTAATGGAAAATAATGGGGAAAGAAAGTGTTAAAAATTAGATGTTTTTCTATAACATGATTTCCCTGCTGTATTCAGTGTGTTTTTTAAAAAAAACACAACAGGGCTGTATGTGTTAAATGGATATAAAATAATAATAGTCCTTGCATTTCATATAGCTCTTTTCATGTCTTCTAGATGTCTCAAAGCACTTAACTGACTGTATATATGTGAGCAAAACGCAGCAGTCAATTGCTCACAGCAGTGTTCCACAAACAGTCATGGATTGAAATGACTAATTTATTTTGGGTTTTTTTGAGAGGTTATTATTAAGCATTTGGAGTGAGGAAACTTGCCCAAGAATTTGCCCAGCCTGGAATTTAACCTAGGTCTCTCACTTGTAAGGTGAGTGCTCTAACCACTGAGCTACAGCACTAAAACTATTTTTAAAACTATTTTCAATATATATGGTTAAATCATTCATATTAAATCAGGTGATGCCATGTTGGTGATATTTATTGAAGAGAAATTCTGCATATTGAATTCTCCATCCATTATTGTCAGTATACAGCATTCTTTTGCTCAACAAAAGTATAGCCCTTCCAAATACAGTAGGGAGTTTTTTTTTCTCACAGTCTTGCCTATAATCTTGGGATCTAATATTGGATCTAAACTGGGCCAGATTGTGTTGCGTTACTCGAGACAAACATGCCCCAAATAAGGAATGGTTTGAGTACAGAATGCACACAGCTTTCCAAAATTAAATTTCCATTGTTACAGGATAAAGTGCATTTAAAATGCATTTAGAAGATGGAGATGTTTAGAAAAAATAAATGTCAGAGAATGAAAAGGGAAGTGCAAAGAAACCTATTTGTATAATTCCAAACAAAACTCTTCTCAAAGCTTTAGAGAGGCTTTAAAAGCACTCCTCGGGAAAGTTATAGCATGACTGGAAAGAAATCCACCTCACTACTTACATGTGTTCTACACAAGATTGCCCGGTGAGACTTTGGCTCCAAACCAGATCAATTTGGATCAGAGGTCTCACAAGTCAGAGTGGCAAACTTGACATTCCCTATGAAAAATGAAAAGATGCATCTCGGGAAGGGCTTTTAGAGGTGTTATGTAAGATGCTTAGAGACGGAGAAAGTAAATCTGATTGACAGTAAACATCACCTGTTGTCTCAACCTAACCTAATTGTCAAAGTTTTGGAGGATGTTTAACAGGATAAAGAAAGCAAATCCAGAATAATACACAGCGAGACAAGAGAGCCCAAGTTTACGCTTCTCAAGGGAAACTTTCTACAGTTATATTATTGTACTGTGTACACAGATGTGTATACACAGGTGACTTTCAGTAGTGGAATTCCCTCTAGTTTACATTCTCTGAAGATGATGATGGGTTTCTGCATGTGTCTGCTACATGTTTCTGCTGACAAAGTAAATCCTATTCCCCCAGTTATTCTGTTCTCAACCTTGCTCTAACATTCGAATTGAATGTCATTCAGCAGCTAATTTACAGTGAAATAACAACAACAACATAGATTTATATTACAGCCTCCATGCCAGTCGGCATCTCAGAATGCTTCACAAAGCGGGTTCTGGGATCGAGCCAGTGGGAGGGGGATAAAGGTGACCAAACGTGGTCGAAAAGAAGTCTTCAGGTGCGACCTGAAACTGGGAAAGGAGGAGGCAAGGCGAAGGTATTGAGGGAGCGAGTTCCAGAGCCTCGGGGAATAGTGGCTGAATGGACGGTCGCCGATGGTGGAATGGAGGATTCAGGGGACAAGGAGGAGGCCATACCCAGTATGAGCCTCATAACAGTATGAGGCTCAGTACCCGTTACTGTTATGAGGAGAGAGGAGGTCAGAGAGATAGGGGATGCAGAGGAGTGGAGGGATTTAAACACAAGAGTGAGGATCTTAAAATCGATCTGCTTTGAGACAGAGCGAGTCTCTTCACTTCAGAGTGAAATCTGGCAAGGTCTGGGGTAATCTGGGAGTGAAGTTTGTTTCGGTGAGAATGCGGGCAGCAGAATTTTGAATAAACTGGATTTTGTGAATGCGAGTATCAACCAGCATTTAGCATGATAGAAGTGTGGAGTAACAACCAGTGTCTGTGTTCTGTGGAGTCCTGCAGCTCAGCGCTTACAGCACTCGCCTTACAAGCATGAGACCTGTGTTCAAATCCACGCAGGGCGAAACCTTGGGCAAGAATCCTTATTCCACATGCCTAATAATAATCTGTTTTTAAAAAAAACTATGGTAAATTCATCAATCCACGACTGTTTGTGGGACACTGCTGTCTGCAATTGGCTGCCGCGTTTCGCCCACAAATATAGTCAATTCACTTTACAGTTTATTCTGTGAAGCACTTTGAGATGTGTAGAAGGCGTGAAAAGTGCTGTATCAAATGCAAGGATTGTATCATTTATTCTGAAACTTTTGTAATTTGATCAGAAATTATTAAAGGGACTGAGATGTAGTTGTTCAGGATTATTGTTCACATATCAAGTCATAAAATACGAAACAGGCTTTTGTGTGTCAGTCTGGCACATTGGTAGCACTCTCATCTCCATGTCAGAAGGTCATCACAACATTGCCTGGCTCTGCCATTGTCTCAAACCAGAGGCTGCTGAAACTCTCATACATGTATTCATAACATCCAGGCTTGATTGACTATGCAAACCACTTGCTTGTCAGGCTTCTGAACTCCATCCTCCACAGGCTGCAGATCATCCAGAACTCTGCAGCCCATAAACTCTTCCATGCTAGGCTCCGTGACTCTTATCATCCCCATCCTCAACCGACTCCACTGGCTTCCCATCACACAGAGGATACAGTTGAAGATCCTGGTCCTCACCTTCAAGTCCCTCCATGGCCTTGCTCCACACCAACCCCTGCGACCTTCTAACCCCTACCAACCTGCCCTCTTCCTCCATTCAGTGGGCTCCATCCTGCTTCATGTCCATCGCCTTGCCCAAACCCCCATTGGCATATGAGCCTTCAGCCACTCTACTTTCACAGTAGGGAACGGCGATATGGGATTTTTCCGGATATGGATATATCGGTTTGCTCATACTTGCTTAAACCGATCTATCGAGTTTTTATACTGCGCATGCGCGTGCATTTGAAGTGCGCGTGCATTGATGGCGCGCGCGCATTTATGGTGCGCGCTCAGTCGCGGTGCGCGCGCATTGACGGTGCGTCCGCACTGACGATGCGCGCGCAGTCGCGGTGCACGCACATTTCGAAATGCGTGCTCTAGGTCCAGATAGTTTGTAATGTTGGTGTCAAGGTCTGTTGAATTATACGATGTTGTTTGCTCCCTACCTCCCCCTCTCCTTCTCTCCCTCCTTTCCCCTCTCCTTCTCTCCCTCCCCCTCCACTCTCCCTCTCTCCTCTCCCTCCTCCCTGTCTCCTCTCCCTCCTTTCCCCCCTCTCCTTCTCTCCCTCCCTCCCTCCCCTCTCTCCCTCCCTCCCTCCCCTCTCTCCTTCTCTCCCTCCCCTCTCTCCTTCTGTCCCTCCCTCCCTCCCTCCCCTCTCTCCTTCTCTCCCTCCTTTCCCCTCGCTCCTTCTCCCTCCTTTCCCCCTCTCCTTCTCTCCCAACTTTCCCCCTCTCCCTCCCTCCCCTCTCTCCCTCCTTTCCCCTCGCTCCTTCTCTCCCTCCTTTCCCCCTCTCCTTCTCTCCCTCCCTCTCCTCTCTTCCTCTCTCCTTCTCTCCCAACTTTCCCCCTCTTCCTCCCTCCCCTCTCTCCTTCTCTCCCTCCTTTCCCCCTCTCCTTCTCTTCCTCCCTCCCTCTCCTCTCTCCTTCTCTCCCTCCTTTCCCCTCGCTCCTTCTCTCCCTCCTTTCACCCTCTCCTTCTCTCCCTCCCTCTTCTCTCTTCCTCTCTCCTTCTCTCCCAACTTTCCCCCTCTCCTTCTCTCCCTCCCTCCCTCGCCTCTCTCCCTCCTTTCCCCTCGCTCCTTCTTTCCCCCTCTCATTCTCTCCCTCCCTCTCCTCTCTTCCTCTCTCCTTCTCTCCCAACTTTCCCCCTCCTTCTCTCCCTCCATCTCTAAACACAAAATAGAACACACACACACCAAAAACAAAATCTAGAGATTTATTCTCCTCCATTTCTTGCTTGAAAGTAGCATGTAATGTCCACGTGTAAATGAGATCTATTACAATAGAAAAGAGAGAGACAGACAGTCTGACTGTTAGAGTTAGAAGCCAGATTATCACTGCTGTGTGTGTCTGACTAGACACACACAGCAGTGTGTCTAGTCAGACACACTAAACCGATCTATCGAGTTTTTATACTGCGCATGCGCGTGCATTTGAAGTGCGCGTGCATTGATGGCGCGCGCGCATTTATGGTGCGCGCTCAGTCGCGGTGCGCGCGCATTGACGGTGCGTCCGCACTGACGATGCGCACGCAGTCGCGGTGCACGCACATTTCGAAATGCGTGCTCTAGGTCCAGAAAGTTTGTAATGTTGGTGTCAAGGTCTGTTGAATTATACGATGTTGTTTGCTCCCTACCTACCCCTCTCCTTCTCTCGCTCCTTTCCCCTCTCCTTCTCTCCCTCCCTCTTCTCCCTCCCCCCTCTCCTTCTCTCCCTCCTTTCCCCTCTCCTTCTCTCGCTCCTTTCCCCTCTCCTTCTCTCCCTCCCTCTTCTCCCTCCCTCTTCTTGTGTCTGACTAGACACACACATAGAAGCAGTGATAATCTGGCTTCTAACTCTCTCACACACAAAAATAACACTTACAGCCACAAAATGCCACTTATTTTTATGTAGTCTGAAGTCTGAATTAATGTCCTTCGCCATTGGCAAGCTCTCCTTTGCTATGCAAAAAGTGACAGCGTTCGTGATACTTTGCCACTTTTTGTCCCCTCTCTGGTACAATGTTCTCCTCTTAAATAAAGCAGGAATTGTTTGAGCTGCACTGGCCCCACTACCTGTCGCTTTCTCCGAAGCGCTGGTTCGACTTCCTGCTGTTGTCGACAATGATTTCGCTCTGAGGGCAGCGTGCTGGGCGGGGTGGTGCTGCTTAATGTGATGTCGCAGGTTGCTCGTGCTCGAATCAGATGTCTTAACCAAGACCTTGCAAACCGTACATCTATACACACCATTACTGACTGCATTGTTTTCAAAGTAGTCCCATACGGGGCTTCTTTTCCCCATGATGAGAAAGGTAAATTTTCAAACTACAATTTTCAGCGATGCGACTTTGTTAAGACGCCACGACTCACGTCGAGTATACACAGTAAAGTGTGCGCGCGCATCGGATGTGGGCGCGCGTTAATTGTACGCGCGCACCGAATGTACGCGCATTCCATGCTCTAGATCTAGGAGGTTGCAATGCCGGCGACAAGGTAAGCTGGAAAAGATCGCATTACACTGATAATACCAACAATATTGATATATTGCCAGGAACGATATTAAAAATATATCGATGTATATTTTTAAAATCGAACCTCTCGATATAACAGTTTTTTTAGAATCACCATATCGGCATACCGATCTGAAAATCATATCGGGTTTAATCGAAAAACCGATTAATCGCCGTTCCCTATTTCACAGTCTAGAATTCTATCCCACAGTCCTTTCGCCTCGCCCCATCCTTTGCCTCCTTCAAGGCCCTCTTCTTTGACTATGCTTTCGATCAATCTGCATCCCCCCACTGGCCTCCACCCTCCCCAATCCCGACCCCCAGCTCTGGTCCGAAATGCTGTCTGTCCTTGGGACATCCTCCCAATGTGAAAGGCGCTATATAAATATAATTTTATTACTGTTGTGGGTTCAAGTGCCAAGTCGGGACTTTCAATCACATAGTCTAAGATGACATTCTAATGCAGTGCTTGGGGTATGTTGCATTGTTGGAGGTGCCGTCCATTGAATGAGACACTAAAGTGAGGTCTCGTCTGCTTGTTCAGGTGGATGTTAGAGATCTCGAGGTAATGTTTGAAAAGAGAAGGGAATATCATGGTCAACAATCCCCCCAAATAAAATTGGTCATTCACCCCATTGCTGTTTGTGGGGCATCACTGTGCGTAACTGACTGCTGCATTACCTTCATGAAATACAGAGTCAATCCACATTATATTTATATTCTGTGAAGCACTTTGAGACATCTCAATGATGTGATAAGGCTCTATATCAAATGCAAGCATTATTTATTATTATTTATTTAAAGATCCACAATTTCCAATAGCATGTTCAACTTGACCTCGCACAGAGTATTCCCCACTCGTTCAAGACTGTTTCCACGGCCCGAATCAGGTAATAATAATAAATAATAATAATCCTTACATTTCTATAGTGCTTTCCACATTTTATCGACGTCTCAAAGCTAGGCTACTGTAACACACTCAGCTCTCTGAGGCTGCTATTTTTATTTCCTCTGCAGAAATATTATCTAGGTCTGATTCTCGCAGCAAGATTCAATTAAGATGAAATTTAATACCACAGCAACAATGCAGACATTGTAAACCACATTGACAGTTTGAATAACAGTCATCTGGGCAAGCCCATTTTTTCACTATTGACTTAAAACCTAATAATTTCCTACTTTTGACTAACAAGTGATTTCCCAGGTAAGCAAATTAAGTTCAAATTAAGTAATGCATTGTGATTCTGAGGCTTTCTTATCATTCCTACATCACCTCCCCTTTCTCCCCAGCTTGAAGTCAAACGCTGAGATGACATCCTGCGTGAAGGGCACTATATAAATGCAGCTTGTTGCTGTTCTTATACCACGCCCATGTATCATCCTGATCAGCATTAGTAAAACGGAAATGTAGAAATCGTGTGAATTTACCACTCAATGAAATGACCAATGTAGTATCTACTTCACAGAAATATTGGACCTGACAGGAATAACTGCAGAACATGATGAGCGGTTACTCACTGAAGCACATTGTGGGGCTGGGGGAAGAGTGGGGGCAATTATTTTGAGAGGAAAAGAGGCTAAGGTTAGACAGAGGAAATGTTGGAATGGAAGAATATTCAGCACTTTTTGGTTTGCGCTTTGAGAGTATTGATGCAAACTTTCTCCCCATGGCACAGAGTGAGTAGGGATATGTAGCCAGTGGTAGGGAAGATTTTTCATATTCTGGGACAAGTTCATGGGCCGAATTACCTTTCTCAGTCCTTTCCTTACTTTCCATTTTTTTGGTCAGCTGAGTGTCTAACATGTGCAGAAACCTAACACCATGCGCTTTAGGTGTATCCAAAGCAGACTGCGAATTCCATGCACGTCACCTACACATGGAATGCACACATTTTCCTCGGAAGGGATTCCTCCTGCTGATTCTGGAGAATATTAGGCGCAAGTTGGTAAAAGCCAAGGCTCTTGAGTGTGCATTGGGGTTACTACTGGCGAACCAGCTAAACCTGGATAGCTTGTCTTTGAAAACATTGTCTGGCAAGCTTCCTGTTGTTTATGCAGGTAGGACCATCCAACATATTAAGGCTTTGGCTGCCAAATTTACCATGTGTTGAGTGGGGAAATCCCTGTCATACATCATACTCAAGCTATACTGTGCTCTGGTCAGGTTGGTCCAAGAATCTGCCTACGTTTCTGGTTGCCCTGACATGATAACATGAAATCTATAATTAACACATCAAATCTGTTAAGAAACATAAAGAGTTCAAGATATAAGTTGAATAGAATAATTATATTTAAAAAGTATATATATATTTTTTAAATTCTGCTTGTCTATGTTCATTTATCATCACTCTATTGCTGAATTTATTCAGTTGCAGGCTTAACAAAGCTAAGCATGAGAAATATATAATTTCCTGCATTTTCTGATGCAGCCTTCCTGAGATAGAGTGGCTTCATTGATTATTTTTCTGCAGATTCCAGAAGATGAAACTGAAGAGCGACGGCAGCTGAAATCCTTGTTGCGATGGCGACGGCTCAGAGACGAAGTTCAGAATTCCGAAGATGAGTTGCTAGTGCTGAGGTGAGCACCACAACAGTACATGTTCAGGCATGGGCTGAGGTCAACATGCTCACCCCTACATCTGGTGGAACCATCACTCAATGTGAAGGGACATGTGCCCAAGCTGAGGACAGGAAGATGGTCCTCATTTCATGCTGAGCTGTGTTGTCCACTGGGAAGGTTGCAGGGAGTTTCTGGTGCCTACCAGTTTGGTGTGGCTCAAACCCAGGCTTTTAGGATGTCAAACAACAAACAGCTAACTATTCTCTTTGGGTGGTGGGAGGTAAGTGGGGTCACCGTGGAGATGAATTGGCTCCAAGGTGATGTGCCTAGCAACAAAATATTGGAATTGAGCCACCCCTCTGTGGCGGTCTCAGTCATCCAGTTCCTGAGCCAGGCAGGCCTGCAGTATTCCAGGACATTAATGACGACAGCACAGCCAGCCTGGCTCATCGGCACAACTTGGAAGATTTCCTTCACTGAGCCTGGGAAAGATAAGGCCAATTTAGTTTCCCATCCTTCCCCGAGCTGACACCAGCACCAGCAATCTCAGCTCAGACTGGGATTCAACCCAGTGAGCTTCTGATCCATGTCCAATGGGGCTGCCCCCACACTAGCAATTTGTTGTTTCTGACAAAAGCCCATTTGGGTCAGGCTGAAGATGTTGAATCAAAGTCTATTGAGACATCATCTTACTTCTCTTCAAGTGATTTTCATACAATTGTTTTGATATTGTAGGCCTAATAAAGAGAACACAGGTGAAGTGAGTGACTCTGGTGCAACAATTGTGAAACACGGTCTAAATCCTAGAAAAGCCTTCATGCAGGTCCATTATCTAAAGGTAAACCTTTTTCAGTTTTTTTAAAAAAAATGTTTCCGATTCTCTTTTCAGCTCTCCCAATTTTGGTGGTTTGTGCTGGACTATGGTTGTCAGTAGCTTAAATTTTATGGTATTTTGCCAAAGAGATACAATAACAACAAAATTACATTTATAGAGCACCTTTCACGTTGGGAGGACGTCCCAAGGAAGTGTCAGGACCCGAGCATGGGGGAGGGGCAGGGTAGGGAGGAGGGAGACACTTCATATACACAACTAAACTTTTCTCCCATTGTCCTGACAGCAACCCTCAAGATTGATCAGTCGTTCACTCCATGGCTGTTTGTAGAAATTTACTGGCTGAATTTGGTCACAAAGCAGTCACTACACTTGTAGAATGATTATTTGTGAAGTACTTTGAGACTTTTTATGGGATAAGGTACTGTAAAAATGAGTATCTTTCCTTTATTTTTAAGCCATGAATATCAGAAGATGAATTGAGCATGTGAGCATCACAAACCAGCCTGATTCATCCCTCACTCAATGTCCATCCATATACAGTTTCCACTGGAGATAAATCATAATCTATACTAATAAAGATGAAATATCTGTGTGTGTCTGTCCGCCAAGAACGCAATAATCAATTGACCTAGAGACATGATTTATACCTCATCGGAAAGGTCTTGAATGGGGGAGGGTCAGGGCATTTTTTTTCATGGGTCTCCTATCATTGATGAGTTCTATTAAAAGATATATTGGAAAATACTTCAAATAAGCCCCCTAAAATATATGCACGGCATTCTGCAACAAAGCATAGGCAGAAGTCATACACCCTTCTAGAGAGATACATCTATCTATACTAATAAAAAGATTAAATACCTGTCTGTGTGTCTGTCTAACCAATAGAGACATCAACAGGAGTCCTCCCAACCAGGAATCCTCCCAAAAGAGTCCTGCCACCGAGTCTTTTCACTGAGTCCTCCCAACAGGAGTACCCCCAAAAGGATACATGTGCAAATATGTGAACAAGGGATGCTAACAGCATATTCTCTTAATCTTAACAACAACAAAATTCCATTTGTATAGCACTTTTCACTTTGAGGGATGAAGGAGTTGAAGAAGTAAGGAATGTGATTCAGCACCAGAATGTTATGCCTAGACAGCTAACCGAGCGACTAGATATGAGCATTGTTTAACATTCCAGCTAACCCAATCAGTAAACCGTGCGCCAATAGTGCGCAGACTCATGATCAATATGTGAGACAAAGGTTAGATTGTACGTACTAGTGTTCAAGTGCAACCCATGAAGGGAGAGACTAATTTGATAGGGTGAAACCCCTGAGAGAGGGTGTCTCGAGTGATCAGTAACTTTTTGATTGAATAAGCTAACAGAAAGTAGCAATGTATAAATATAGATTATTTTCTTTTGTCTAAAAAGAGCAGCTCAAGCAACGTGCCTGTACTGTAACTTTACAAGTACTGTAATAAAGAACTCTTATAACTCTTTTAATTCTACTCAGTGTCCAAAGACTATCTGTTCAACACACGGAAATAGATGATCCTACAAGGGATAAAGATGCCTAAGAGGTGAAGATCAAGCCTTTTAATGGCAAATAAAAATGCCAGATCAAAGAGAGAAGGTTGATTAAATGAAACTGGTTGCAAGCTTAGCTGCAACGGGTACAGCAAGTTAATAATAATCCTGATTACCCTTCCTAATGTGCTAATGCCAATTCTAGAAGCTCTATTTCCTGCTCCAGGTAACTCGAGGCCATGGGAACTCCACAAGGTGCTGAAGAGTCTAGAGTTACCTACCAGGGAACTAACATTTGTTGGGCAGTTTTCAATGTACAATCTTGTACTATAAAATCTTTAAATATTCCTTGCATTTGGTATAGAGCCATTGGTGTCATGAGGGCATCTCAAAGAGCTTTGGAGGATTTATTGTAAAGTGTAGTGGTTACTTGACTACTTTTATCTGGGACATTGTTGGCCAGGAGACTGGGAGAAACTCTCTTCTCTTTTGGAGCATTGCCAAGGGATCTTTAATGTCCACCTAAACAAGCCAACACAACTTTGATTTAATGTCTCATCTGAAGGACAGCACATTCCACAATGTAGCGATTATAATAATAATAATAATAATAATCCTTGCATTTGATATAGCGCTTTTCACGTCTTCTAGACATCTCAAAGCGCTTCACAGAAAACACTGTAAATTGAATTGACTGTGTATTTGTGGGCAAAAAGCGGAGGCCAATTGCGCTCCACAAACAGTCGTGGATTGAAATGACATTTTTTTTGAGGGATTATTATTAGGCGTGTGGACTAAGAATACTTGCCCATGGTTTCGCCGTGACCTGCCTGGATTCGATTTCCCTCCATTGAAGTGTCAACCTAGACTGAGGCCAAAGCCCCATTATGGGGCCCATTCATGTATAATGACCAGTTGATTGGAAACAGAAAATTAAAACCTGTAAAATGATATACCTTAATAAACAAAGTGGATTAAAATGCATTCAGGAGAGGAAGGGAGAAATGTGTGGGAGTAAAAATCAATAGGGGTGGGATGACCTGGTAAAATATTTATTATAATTAAATTTAGGGTTAGGATTAAGAATATTTTTGAATGTACAAACTGGCCTCAACGTTGGGTTGCTGCAATTATTGTCAACAGTGTGGCTTGTGCAAGATTATTTGAGTTATTCTGCAGAATTCACATGAATGCTTTTGTCTCCTCAAATAATATATTGCATTCACTCAAACAAGCCTGATGTATACAGTCTCTGTATATTTGGCATCTCCTGTGGTTTGACAAGTGTCTGGATTGTCATAACTGAGTGGTGTGAGACATTAATGTTTTGCAGTAATATTTGATGGTGTATAGGTCATAAAAGTGAAAGTGAGTTCAATGTTCAACATCTCGTTTATCATTTGGTAACACAGATGAAAGGTAGTCAAGGATCATGTTTTTATTGTTACATTTTTTAACTGTGTTAAGATTCAAATGATGTTCTTAATTATGTGGGCAGTCAATTTCTAATAATAATAATTATAATAATCCTTGCATTTGATATAGTGCTTTTCACGTCTTCTAGACGTCTTAAAGTGCTCCAGGTGAGACCTTCAATTTTATATTAGATTATAATAGAAGTCAAATCTTGTTCAAAGGGTGGACCATCTGGTTGGTAACTCAAAATATAGCTCTCAGGTGACATCCTGTTGACCAAATGTATTGTTAAGATTTGTCTTTGGCATTTTTTGTGCAAATGGATATATATCACATATATCATATGGATAAAAATAACACATTTTGTTCGACCCGGTCCTTCCTCCCCACATCCGCGCCATGACCAGCACTACCTTCTACATTTACAACATTGCCAGAATTCCATCCCTGCTTCACCCGCAGGCTGCCGAAACCCTTGTCCACACATTCATCACATCAAGGCTCGACTATGGAAACTCCCTCCTCGTCGGCCTTCATGGTTCTTTCCTTCACAAGCTGCAGATCATCCAGAACTCTGCAGCTCATGTCCTCACCTGCACCAAGCTCCGCGAACACATCACTCCCACCCTCGCCCAGCTTCATTGGCTCCCCATCCCACAAAGAATCGAATTCAAGATCCTCACCTTCATTTTCAAGGCCATTCACGGCCTTGCCCCTTCCCACCTCTGGACGTGCTGAACCCCTATGAACCTCTCCGCCCCCTCTGTTCAGCAGGCTTCGGCCTGCTCCATGTCCCCTGGCCTGCCCGACCATCCTACCATCGGCGGACGGGCTTTCAGCTTCTCTGCCCCCACACTCTGGAACTCCATTCCACAGTCCCTTCGCCTCGCTCCCTCCCTTGCCTCCTCTTCGACTGTGCCTTTTGCTGCCCTCCCAACTCTCTCCCTCCCACTCCTAATTCTCTCCTGCCACTCCCCCCTACCCTGCTCCTATCCCTTGCTCAGGTTCCAACCCGAATGTTCAGCGCCTTGGGACGTCCTCCCGAAGTGAAAGGCGCTCTATAAATGTAATTTTATTGTTGTTGTTGTTCATGAATCAGGCACTGTCAGCATCAACCTCCATGGTTGCACACTCAACCTCTCTAAGCCAGTCAGGAACCTTGGTGTCTTGTTCGATCCTCAGCTGTCTTTCCTCCCCCACATCGAAGCAATGGCTCACTCTGCCTTCCCTCCCGCAATATTGCCTGACTCCGCCATAACGTCAGCCCTCCCAATCTGCTGAAACCCTCATTCACGCCTTCATCACTTCCCGGCTCGACTACGCCAATGCCCTGCTAGTCGGCCTTCCCAAATCCTCCTTCCATATTTTGCAAATAATCCAGAACTCTGCAACCCATGACCTCTACTGCTCCAAGCTTTGTGTCCCCGACCCCAGCTCGGGTTTGAAACAATGACTGTCCAGTGCCTTGGGACATCCTCCTGACGTGAAAGGTGCTATACAAGTGTAATTTTGTTGTTGATGTTTTTAAAAGCCTAATAGCTTCAAGTTGGCATCTTAAGAGCACAAAATGAGAAGGTGCTACCAATGCAAATTGCATTCTGAGAAAGTGCTCCATTTGCAACAAAGAAAGAACTTTCATTTGTATGGTGCCTTACACGTAAAAAATATCTCAAAGTGCTGTATAGTAATTATTGTCAAGTGAAGCGACTATCTTCTTAGTTGCATGTGACAGCTCTTGTGCACACAAAAAGCCATAAATGGCTGATTAATCTGAGGCCAGGATTTGGGAGAAACTTCTTTCCCTTTTGAAATAATGCCATCGGGTTCTTTAACATCTACCTGAACAACCTTAATTTAATGTGTCACTCCAAAAAGTGTAGCACTCTCCCTTGTCAACCTAGATTATGAGCTTATTACGTCCCAATATAGGGTTTTAATCCTCAAACCTTTTAAACTGAAATTGCTGGTAACTGAATGAGGCTGACGTCTAAATGTTTATGTATTTCTTGTCAGTGTGTACTATCAATATTGTCAAACCAGTTCCCAATAGGTTTGTAACAGTGTTGTTTATATATTGTCTTGTTTGACAACATCTACTTGGAAAAGCCGTTTGCTTAATAACACAATTAAAGAAAGGAAACAAAATAAAATTGTATGTATTTTCAGTAACTAGAGGGCATCAATTTACGACAGAAGGTCAATGAGCAAATGGGGAAGTTAGGAGAATGTTTTCATGCATAGTACAGTAGTTAGGATATGGAATATCCTGGTGGGAATAGTGGTTGATGCAGAATCAATATTGGCCTTCAAGAAGGAACTACAACAACTTGCATTTATATAGCGTCATTCACCCCGGATATTGTCCCTGATTGCTTAAAATCTACAGAGTCTGACCCCAAGCCAGTGGGAGGCAGAGGTGGGAAGTGACTATGGGTATGATCAAAAAGCAAGGTGTGATTTGAAAGTGGGGAGGGAGGGGGCAAGACAGAGAGATTGGGGGAGAGAGTTCCAGGGCTTTGGAGCATAGTAACTGAAAGTACGGCCGCTGATGTAGTGAGCCAGCACAGCCATGATGGTGTGAATTGCTTTTTTTGTGCTGTAAATTTCAGTAGTTCTATACTATAGAATGTTGTTACGTAAGGCAAAGAGGGCATAATACAAAATACGATGTTATATTTATCTTATCTACCTGTTTAAATAAAAATGGTTCTCTTCCCCTACAACATCTATTTGAGAAAGCTGGCTTTCAGTAGAAATCTGCTGATAACTTTACATTGGGTTGCCTCAAAATGCAGCACGAAGGGACACTGCCTCATTAATGAGACAGTATACCTTCAGGCTTGTTGACTGGAATCCAGAAATTTTACGCTGTGGGTGGAAAATTGGACAGATGTGGGGCGTGAATTGGACAGATGCGAGGTTTGTTCCTGACATCATAGTTACATTTTTAACAAAAGAGCAATCAGAGGTACCTGAAGTCTCGTATCATAGTTATTTTTATTGATGTCTCTCCCCCAAATCAAAATTTACCCCCAAATTTCAAATTAATTGGCTGCTCATCTCATTTCTTCTTGTGAATGTTGCTGTGTGGGTTATGCCTTGAAATTATGCCTACAAATATACGATCACTAGACTCTTCAGTGAAGCTCTTTGGGACATTTCAATGGCATTACGCAATGTATCAAATGCATTTGATATAGTGCTTTTCACATCTTCCAGATGTCTCAAAGCACTTCACAGGATATACTGTGAAGTGAAACGACTGAATATTTTGTGGGTGAAACGCAGCAGCAAATTGCGCACAACAGTGTCCCACAAACAGTCATGGAATGAAATGACTAATTTATTTTCGAGGGATTATTATCAGGCAAGTGAAGTAAGGAAACTTACCTAAGGTTTCGCCCTGCCCAGAATTGAACCCAGGGCTCTCGCTTGCAAGGCGAATGCTCTGACCACTGAGCTGCAGGTCTTCATTATTACTACTATTATTATTATTAGCAGTAGTAGTTGGTAGTATTAGTACTATTATAATGGTATATTCAATTTACTTCTAATCTTTTCTATTTTGTAAAACTTGTTGAGATATTTATTTTTATGTGAACGGCACTGTAAATGAAAGTTATTTTGGCAGGGAAGGAATTAAGCAAGCGGAGAATAATCACTATTAAAGAGACTGTGAGATTATTTATTTAGATAATCGACTTTTATTCTATTACAGTGTGGGGCATAAACTAAATTTATGGCAGTGTCATTCAATTATCAGTATTGGGACTAGGTTGATGAAGATTCAAAGGACAGAATACGTTTTGTACTGTAATTTGACTTTCTGTGATTGTGTTTCTGTTCTTGGTAGGGTTACTTTGTTCTTCAGCATCTAGACATCAGAATTGGACAAAAAGCATTTCTGAAGTTTTTCAGATCGTTTGTGAAGAAATTTCATGGACAACTCATTCTTTCTCAGGTTAGTTAATTGCTGTGATTCATTCATTTGTTTGTAGCAGTCTGATTATGTGAGGTGTATAACAGCTAACCAAAAGGCTGCACCTAATACCTGCGTTACATGCAGGTGGATAGTGGCAATCTCTACCGAGGAAGTTGGCAGTACCTGCCATCCAGTTAGTGTCTGGCTCATCGGCAGGATTTGGAAGGGCAGGAATTCTTTCCACTCAGCTCCTGTTAAACCCTGCAAGCAAAGTCTTAATGGATGGTCCTCAATGGCAAGTTATGCAGTTTTCACTGGTTAGACTCCAGCAGTACCCCAATGCACACTCTGGAGTCCCTAAGCCTTGGCTTTTGCCAACCTACGCCTAACACTCCCCCACATTAGACAAGCAGGGTGTATCCCAACAGGGAGAATGTGTGCATTCTATTACAGACATGGAAATTTTCATAATTAGGTGGCATACATGGAATTACAGGCCCCTAGTGTTTGGGGAGACTCAGGGGAAAAAAAGATACTTTCTTGGAAAGGTGAAAAGAAACTCAGTTGAGAAAAATAAATGTTTTAGTGACACTATTTATATTGAGTAACAAAATGCACTTGAGCTAAAGCAGAAACAACTGTTCCAAAACTAAGCTACATTGACAGGATTTCAGTAAAGCCCTGTTTCTTCTTCACAGTATAGAAGCTGTGAGATTGTAAATCTTATTACACTTTTGTTTTTCCTAAAAACAGGATTTTCTGCACATGCTCATGGAGAATTTTCCACATCTAAAAACGTAAGTAGGAAAACTTTTACTGCTTTTCACTGGAGATTATGTTCAGTGCAAGGGAATGGAGTGAAAGGCAAAGTGTGGTTGAGGAATGGCTTTTGCTGGTGTGATTGTTTACAACAACAACAGAATTATATTTGTAGAGCGCCTTTCACGTCGGGAGGACCTCCCAAGGCGCTGTGTAGGAAGTGAGCAAAATAATACTCCTCCATAATACCAATGATAGAATTTGATAGAACTTATTTTTATCAGTGTGTTAAAGGATAACTTATTCACAGAGTTTGGCACTTTTTTTACTAAGCTGTATATGTTTTTGTCCACAATAGTCAGGGATTGTCTTCAGATGCTATTTATCGAGACTGGCTGGATGTTGCTGGGCTTCCAAAGGTAATTTTTTCCATTTAAGCTCCTAAGATCAGTTCTCTCTAAATAAACTATTGAAGTGTCTGAGAGTTGGAATCTGTACTTGTGCAGTATTCATGCCTCTTCTTTATGTGTATGTATGTATATAGGGGTGTGTATGTGTATCTATCACAGATCTCCTTTAAATTGGTTTAGTAAAAGCTAATTTTTGAAGGATTCATGTGGGATTTTGTTTATATCACAAGTAAACTGTTTCTTGTTTTAGAAGCAAATAATGGCCTCTGTACCAAACAGCATTATTTTCCCCAAACACCATTAACAAATGATTCTAAACAGTAAAGTAAACTTAAAATACAAGTCAACAACAACTGTCAAATACAACGACTGTTAGCTTACAAATATTACCATAGCTTTTTCTTTCTTGAGTTATTTAATCAATCCGCAAGATTCCTGGCGTTGTTTCCAGGGAACAACGTTTTGGGATTTGAAGGAGAATAAACAGTCTTTTATTCCTGTAGTTAAATGCATTAAAAAAAAAAAAATTCTAATTAATTGTTTAATACAGAAACTGAATTTGAATGGGGAAATAATTTCAAATATGTGGACTGATTTACTTCATTTCCTGCAATTTTCAATGGAATATTGATTGTTCTGACAACTCAGATGCAAAGGTTAAGGAAGGTATTCGTTTTTTCATATCCATGGCAATCAATCAAAGCGGACAACACAGTACAAATGCTCCATTCATACAGCATAACCTGTTAACTCATGTAGGTTCTCATTCAGATGATTATTGCATTAATGACAAGTGACTAGTCATGCACTGCTGATACCAGAGCTGCCAGAATTGATCATTGGCAGAATTTGGAGGGACAGCTCTTCTTATTCAGCTCCTGTAAACCCTGCATCCCAAACCCTAGATGGATAGGGAGGTCCTAGCTGGACAAACAGTGGGAAGCTTTCCAGACAGTACTCTTCACATGTGTCAGACTCCCAGCTGACCCCAAGAAATAGTCACACACCGC
Source organism: Hydrolagus colliei (assembly GCA_035084275.1). Classification (NCBI taxonomy): domain Eukaryota; kingdom Metazoa; phylum Chordata; class Chondrichthyes; order Chimaeriformes; family Chimaeridae; genus Hydrolagus; species Hydrolagus colliei. Next base: position 26,410,443 of record CM068742.1, on the reverse strand, counting down.
CTTGCAGCATAGTAATTCCTCGAAAAACAATAATAAATTGGTCATATCAATCCATGACTGTTTGTGGGATACAGCTGTGCGCAATTCCCTGCTGCGTGTCACTCACAAATATACAGTTAATTCACTTTACAGCATATTCTGTGAAAGTGCTTTGAGACATCTATAAGATGTGAAAAGCGCAGTATGAAATGCAAATTATGCAATAATACTATATTATTATTATAGTGCCATCCTGTGCTTAATATACTCCATAATTAGGCAAGCAGGGTGGATCCTTTCAGGATTTAGTGTGCATTTCATTCCAGAAACAACAGATTTTCAATGTGTAGATGTAACGTTCAGTCTGTCTCAGAAACTCTTAAGGACATACTCCCGATGTAAATGGCGCTATATAAGTGCAATTTTGTTGTTGTTGTTGTTAAGCATGGTGATGGGCTTTCACATGTGTCAGACATCCAGCTGACCAAATAAAAACAGTGTACCACTTTGCAGCACAGCAAACAACTGGGTCACAGGTTCAATCTCTCGCACTGTTGAACATTTGATCTCAATTACACTCCCTTGGGGAGGAGTGAAGGGGATGTCACTACCTGAGGTAGTGGGACAATGAATGGAATCTTCAAAAGGCTGGTTGGGTTGGAGGGATCTATGACTTATGAGGAAACATTTAGGAAAAGATTTTGGGAGACAAAGAGGGTACAGTACATATCTTTCCACTGAACAAAATAATAATTTCACCAAATATTTCTCTGAAAACCACTGTAGACTGGTTTTTGTTTGCTTCTCTGAATAAGATGTAATTTTGCCTAAGTTATCTGTTTAGCTGAGTGGTGTAGATTGTAGATGTAAAACTCACCCTCCTGTTTTTAAACTTTAAGTGTATGTTACCTTTTTAAAGCTAATACTTATTAACCATGCACTGATTATAATACAAAGGAAATGCTTTACATACCACAGATAGGAATGTTAAAAGTGAAGCAATTGCCAATAAGTCTTATCTATGCCTTTATGGCCTGACCATGAAGAGGAGAAAAATCTTGCCTTTGAACTCAAGGGTGACACTTAGGGTGTCCAAGTCATAATCTGCCTGTTCAGGTGCACTCCATGCTAACAAAAGGCCGACCTCCAGGTCAGTGTGAGATAGAGCAATATCCCGTGAATAAACCCAGTAACAAAATGTTGCATTCTTGCAACCTACAACAGAGATCTTGTTGAACTCTTCTGGACCAGTAAGCTCCCAGTTGCTAATTAGAAATACACAATGTTGACCCTATGTATGTCTACAATGCCAGTTTTTTTATTTTTTAAATATTCTATTAACTGTTGTGTAATGTTTGAATGTTATGTCAGGGAAAACATTCTCTGCAAACTGGTGTTCTGACAAACCTGAGCTATGTGGTACCTTAGAAGTCTTGAGGTGGCTTGCAGAGGTGATGAGTACTCTGCATTCCTGCTCAGAAACCATGTGTGCACCAGGAATGTGCAGACCTGCCCAATGGAATGGAGGTTTGACCTTACTGAACCATTCAGTGAACGTTCACCATTGCTTAGGATCCTTAGCAGCACCCAGAAATGTTCTGAGTAACCAGTTTTGTTGTTTTACATTGTGTACATGTTCCAATATCAGTGAGTAAACACTGTTAATTATGTGAGTCAGAAAAATGTTGTAAAGTGGTCCATTTTTAGATTCCACTGCAGCATGAGGCCACACCAATCTAATACCTTACTCTGCAAAGACTGATAACAACAACAATAACTTCGATTTATATAGCATCCTCCATGCTGGACAGTGTCTCAGAGCGCTTAATACAGTTAAAATCAAATCACATAGTGTGCAAGGTGTCCACAAAGTCCTGTTACCCCCATGTTTGTTTCTTTCTCTCTCTCTATCACTGTAGTGCACTAACCAACAACTGAAACAAGCTGAAGGGTGGTAATAATTATACAGGTAGACCTCACTTAAAGTCGCTTTGGTCAACGTTGTTTCGTTATTACTTTGCTGATACACAGGGCAACATATATTCATTTAACATTGTGACGTTCGCTATTATGTATTTCGCGCGGGTGGAAACAAACTACTTTGGGTAGCATAGGCGTACATATACGTTGAACGTTCGGTATCCTTGCACGGTTTTCACTTAAAGTCGTTTCGCATAAAATCGTACTTTTCGCGAACACAACTGCAACATTAAGCGAGGACTAAGTGTATTTATTACAGGTGTTTAATTGTACTTAGATGTCCAGATAGTATTGGTCTTAGATAGTATTGGTGTGAGCGCCATCATTTACATGGCAGGTAATTCGTCACTATGTTCAGTGCAACATTTTCCATAACAATGATGGAGTGAGGATGCGAAATGTATCTCTGACAGCATCTTTCAGCCCATCTGCAGACTCGTATGACTTTATTGTAGGGATTTTGTTTCTCACACTCAAACCATTCATTGATGTTTTCATTTAAATGTTTACATGATGAAGATGTAGGCATAGTGCAATGTTATCAGACAAATGGTTGGGTTGGTAAATTGCATTGAAAGCATAGTTCTGCAAGCATGGGAATGAGTTATAATGTTGAACAGTTTACACTGGATGATTAAACTCACCCCATTTATTTAGATTCCTTTCAAGCGTTTATATTCTATGCAAGTTTGACATAACTCATACTTTGCATAAGTCATATTAAATATATGATGTAAGCATTCTTACCCCTGAGTCAGAAAGTTGTAGATTAAAGCCCCACATTGGGACTTTGGAAACACATAGCCTCAACTAACACTGCATTGCATTGCTAGCAGTATGTTGTTATTAGTGTGTGTCATAATTGGAGGTGCCATTCTACAGATGAGACTTTAAACCAAGGTCACATCTGCCTGTTCTGGTGGATGGTCAAGATCCCATGATACTATTGGAAAGGAGAAGGACCTTTCTTCCAGTGTCCTAGCCAACAGGTTGCCCAAATAGAATTGGTCACTCACTCCACAGCTGTTGGTGGGATATCTTTGAAGCGTTTTGAGATGCCTCAATGGCGTTACAAGTTGCTAGATCAAATGCAAGGATTATTGTTACTATTATCTGAGTATACTGTACTTCTTGAATTACCGTACTCACTCGCACATAATCATGCTATAATTTTGCAATAGTTTATAATTTCCTTGCCACTGTATATAAATTTTGCGGTGATTGAACCATGGACAGCATTTTCTCCCCTCAGTGCTGTCAGCCTGAGGGGAGAAATGTAGCTGGCGTTTCCCGAGCTGCAGGCTTATACCACACGTACAAAGCCAAAACAAATATTTTGAGCTGTGGTTTACCATTGACACGTGCGCGATATGTTACAAACATTTTATATTTTTGCCTCAAATAAGCATTTAGATAAATCTTTTTTTAGTCATAGAAATTTGAATACTTTCACTGGTTCCTATAATGAAGAATTGTGGGTCTCAATGTGCTGCTGATTATATTAGTGTTACAATCATATGCACACGTTTGCTATTTTCATCGCATGTTGTTGTAGCTTTTTTTTTAACACTATTTCAAAACCTTGAGCAACCAAATAGTCCAGATGAGTGAAAGCGTGATGTTTCAATAGAGTTTGATAGTTCAAACCTCAACCCACTTCCCTAAGTTTGCTGACTCACAGAGGTGACAATGGACGCAGCACCTGGTATGGAAACGGTGTTTACGTGAGCTAACACCAGTCACTTCTCAAAAGTAAATTGCTATCATCTCCGAACACCTTTTAACTTGTGTTAAGTACAGTAAAACTCATATAAGTCTGATCTGTTTAAATTCTTAAGTCCTGTTCAAAACTTTATATTCTATGCAAGTTTGACATAACTCATTCTGTATAAATATTCTGTTTATATTTAATAAATCATATTAAATATATAATCCCAACTGATACAATTTATATGAGATTCACTTTATAAAATCGTGTTTCAGCTCCTTGTGATTTTTTGTTGGATAATTGTTAGATAATCCAACACTTCAAACAAGAACAAAATATTAGACCATTTCCAGATTTACTGCCATAAGGTGCGCCGAAGGAAACTGATCCTTCTTGCTTCAATCTGTACTGTAAATGTGCCGCTGTTAGTAGTGCAAAGTATCTGAATACAGCCAATCTATCAAAAAACCAATTCCTGACTGGGGAGCAATGGACTATATGGAAGTCATTCAGGTTTTATGCTGAATAGATGTGCTCACTTCTGGTGGTGGTTTTTGGTAATATCTTCCTGATTATGCATGGCTTTATAGTTGCCACTCTTTTTGGGTATTCACTTAGAATATTGATGTGCTCAGTCTACACGTGTATAACTTTGGTTTGAAGATATATTGCAAGCCATGCAGGGTTAGAGGAACACACTAAGATGTCCATAACATGGAGAGTATTAAGAAAGCCAGAGAAGCCAACAGGACTAGGGAGATAAAAGCTGAAAGAGAAAGGAAAACAATTTGAGGCCAAACGAACCAACTTGGTTGGACACCCAGCGAGGGAAGGATGTGGCAATAGGGAAGAAGGATTGTGAAAGTTCAGCTAATTTTAACGGGTGTGATCTGACTCAAAGAAAATCACTTCTTGAGTCTTCTACCAATGCATGCTGTTGTTTCCTAGTGTGTGTTGGTTGGTGGGCAGGAGGTTATTTATACACTAGGCATGTATTCAGTGTGGTATCAAATAAGTACATATATAGAATTATCAGTTTGACAGACCCATACGCTTCTTATGCTAACAGAGAACGCAGGGGTGAGAGGCGAGGGGACATAGAGAGGGTTAGGGAAAAGAGAGTGAGGGCCAGAGAGTTGTGGGGACACCAGGGATGAGGGAACACAGGGGGTGAGGGGACACAGGGGGTGAGGGGACAGAGAAAAGACTTGAGGGCACAGAGAGATAGGTGAGGGGGCACAGAGAGGGGGCTTAAGGGGCACAGAGAGGTGGGGTGGTTCAGGAGCACAGAGAGGGAGTTGAGGGGGCACAGAGAGGGGCTGAGGGGCACAGGAGGGGTGGTTGAGGGGGCACAGAAAGGGAGAGAGGGGAACCAGTGAGGGAGGGTGAGGGAACACAATGAGGGGGAGTGAGGGAGAGAGAGGGGACAACAACAACAAAATTACATTTGTATAGCTTTCATGTCGGGATAACATCCCAAGGTGCTGGACAGTCAGTTTTTCGGACCCGAGCTTGGGTCGGAATCGGGAAGGGATGGGAAGGGACGTGAATGATGGCATGGTCGAAGAGGGGGGTCTTGAGGTAGGACTTGAAAGAGGCTAGGAGCTTGGTGCGGGAAAGGACATGGGCTGCAGAATTACATAAGAACATAAGAAATAGGAGCAGGGGTAGGCCATTCGGCCCCTCGAGACTTCCCCACCACGAAATACGATCATGGCTGATCTTCTAACCTAATTCCACTTACCCACCTTATCCCCACATCCTTTAATCCCTTTAGCCTTTAAAAAACTATCGATGTCAGTCTTGAAGATGTTCAATGACTGAGCATCCACAGCTTTCTGGGGTAGAGAATTCCATAAATTCACTACCCTCTGAATCAAGAAATGTTTTCTCAACTCAGTTCTAAAAGGCTGACCTTTAATCCTGAAACTATCAACCCTAATCTTAGATTCTCCAACCAGGAGAAACAGTCTCACAACATCTAGGCACTAATATAAGGCACATCAAGGCACTAATATAAGCCTAGCTTACTCAGCCACTCTTCGTAGGTCAACCCCCTCATCCTGGAACCCACCTAGTGAATCTACATTTCACCGTAAGGCGAGGGAACGCTATGTTCTGGTTCAAAAACAAATTACTGGGAGAACACTCAGCAGGTCAGCCAGCATCCACGGAGAAAGAAAGTGAGTCAACGGTTCGGGTTCACGACCCTTTGTCAGAACTGAGGGGGCACAGAAAGGGGGGGTTAAGGGAGCACAGAGAGAGGGGCTGAGGTGGCTTATTGAGGGGGCACAGAGAAGGGGCTGAGGGAGCACAGAGTGGCCAGGTGTTTAAGGTTCTGACAAAGGGACATGGACCCGAAACGTTGACTCACTTTTCCTTTCTCTATAGATGCTGCCTGATCCGCTGAATGTTCCCAGCGATTTCTGTTTTTGTTTCAGATTTCCAGTACTGTATCTGCAGTACTGTATTTTGCGTTTTTGTCTAAGTTCTGCATGATCTGTAGCCTATGGAGGGAGGAGTTGGGAAGGCCAACAAGCAGGGCGGAAGCGTAGTCGAGCCTGGACGTGATGAAGGCATGAATGAGAGTTTCAGCGGCCTGAGGGGAGTGGGGAAGTTGGGCAATGTTGTGGGGGTGAGGGAAGCCAGAATGGGTCATGGATTGGATGTGGGGGAGAAAAGACACTTGAGGATGGAATAAGATACCTAGGTTCCCAACAGCGAGAGAGGGTGAGGGACACAGTGAGGGAGGGAGGGAGGGAGGGAGGGTGAGGGGGCACAGTGAGGGGGGATGGGTGGGCACAGTGAGGTGACTCAGTGAGGAAGGGTGGGGGGGGCACAGTGAGGGAGGTGGGGGGGGCACAGTGAGGGAGGAGAGGCACAGTGATGGAGGTGGGGGGGGGGGACAGTGAGGGAGGTGGGGGGGGAACGACAGTGAGGGAGGTGGGGGGGGCACAGTGAGGGAGGAGAGGCACAGTGAGGGAGGAGAGGCACAGTGAGGGGGGTGGGGGGCAGTGAGGGTGGTGGTGGGGTCACAGTGAGGGAAGTGGTGGGGGGTCACAGTGAGGGAGGGTGGGCTCAGTGAGGGAGATGGGGGAGGCACAGTGAGGGAAGTGGGGGGGGACAGTGAGGGGGGGGGGACAGTGAGGGGGAGGGGACAGTGAGGGAGGTGGGGGGGGACTGTGAGGGGGGGGGAACAGTGAGGCGTGGGGGGACAGTGAGTGGGGGGGGGGAGACAGTGAGGTGGGGGTCAGTGAGGGGGGGGATAAGTGAGGGGGGGGGGACAGTGAGGGAGGTGGAGGGGGACAGGGGTGGGGACGACGTCAGGGGTGGTGGGGGGACAGTGAGGGAGGTGGGGGGACAGTGAGGGAGGTGGGGGGACGACAGGGGTGGGCGAGATGACAGGGGTGGGTGTGGACAGTGAGGGAGGTGGGGGGGGACAGTGAGGTGGGGGGACAGTGAGTGGGGGGGGACAGTGAGGTGGGGGGACAGTGAGTGGGGGGGGACAGTGAGGTGGGGGACAGTGAGGTGGGGGACAGTGAGGGGGGGAACAGTGAGGTTATTAACTGAACATAAGCTCCTGTATCTGTGTGTATTAACTGAACACCAGCCCCTGCATGTGTGTGTGTTAACTGAACACGAGCCCCTGTGTGTTAACTGAACACAAGCCCCTGTGTGTGTCTATGTATTAACAGAACACAAGCCCCTGTGTGTGTGTTAACTGAACACAAGCCCCTGTGTGAGTGTATGTATTAACAGAACACAAGCCCCTGTGTCTGTATTAACTGAACACAAGCCCCTGTACCGACCCATCTAAAGCTACCGACCCATCTCCAACCTCCCGTTTTTATCTAAGGTCCTTGAAAGAGTGGTTGCCTCCCAGCTCCGCTCTTTCCTCTCAATTCACTCACTCCTTGAACCCCTCCAATCAGGTTTCCGCCCTGTTCACAGCACAGAAACTGCCCTGGTCAAGGTCACTAATGACATCCTAACCGCCTGCGACCAGGGCTCCCTTTGCCTCCTCGTCCTCCTTGACTGTCTGCTGCGTTCGACACAGTTGATCACACCATCCTCCTCCAATGTCTTTCCTCCCACCTCAACCTTCAAGGCACAGTCCTTGACTGGTTCCATTCCTACCTGACCCACCGCCTACATTTTGCATCTTCGAATGGTTTCTCCTTTTCACCATTTACACGCTCCCTCTGGGCGATGTCATCCGCAAACATGGGGTAAATTTCCACATGTATGCGGACGACACCCAGCTGTACCTTTCTGCCTCATCCCTCAACCCCCAGACCATCGATGTTCTGACAGCATGTCTGTCCGACATTGAGTCCTGGACGAGGGACAACTTCCTCCAATTGAACGTGAGCAAGACCGAGGCCCTCCTGATTGGCTCAAGCCAGCGCCTCCGCACATCGGGCGCTGCCAGCCTCAACATCCAAGGCTGTACTCTCCACCTCACAAAGCCAGTCAGGAACCTCGGCATCATGTTCGACCATAAACTCTCCTTCCTCTCCCACATCCGTGCCTTGACCGGCACCGCTTATTTCCACCCACGCAACATTGCCAAGCTCCGCAACTATCTCACCCCCCATGCTGCCGAAACACTTGTGCACGCGTACATCACCTCAAGGCTGGACTACGGAAACTCTCTCCTCGTCGGCCTCCCCAGTTCCTCCATTCACAGGCTGCAGGTCATCCAAAACTCAGCAGCCCGTGTACTATCCCACACCCGCCTCCGCGACCACATAACCCCCACCCTCGCCCGTCTCCACTGGCTCCCCATCCTCCAGAGGATCGAGTTCAAGATCCTCGTCCTCACCTTCAAGGCCTTACACGGCCTTGCCCCGCCCTACTTAACCGATCTACTCTCCCCCTATAAGCCCACCCGGACCCTCCGTTCAACAGGTCTTGACCTGCTCCAAGCCCCCCGCCCGAACCGCCCCACCATCGGAGGCCGGGCTTTCAATTTCTCCGCTCCCACCCTATGGAATTCCATACCCCAATCCCTCCGCCTTGTTTCTTCCCTTTCCTCTTTCAAGGCCGGTTTGAAGACTTTCCTCTTCGACCGTGCCTTTAGTTCCCCCCCGAACTTTTCGACCTCCACTACGTGTTTCACCCCTTCCCGAACACTCCCCTCCCAGCTCAGGTCACACGCCTCCTGTGCAGCGCCTTGGGACGTCCTCCCGAGGCGCTTTATAAGTTTAAGGTGTTGTTGTTGTATGTGTGTGAATGTATTAACTGAACATAAGCCCCTGTGTGTGTGTATTAACTGAACACAAACCCTTTGTGGGTGTGTGTAAATGTATTAACTGAACACAAGCCCCTGTATGTGTATGCATTAACTGAACACAAGCCCCTGTGTGTGTGTGTGTGTGTGTATTAATTGAACACAAGCCCCTGTGTTTGTGTGTTAACTGAACACAAGCCCCTGTGTGTGTGTATTAACTGAACACAAGCCCCTGTATGTGTGTGTGTAAACTGAACACAAGCCCCTCTGTGTGTATTAACTGAACAGAAGCCCCTGTGTGTATGTATTAACTGAACACAAGCCCCTGTGTATGTATTAACTGAACACAAGCCACTGTTCGTGTGTGTGTGTGTGTGCGTGTGTGTGCATTAACTGAACACAAGCCTCTGTGTTTGTGTATTAACTGAACACAAGTCCCTGTGTGTGTGTGTATTAACTGAACACAAGCCCCTGTGTGTGTGTGTGTGTGTAAACTGAACACAAGCCCCTGTGTGTGTATTAACTGAACAGAAGCCCCTGCGTGTGTGTATGTATTAACTGAACACAAGCCCCTGTGTGTGTGTATTAACAGGACACAAACCACTGTGTGTGTGTGTGTGTGTGTGAATGTATTAACTGAACACAAGCCCCTGTATGTGTATGTATTAACTGAACACAAGCCCCCGTATATGTGTGTGTTAACTGAACACAAGCCACTGTATGTGTATGTATTAACTGAACACAAGCCCCTGTGTGTGTGTGTGTGTGTGTGTGTGTATGTATTAACTGAACATAGGCCCCTGTATGTGTATGTATTAACTGAACACAAGCCCCCGTATGTGTGTGTATTAACCAAACACCAACCCCTGTGTGTGTGTATTAACTGAACACAAGCCCCTGTGTGTGTGTATTAACTGAACATTAAGCCCCTGTGTGTGTGTGTGTTAACTGAGCACAAGCCTCTATATGTGTATGTATTAACTGAACACAAGCCCCTGTATGTGTGTGTATTAACTGAACACAAGCCGCTGTATGTGTGTGTATTAACTGAACACAAGCTCCTGTATGTGTGTGAATGTATTAACTGAACACAAGCCCCTGTTTGTGTATGTATTAACCAAACACCAACCCCTGTGTGTGTGTATTAACTGAACACAAGCCCCTGTGTGTGTAATAACTGAACACAATCCCCTGTGTATGTGTGTGTTAACTGAACACAAGCCCCTGTGTGTGTGTGTGTTTAACTGAACACAAGCCCCTGTGTGTGTGTGTATATTAACTGAACACAAGCCCCTGTGTGTGTGTGTGTATTAACTGAACACAAGCCCCTGTGTGTGTAATAGCTGAACACAAGCCCCTGTGTGTGTGTATATTAACTGAACACAAGCCTCTGTGTGTGTGTAATAACTGAACACAAGCCCCTGTGTGTATGTATTAACTGAACACAAGCCCCTGTGTGTATGTATTAACTGAACACAAGCCCCTGTGTGTGTCTGTATGTATTAACTGAACACAAACCCCTGTGTGTGTGTATTAAGTGAACACAAGCGTGTGTGTGTGTAATTACTGAACACAAGCCCCCGCGTATGTGTGTGTGTGTATTAACTGAACACAAGCCCCTGTGTGTGTGTGTATTAACTGAACACTAGCCCCTGTGTGTGTATGTGTTAACTGAACACCAGCCCCTGTGTGTGTGTGTGTGTATTAACTGAACACAAGCCCCTGTGTGTGTGTGTGTGTGTATTAACTGAACACAAGCCCCCGCGTGTGTGTGTGTGTGTGTGTGTGTATTAACTGAACACAAGCCCCTGTGTGTGTGTGTATTAACTGAACACTAGCCCCTGTGTGTGTA